>JASANN010000069.1:464193-486352 GCA_031762395.1 Calameuta pygmaea | reverse complement strand
CGAAGGTAACGTAGGTTGGTTCTCGCAGATTGTCGTTCTCGAATTTTGCTATCGGTATCGGGTTAAGAAAAAAATACAACAGATATTTCCCGTGGTAAAAAAGTTTTGCCTCTAGGAATCTGCATTATCGACTTTACTTTAAAGATCAATAAATTGCAGAGTACTCTGTTATCCCGCAACGAGTGGGGTAACTTCACAATCCCTCAAAAAGTCATACTCATTATATCCACAAGGTGGTAGCACTGCTCTATTCCTACATAGTAAAATTAGCAAAAACGACTATTCTTATAAACGTAATTGATTAAATATGATTTATATATTTTTTCGAATGATTCGTTTCTCTGCTTTTTCTTCTTCTTATATCGTTAAAAAAATAAACCAACAAATCTAACAAATCAGTGATCTTTAATGATCTTGTACATGAATGGACATAGTCACATATGAATCATGTTAAAATAACGCAGTAAAGTACGTCAAGTGAGAGGTCTTGATTTATGTGCATAACAAAAAGAGTTATCACCTCGTTATCACTGTGCATTTTAAGTTCCCGCATGTGCACTTCTAATCGCAATGAAATTCATATGCATTCGCGAGCAACTAGTCTTGCTCGGTTGCTTAACTTAGCGTAAAGCGTAAAATAAATTATTAGGAAATAGGTAAACGATCGTTTAACATTAGATAATCGGTAACAATTTATCTTCATGAGAAAAATTATATAACCAATAAGTTTTAAAATTCTTAAGTTTACAAATTATTTCAAATTATTCATAATTATCTATCCAGTGTAATTAACTATTGATTAACCATCTTCAAACCATTAAGACAAATTGAGAACGATAACCAATGATTTAGTGTTGCAAAAACTTTTCACTGAAGCATATTAATCGATACTCTGATAATTATAACGAGCGCTGATCTATATCTGCATTCATAATTAATGTAATTAATAGAAGCAGCTAAAATCGTACCGTTTAATAATCCACATATAATAATGTATAACTCGAGATTACATTTAACTGTGTGTGTGTCAGTTCTGACGACGTGCACGACAACTGATAATGAGAAAATTGAAAAAGAATTTTATTCTGTCTAGGCTGATCAATTCCATCGCATAATCCTCAAGCAGAATTTCCACTGGAACATTTCGGTACTATTTTCGATAGTCCGTGCGACGACCATGGGAACCTGCAAAAAAAGAAGTTAATAATAAAAGTTGATCTATATTTTGTGATAACACCCAAGTAAATAATTAATAAAAATAAATCTTTACCAATTTATTCTTTGTTGGAAATATGTCACAAAGTAGTTTATCGATTTCGAAGCAAACCACCGATTTCCCTGTAAAAAGAAATTGAGATTTGTAATAAACGCCAGCTATATAGGTAAAATTGAAAAAAAAAATGATAAAACGGATATTGGTAAACGATTCATTGATAGATCCTAAAAGTTAAATCGAGCATGAGTCAGTGGAAGATATCATAGAGAGTCTTTGGGGAGTCGCAGCGGTTTCTCCGAAGGGCACAAAGTCTGCTTAACGAGGGAGAGAGGGAGAGAAAGAGAGAGAGAGAGAGAGAGAACAGCTTACTTGGCAAAGCCAAGAAGACCATTTTGGAAAGTTCTCCGAGTTGTGTAACAAACTTTACTCGGGATTGGTTGCCGAAGGGTAGGAAGCTCGAAGCGGAGGGATGAGGGATCGAAGGGATAAGGAGGGAGGGAGACGAGGAAGTGAGGAAGGAAAAGCAGACGAGTTACTGGAGATCGTGTTGGTGATGATGATGGTGTTGGTGATGACGATGGTGATGGTAACATTGGCGGAATACCCAAAATGAATGAAAGGGAAGATGGAATGGATGAGACGGAATAAGATTCGGTTAGGCTTTTCATCTATCCAGCATCCATTTCTGTAACAGTTCTACTGTCTCAGATACACGTGGCTCGGTAACCATAATCGACCCTTCAAAGCCCTCGGGACTCGCGATCCACTTTAATCGAAGAATTCGAAATAGTGCGAATTTAGGAACGCAATAGTCGATTAAGCAAAGTCGGATGAATTGAAATATTTTTGTGTAAAAACAATGAAATTTACGATTTCCTTCACTTTGTAATATTCATGGAATATTTGCAGCAATTCGAGGGACGATAAGACAGAGAGAGGTAAGAAAGGAAAGTCGGAGGGAACTTAAAATGGAAAGAAGCGTTTAAAACATGGCGGTGGGCAAGATCGATCCGTATCTAAATGACTGGCAAAGGTCAGCGGTGCTTTGAAAGTCCTGCGAAAAGGATCTATTCTAAAGGGAAGAAGAAGAAGAAGAAGAAAAAGAAGGTTCACGAGGATGAGGACGAGGAGTTGGGTCGGACACGATTTAAAATCGCGATAGGTAGGATCATCGCAAGGAAAGGTCCAGGACGCTCGGCGTATCTACAAAGGAAAACGTCGAGGCGTCCGAACTCTGAACTCACCGAGTGGAATTCCAATGAGCCAAATACCTTGAAAGCTTTGATAAACAATTTTCGAAAGCTTTCTTTTTTCTTTCGCTCACGTAAAATCGACGATTCGAAACACATGGGGCTGTACACTCTTAATACTGCACTTCACGGCGTATATGTTCATCGGTCTTGAAAGAGCAACCAGCGACACATGGCCGGGCTGAATATAATAATGTCTCTCGCCTAATTCTCCCGGCACGGACGTCAAACAAACAACCAGCAATTAAATGCAAATACGGCTAATGCGTTCTGGCTCGGAGATGCAAGTCACTGCGCTCATTATGGAGATCCACCCGCCATGTTGTTTCGAACTGTGTTGTACCTTGTGGCGAGATATTGATGTGCCGACAGAGATGCCCGTCGGATAACAGCTGTTGAACAAATACGGGCAAACATAATGATGACCGATGCACTGAATTCAACGTTCGCACGACCCTCTTTGTCGCTGGTTTGTTCGCGCCGAGACAAATAAATGCGCGTCCTGACACGCAGCGACACGACTAAGAGCAGACGGCCCCTAAAACTACTAACTAGCTAGAGCCACTCCACTGTTACCAACTTAGCTCAGCCATTGGTCACGCAAAGTACTAAGAAATCTCGACAGTTACTACCAATACGTATCTAGCATCGATTTTACTTTTTTCGGTTATATAAAAGAAAGCAAAAGTACAATTTGCTACATCTATTATAGCGTGTAGACTAGTCTCGATAAATAATAACTTATTGTCAATGTTTTTCATTCCATAAATGTTCATCCGTTACTTACGTTACTTTTTGAATTTATGGTTACCTTTGTATAGGGGACTAATTTTTACTTACTTATCCAATCGGCCAAACTGTTCGCTGTCTGTCGCGGAAGGTCTTCCTTTTGACGCTTTACCATTGATATACGAAGTGTGTATATGGTAGGAAATATATCTATATACGAATCTATATTACATAACGTACGTGCATTATGCGAGGTACGTATTACCGGCTTACGATACACCGTCGTCCTGCATAGAATAGACCGTCGGATTACGGGTTATACACAGCGTGCGGGATTTGAGGGATGTTCGGCTGTAGTCGCTGCCCGTGTGTGGCCAGGAACTTGATTACACCGGAGAGAGAGAAGAAGCCATCCTCCCGTCGTTCCCTCGGGAAGCGCCAGAGACTTCTGTACCAGCAGCAACGCCAGTGACGCCGTTTACACCGCTTGAGGATTATGCTCGCTTGACTCACTGCCGAAAATCAAATCAGCTTCGATGCTTAGGAGGATCATGAAACCTGCTTTTTTTTCCTCCACCCTTCTTTTTCTACATAAAGAACTCAAGGTAGGAGATATCTGATTATCCCTCAGAAACTGGCATGCCCCCTTTTTTCTTTGGATTATTATGAATTAATTCCTCTCCGTATCTTTCTTATCAATAATATAAATAACGAATCTCATATCAAAATGTTACGTTCGATAAATTGTATTCGCAATGATTAATCTCGTTAAGTGTAGACTCCGTGACGTAGATCCAATCCCGGAGAGTAAACGCAAAGTGACAGATAAACACGATAGGGTTCAAGTATGCACGTGGCGAGGATCAAGATTTTCGTGGTACAACAATTAATCATTATTTTCCGGAAGTCCTTACACAGCAGAAGAAAGTAGCTTATAGGCGGTGGATTAGATTGAATTTGTTTCGCCAGTGTCGATCACAAAGCTCACCACCCTACGTTCAGTCAGTGCCTCCCCCCCTTAAAGACCCCCCAGCCAGTCCTCTCAGTGCATACTGCTATTACTTTTAGTATTTCTATAGTTGTGGTACCCCTGGCACCCTGGCGCGTGTTGGCCCAATAAACGTCTCGAATGAAACGACGTCAACCAGGGTACGTCGGCAACGTCGAGGATTCGACTCGATTCGAGATACCGAATCAAAACGTCAACAATGGCTTCGGCCGAGCGCAAGTATTTAATTGCTTCCGGGTCTGTCCTGCTTGTTACGGACTTCTTCCCGGTACCGGAAGATGTTGCCTCCTGTTCCACAACCTGACCACCTACCCCTCGTCCCAAAGTTACTAGCCCGACCTGTGATATTCTAAGGAAACTTTGAAAATAATTGACAGTCCCCAGCGTACCGTTATCTCGGATCTATCCGCTTGCCGATAGATGGCACCACTGTCGCTTCCAGATGGAAGATTCTTGACTGTTAGTAACGTCTGCTATCTGGAGTATTCATGGCTAACCTAACTTAATTTGTCTGTTGGATAACCATGAATTTTCGGTATGGTTCGGGGACTGGAGTTGAAATGAAAATACTGAAAGAAGGATCGCGTATCGACGACAGACAAGACGGAGCGTGCTATGCGCCTTTGGAATATTTCATGAGGATTCCCGGACAGGCCTTCGGGCTTTTGAAGAGAAGCGTCACGTGAGTAAGGGAATGCTGAGAGCGTTACGGGGCATCCGCCCATACGGGGGAACGCGGTGAGATGTCGGGAGAGGGTGAGGATGGTTTAGGGAGGGAGATCAGGGTGCTGGAGGGGTGGGACGAAGAGTGGGACCGGGTAGGGTGAATTTCACACGTCGCTACACACACGGATGCGGTATGTAAATGTGTACAAAGCGACAGGAACATTTTCCCATTGTTCCTCCCTGTTCTCTGTGTTCTGGGCTGGAGATATAGAATACCCTTACCTAACCGAGCGGCGGACTGGCATTATTTTACCTGAGGCGTCGCTGGCTTGCACGTCGGCGGCGTATGAATAAAATATTATTTTCGGTCGACGCTGGGCGTCGACGCTTTTCCACGCTTCGGAAAAACAAGATGGGCGACCCTGACAGTCGGCTAAGATACGACTGTATATTTCTCGATACCGATATGCCACCATCCCTTTTTTCAAGATATGTATATATGTATATGTAGCGCAGGTATTATCTATGGTAGTGATATTGAATATTCATATTTCTTTGGTCATTATCATTGGAGGCTATTAATTTTGCTTTTAATAGACCGTTTTATTACCAACGTATTTTCACTAGGTTCGGTGTGTTTGACGATTTCGAACTGGTACGTGTAATAGTTATATCTGCGAATGAAAAAAAAAGAAATTGTATATAATTAGGTAGGGATTTTGATGCGGTCTCCTTTTCTTCTTTCCCTCCAAACCCCCTCCTCGATCCCTCCTAGGCATCTCCTCACGTCGCAGTACCGCAACGCGTAATATATTTTAAAAGCATCCCTCTCGACGCGAGCGTCAAAGCCGATGCAAAATATGATCAAATAAAGCGCTCGTAAATCAGATTTCCCATGGCTTCTCCCATCGTTCCAATATGAACTGCCAACGTAAAATCGCCTCAAAACGTTTTTACGGACGCCTTTACTTTTTATCGACCTGATCGAGTCCAGAAGAGACATTCCGGCTGATCAGTAAACAGTAGCAATTAATCGTCACTCACGCGTCGAAGACGATTTCCCGTTTTTCTAACGTATATATATTTTTACCAGATACAGCCTGGACAAGGAAAAATGAAAAAGCGTAATTTCGGCGAAAAAAAAAAGAATACAGAAAATATTGAAAAATCTCACTAAAAATCACCGTACTAGGTAAGGGTTGAACAGGGGTACCATCCTGGTGCGTTAAACACGTGTGTTCTAGAACGGCGTCGGAGAGTGTTCCAGGGGTGCCTACGTGCGGCACGTTAATACAGCTCGGTGCAGAGTGGAGGGTGGCTGCTGATGTAATTTTTGCCCGTTTGATGTCTTTAATGGAATCAGGCGCGTACCTAGCAGGCGCCACTCAATTTGCAGGGTGCGACTAATGGCTGCCGAGAGGTAGAAAGCGTCCGGACGAACAAACGGAAGGACGCTCTTGCGCTCTGGTTGGCCAGCCTGGGGTCTCTCCGCCGACCCCGCCAAAGAGTCCAGTTGATGAGACTCCGATGAATTCAAGGTGAACCCTTTAATCATTCAATTTCTTCATATTTTTCATTCTAAACCGATATCCGTCCTGTACAATTTTTTCTTTACAAATTTTAACCAATTCGACCCCCCCCCCCCCCGCCACCTCAAATACGACAATTAATCTTGGCTGAAATTATTATTTTCCGCAGAACCACCGTACCAAGGAAAAGGTCTCCTGGTCTAGCGAAGGGAAGACCGAGCACGCGAAGGGCGAAAATATTATGTCTCTCCTCTCATTATCTCGCTATTCTTGCTGAGCGATCGAGCGGAATGATAGGCCTTCCAGCGAGTGTATTTAGTCGAACGACTATGGCTCCCACGGGTTCCGCGTTCAACCTAAATGTTTGGTATTACCGAACCACGCTGTAGTGGAGCTTGTACCCGTGTCTCTCGCGTTCTGGTACTGGTACTCATTTGTCTTTCTCTCTCGCTCTCGGCATCTCTTTCGGCGTCTCTCTTGGCTCTTCTCACCGTTCTGTCCCTGTACGAAATGCGTTTTACACGCCAATTTGTCTCCCCGGAAGCTTTCACGAGTCTTTACGCTTCCCTCTCGGTATAGTCGCGTAGCGGGGACCAGTTGAGGCCCCTTTCAGTACGCTCGAAATGCGTGCGCGCGTACATGCGTTCGTGCGTACGCACCTCCACTTACGCGTATGTATGAGCCTATAGAGATACACACGCCATCAACTTACACGAGTCAGTGTACCGATTCGTTTTCACTGATTCACTGATAAGGATTAAATAGATTTGTCAGATCCTATATACATTGTGCTTACGGTGATAGTCTTAAATGTCTGTCAGTACGAATTTCATGTCAAAATCGTATTGATAAGCTGATTGGTATAATTTCACTCATTAGTAAAATTTATCAAAGATTTTTAAATCATTGTTTTTTTCCATACCGTCATAGAATTTGGATGGTAATTATTTGGAAGATGAATCATTAAATTTTATTTATTCGTATCTGAAATCATGTAATGTGTAATATTTAATTCTCACGGGAATGGGATTGTAATATTTTTTTATAGGTCCGTTCTTTGCGTAATGTCATTATGTTTTGGTTAATTATGAAATTAACTGCTACTCGATATTTAATCGTTAAAGAGCGACGGATCGGGCGATAGAAAAACAGCGATAAGAAAAATATAACTTTTGTATGAAAAGTAGCGAGAAAAAAAAATGTCTACATAAAGTCTTATCAATTTCAGACATATAAGATTCCCAATATCAAAAGGGTAGTTCGTCGAAGATTGGCGAGTATACTGAATGAAACGAAATCTTGATGGCGACTCCTGCGTCGGTGTGTAACTGTGTACAATAACGAAAGGAAACCCGTCTACGTATATTTCCCCGGGGCCCCTCGGGCTTAGCAGGGGCCATTGGAGGATCGACGACAGCGCGGAAGATCCAAGAATCGAGCACACAAACGAGCGCCGGCGGAGAATGGAGGAGAGCAAAAGCCGCAGGAGATCATATCGGAGCAGATAATTGGTTGGCAATCCTCTCTAAACCCCAGCGGCACTCTTTTTACGTTCTCCAGACTAGCAGGCTTCACCCACGAAGCTACTCGCGCGGCATTACAGGATTGTTTTAATTAAAAGCAACCATTCGACAGTGCCAGGGACGGTAGCTGAAGCGCAGCTAGAGGAGTAGACAAGAAATGAAAAAAAAAATTTTTTTTCAAAAATGCCAGTGCACCCAAAAAAGGCTTGCAGAATGAAATAAAAAAAAAAAAATTGTTGAATTGGACAAAGGTATTAAGTGACGTCATGATTGGCGAACCAATCCAGTGCTTTTATACGAGTCCCAAAGTGTTGGCCAGCAGGGGCGTATCGTGGGGGCTCCTGTCAGGAACCGAGTGCTGGTTTTACAGTGTCGGCGGCTGCAACGTGATTACAGGGCCCGAGCAATACCGTCACAAGGGCATAACACGCTCTCGAAAGCCCGAGAAGCCTCCGTGCAACACACGACGATACCGATCAAAGACTGACCCGGTAAAAAGAGGTAGACCGATATGCTGCTGCATGGGATACGTCGGGAGGAGCTGCTGGTGCTGTTGGAGATCTGGACCAGGGAGGTGAGGAAATTGTGGCTGAAGGGAAGGAGGATAAGAAGAAGGCGGAGGAGGACACAAGAGGCTCTCAGCTCGGAGCGGGCAGGATAAATAAACGCGGCGAGCCGCCCTCTCATCTCGAACACCTCTATTTCGCCGCTCCTGGAGTGCAAGTCATTGCGTTACTTGGGTCCCAGCATCGGTTCAGCATCGGAGCCGATCTTCGACGCCTTTTGGGCCCTGCGATATCTCACTACGTTACATTGAACAGTAACCGTACGGCGTGTATGGCTTCTGTATTTTGTAACCAACTCAATTTCGTCGGTAGGTCTGATCTGATGATCGGTAATGATCAATGTAAACCCATTGTTCGTCTTATGGCTTAGTACCGATTTACATAGCATAATGTTACTTTTTCCAGAGCACCTGCTGGGATCGGTCGAGATGTTTATAATGCCAAAAATCACCGTAAGGTCACGCTGCTGGTATCTGTCGCCATTACCAACCGACCGTTCAGCATTTAATCCACAAATCGGCTTTCCAGATCCGTAAGATTGCTCGACCTGCTAAACAAACAGTCCCATTCAGCGCTGACCGGCTTTCCTTAATTTTCAGGCCACCAGAGCGACCACCGATGCGACCCATCATCATCATCATCCGTTCTCTAGGTCCTACGACACTTCTGGTCGTTTTTCATGATGGATACTTTAATTTTTTTTTTTTTTTCTTTACTTCATGATCAGGTCACGGTACAAACGCTGGTTTATATTCATGTACGATTTAGTGACTGATATACGTGGTTACCTCGGTGAACGTATGTCACTGCTGAAGAACGGTAGGAGGTGACGTAACGATTTTCTCCGATCGCAGTCCTGGTCCTGCGATTTGCTCGATTACCTGTAATGACGCTCTCGGCGGTTGTGCGTGGCCGCGCACGCAATCCGCGAACCGTGAGTGCGCACTCGCTCGACAATGGCAGCTCATTATCACTTGGTATTGGCCCATTGTTAGCCACGGGAGAGCCGGAACAGCCTTACGGCAATGAGAAACGATACGTATCCACACGGCACCCCCCTCTGACGTACAGGGGATGGTATACCACGCTATGGATAGATAACCTATTTTCGTAGCGACAAGAGGCAACAAAAGATTTTTGCTTATGGACCAACGTAGGCAATTTGTCATGTGGATTTGTCAGGAGATAACAATGTCAAACCGCAGATCGAGAGGGCTCTGCGCAACGTACGTCAGGGGCGTATAAACTCGGTTCCTTTCTCACGTAATTCTTATTGGTGTATGAAAAAAAAAAAAAATCTTGCTTTTCTCACTTATTGATATTCTGCCAGCTCGTGGCACCTTCGACGATAAAAACCAAGGAAAATAATTTCCTTCTCCGAGGCTCCCCCACTCGGGAACCAGAAAAGCAAGCAGAAAACGTAGACAGACAGCTGAAACCCGATGGGCGAGCCAGGGCGCGCTAAAACATGCAAAATCATGCAAATTGCGTTCACTCGTCCGCCACCCTGTATACTTGCCATCTCCCTCTTTTTCTCTCCCTCTACGCTACTTGCTACCCTCTGTATATGTATGTATAGCTGTCTTTCTTTCTCTCGTTCTTCGGCGTCACTCGTACTCGCTGACCATTGTATTAAATGTATATACGGTGGTTACACAAGTGCAAGTTCAGTTCTGCCTCCTACGTTCTCTCGCTTTCGAGCCTCCCACGAGCTCTGTCCTGCGCGTCAAAAATGTTTCGACAATTGTGTTCCGCTACGTTTTCTTCCTTTATTTTTGCCGAGGGGTGGAATAACGACGATGGGCGGAGCCCTGCAGAAATAGGAATGAAACTTCGAGCGCCATATTTACATCGCGCACGAAAAATTCGAATCTACCCTCCTGCTACTTCGCGACCCCTTCAAGAAGTCTTTGGGAGAACGAAGGGTTAGCCGTCTATAAGAATTTTTCACCCTTTGTAAATTTAGCCCTTTTTTTTTTTTCTTATATTCCAGACGTTAGAACGCTAAGGGTTGGTACGATGTCGAATTTTTGGAACCCATTAATAGTACATGTAATTTTGCCAAAAAATTTTATTTAAAAAAAATTCTCACGACTTACGGTACGTACCTGGGTGCATGCGTGGGGTATTTCAATTTTTCTATTTCATTAATCCATCCCGGAGAGAAAACCGTTCGGGGACGTTTTCCACTGCACTTTCTATAGTTTTTCGGAGTTTCGGTAATCCCAAAGAGAGACTCTGCCATCTGGCGTTCGTTAATGAAATTAAAAAAGCTTCGATAAAAAAAAATGAAAGAGCGACGGCTACCTAGGGGATTTGTAGCGCGTTGATTAAAACTGCGCCGATGTATGGCTTGCGTCGACGTCGAATGTAACGTTCGCATGTACGAGCGACGGTGCATTTGAATTTGTCGAATATGAAAGGTCCATCGTAGACCGAATGCATCCGGAAGAAAATCGCTGTTAAATACTTTTAATAATAAAAAAATAATGATCCACGTTATTTCACGTAGCTAACAATATTTTTAACTTACTATTTTATTTCGACATACAATACGACTAATGGCCGAAGAAAATAAAGTCTCAGCTAGCCACGTTAATGACACGAGTAACGGCTCATCATTCTATATCGTAAGAAGCTAATTGAATTACCGCCTATTGTCCAAGACGTCGGACCTCTCGGCCGTACTATTTGATCACTTTTCATAACCCCTGTCTGTACAATAAGACGTATCATCGTCATAGTTTTTGTAAGCAGTGTCCTACATAACACGAGGCGTGTCTCTATTGTGAACGCACCCAATTCAGTTCTGGTAGACACGTAATTCACTTGGATTTCATTTCGTACCTTACACAATCCAATAATAAAGTCGAGTTCCGTGCAATTAGTCGTACCAAAAATGTAAAGAAAAAAAATTGCAAAACCAATGTGTCCTATTTATTAGTCCATCAAAAATTTGTCCTCGTAAAATCTATATATATATATATATATATATTTTACAGGTACATTCATATGTCTATCCATTTGTCACGAAGGTATACAAGGTGCCGCGCGCCAACATTCCAAGAGTGATAGAACAAGAGAAGGAAGAGCCCAAGAAGAATCGACGAATAAATCAAAGAGAAAGAATATTTTCGAAAGGTCATCCCGCGAAATTGCCTCTGTCCAGATATTAAATCCATCGAATCGCTCGGAATTTCACGGGTGCCCATTGTGCTTGAGCCTTCCCTGACATTGATAGGGGTGTTCGAAGTGGGGACCCAAGGAGGTCCAAGTCAGTCCCAGCCGAGAGAGTCCGTACGGTGGGGCCATTGATCGTCGATCATCGAAGAGCGGAACCCGCTCCGTGATCCTGGGCTAAAGAATCAAGAGGCGCCGAGACGTTTGACGGCGCTTTATCATGCGCCCCTTGTGACGCATAACAAAGCCCGGCACTGTTGTCGAGAAGATGGACCCGTCTGATGTTTATTTAACTAACAAACTGCGAAGCGCATACCTTTCCGACACTCACTTTATATATATATATATATATATATATGTGACGTGATTTTTCGATTCACGGTCACAAGGCGACTTCAGCTACCGATTCGACTAACGTTCTAGCCTTCTGGTTCCCATCGAGTCGTCATCCTGATCAGAAACTACGCTTTCGGGTTGATCCGTAAAGTTACGCCGATGCTCTTGGAAATATTTGTTATTCTTCAGTTGAAGTCGAGGTGCTCGAATCTGCCGTGGAGACTATCTGTCTCGAGGTACCGAGCTACCCGGCAAAGGAGAGGACCCGACGGAGACGTCTCCATGGACCGGTAGAGCTCCGGATGAGATACCGGCGTCCCGCTGGAGAGAAGCAAAGGGCTGTAGAGCGGGCGGAGATAAGGTTTCTCTTACAGTTAAGCACAGGGGAGAAATTTCTGACCCGGGTCAAAGACGTGGTGCCCAGCTATCGGCCGTCCTGGAGAAGCTGCCCTGGAGCATCTCCAAGTGCCACGTACCGATTCTTTAAGGAACGCTCTCGATTTAGTTTAAAGGGACGGACTCGAGGGGAAGGATAAGAGTTATCGGCTATAAGGATCTCGACCAATCACAATCAGACCGATTAGTTCTCGAATTTGACTGTTGTCAAAAGCAGTCTGTCTTGGGACACCGATCGGGGTGCCTCGAGCTGCTTCGCGCTCCCGTGCTGTCTGTTGATTGTTTTTCTAGCTGTGTTTCCTGTACGGTATAAAAAAGTTCTCGTGCTGCTCTCGCAATAAAATCGTATCGACTTTCTGTCTGCGTTTCGGAGGTGCAGTGTTGTGCTGGAGTGCAGTGCCTACCTGAGTGTCTGCCGGATGCACTTCTCGGCCTTTATAGAGTAGCTGAACCAGCTCCGGTGAGTACTCCCAATTTATTAATTGGTGAAGGGATTTCGATTTTGTAGCTCCGACTCGGTCTATTACGTTCTCGATCAGTTGCTCTCTGTTTCCGGCACTATTTATCTGACGCTCGCTCCGACCCTCTCTACTTCGACCTGGCAGCCCGAGCGGTCGCGCATTTCCGTAACCGTTCACTCCCGCTCGTGCATCCAGTTGCGTTTGCTGATTTTTCGTGTTCCCAAAAATCAACAGGATCCGTTAAGCTCTACCGTGTCTTCTGATGGGTCAGAGATCTCGTTTTGACGGAGTCGAGACTGTTCCACCTCAATTCCCAGGTCATACCGGCTCGTCAGATCCTGGTGAAAAAAGCCACTTCGCTGGCGGCCGTCTGGCATGCGGATGCATGGACGAAGGCTGTACGACCGGAGGTGACGTAGGTTAGCTCTCGGACTTTTGTTATCGGTGTCGAGTTAAGAAAATACGTTACAGCATATATACATATATAGAGTCTGCTTAGCAGTCATTATCATGCTCTTACTATTTTTTTTTATTCTACTCACATGCATTGTCATACAGTCATTGTCGCTTTGAGTACCGCAATATGGATATATACGTGCAGCATCATTGAGACTATACATTTTGTCGTTCGTATGATTGTGATAATCATTATCAGTATAAAGAACGATCCCTGTTTAAATGGATAAATAAATATAACGAGTAATGACATATCTGAGAATCATCGTGGTCGTCAGTGCCATTGATAGTTAGCAATTGTTTTATATTCCCTTTCTTAGCCAAACAAATTCTGCATCCATTTCCGGTTTAGTCCGTCCGGAAGTAGAACACGTACCAAGTATGGTAACCTTCGATAATTCCTTTCGACGTTGTAAACCGTCAGGATTAGTTTTAAGGACCGTGCGATCCCTTTAGACGTCCTTACGGCTGGTTAGCTCCGTCAACCTTGATCCTACTTAACGGAAGGATGTTAATCTCGAACCCGCTCTTTTCACGAGTTTTGGCGCGAGATTTAAATCTCGAGGTGCGCGACTTCATTGTCACGCCGGGCAACCAGCTCCGGCATAGAGTAACTTAAGGTTAAGACGGCTAAAAGAAGCAGAAATTAGAGTTTTCACGTTTCTATATAGAGGCTAGGCCGGTGACATATATATATACGCATATCTGTGTTAAGAAAGACATCTTTTTTTGTGCATTCTGTGCCTCGACTCAGGACCGAGCTTCCTCGTAAAGGCGCGTAAGCACGAAAGTCCAAGCTCCGATTTGAAGATCCGGCAGCAGCGGAATCTGATAGAGCATGTTTTCCGAGCCTTGTAATATTTGTGAGACTCTTTTGGGCCGCGTATCGGTCTCTCAAAGCAGTAGCCCTAAAGTTTTATGTAAACAAAGAGAGCACAGAGGACTCGGCCGAGTTTGGCCGAAGTGAGCGGCAGCTCGCGATGCGAGTCGCTCAAGTGTGGACACTCCATTACGCGGCCAGTAGCATGGAAGCCTTGCTACGTCTGCTCGTCGTTCGTGTCGTCTGCTCGACAATGACTTCTGGTGCGCGTACACATAGCTGCCGGACCGTAGACAGGCGACCTCAGGAGATCGTGTGTACTCGGCACACAGTTGGGATGGGGATCGTTTACAAAAACTCCGCCGTTCAGCCACTTAACTGCTCTCTACCGTACCCCAGGACTTCAACACGAGAATGGAGAACTCTGGGACATTTCCTCGAGTCAAGATCCACGCGTCTTTGCGAACACGCCAACTGTCCCAGAATGCACAGCTTGCCATTACGCCCGTGGCGTCGTTCCTAGCCTTCCAGAACATTCGATACGTACTTTTTGGGACATTGTACAACCACCTGGATTTATATGGAGACGCTACGATTATGCTTTGTTCACACTCCCAGTGAGAACGATGAAATGATTTTTTTCCACTATTACGTAAATATTGATCAGCCGTGATATCGCGATAAGGAATTTACCCTCGGCTTTTATTTGTTTTAGGTTAGACTTCGTCGAGCATTATACTATATCGTATATAACCTATACGAAACACTCTCGCTCTGTTATTAACGATGCTTTTGGGTATGCTCCGTGAAATTAGTATTCAGGGGCGGCACTACGAGCGTTTATTTTACAAAGACGGGCAAATAGCTCTACCCCTTCTCCACGACGGCGAGGACGTCGTCGCGCGCTCCGGAGTCTCTTCTCCGGTCTCTCTTGTAGCCACCCCGTCACGAGGAGTTTCGTACTTGGAAGGCGTAACGTCTAAAGCCCCAGTCGACTCTATAGCGTCGAGGTATAATGGGCATGTCGTCAAACTGTTGGGACGCCTAACCAACACAGCGTCCCGACGTTGCTATCCGCTTCGGGGTGAGGATGAGAGAAAGAGAGAGAGAGAGAGAGAGATTGAGGAGGGGCGGTGCATGTCGGGAGCAAACTACAGCCGCCATCTTGCACGTGGATGGAATTTCTGAACGGCATACGGATACGGCAGTCACCCTACTCCCGATTCGTTCCAGCCCTCTCTCCCAGTCCTCCCCAGCCAGTCTCCTCTTGTCCCCTGGAGTCTATCCAGTACCATCCACGAATTCCCCTCATACTGTATATATATATATATATATATTTCTCTCTATAGCGTCCCGACGTCAACCCCTGCTTGCAATGTTGCGCATCCACGCTGTCACTGTCGACGCATGTCTTTTTTTACTTCTTTCTCAAAAATAATAACTATACTTCAGGCCTCGATGCACCTATTTAGAAAATATATATATATATATTTTTAATAATCTTGTGACGTTGGAACATCTCATTCAATTATCCACAGCATCTTTGATTTTGATACTTTTTGTACTTGGCAGGAGTGAGAAATTTTTTTGACTAATTTTTTTTTGTCTTCTACCCAATGCTACATATTAATCCAATTTAATTTTATCTACGATCGATAGATCGTTATAATCTTTTTGCTAATTAAAAATCCTTTAGTAGAATGCTATTGTAATTAATAATATTAAGTGTCTTTTTTTTGTTGCTATAGCCAGCCGGCTATTTGACAGTTGCTTAATGTGTCAGATTGCCGATCGATATATGCCAAGGAGGCTCGATACACGTTGACGTGATACGTGCTTACAACCAATGATTAGCATTAGGTCCACGTAGACTCCCTAAACACTATACCCTATTTAAGCTAACTTGGTAATCATTGCAGAGGGTCTGCTAATCGACGAGGGTTCGTATCCTGCTCGTAGCCTGCGGGTAATTACAGGCTGGGTAGCGATGAATAAAATCATTAAATTTTTCTTATTCGTACCAATGACGTAAACAGGATCGTCCATGAACTCCTTGATCGAAGATTGGCCTTCTGTAAGATTTGTCATTACTGCTTATCATCTGCGGGTCAGGTGTGCCCGCAGAATTATCGATAGACGTGACGTAAGCGTCAATCAGGATAAGGTGTGAAGTCATGAAATTTATAAAATTATTTTTTTTTTATCATTTTGAAATTACCGCCAATTTATTATATATTTTCATTTTACATACTCCTACACGCGCAACTGTCTGCTCGAAGATTGAATGGGGCAGATTTAATTTTTCAAATTTTCATCGCTTCCCGCCAATTGGCCCGAGCCGCTGGTACACCCGTAACTAAATAAATATAGATGTAACTATAGACGACAGCAGGCTGTAAATAGCAATAACGGCTCGTCACCGCGGTAGTAATGCACATATTAGCCGACTAAATGCCGACTAGATCTCCCGTGGGAGCGGGGAATTCCGCTCGAGGCTGGCAACCATCTTCCCGAGGGACGGCACTGCCACCTCGATCAAGAATCAGACGATAGAATTTCTACGGACGGCAAAACTACGTCGGCTCCCGTTACTAACCTCGTAATAACGGACCAATCCCAGTTCGGATACACTCTTAGCAGGTCTTACGGGTTAGGTTCATGCCATTTCGTGAAATCGTCTTACGAAGTATTTTTTGAAATTCGAATACTAACGAAAAATAAAACAAATTGTTGCTGAAAAAAATTATTACAATTTTGGACTTTCTATTTTACAAAAAAGTTTTGAAAATTTGCGTGGGGAGGGGGGGAGTTTCAAAAATTTTTCTTATTGACGTCCATTTCAAAGACGTAATTTTGGCGCGCGATTCAAATCGGTCAATAAGAATAAAAACAGTCGGAGTCCCGTCTGGTCAAGAAGATTCAAGGGAGTTTTCAAGAAGCAGAGTCGATGTTTGCGAGAGCGAAGTGGTCTCGAGTCGCCACTCCATTAGTCGGTCGCAGCCGACACGCGTGTGCGTGCGCCCATGGGGAAAGTGCGTGCGAGCTAAAAATGCCTGCGTGTGTCAAGAAATACCATAGAAGACACCTCAGAGTCTCAGCGCTACCGGTAGCCGCACGGCAAACACTAGCAGTGCCGTACAAAGCGATAATAAATAATGGGCATACCTTTTCCTCTTTGCACAAATATTTTTTTCACATTGAGATTTTCGTAAAATCTCAAATTCCCTAGATTCGAATCAATCATATTTCATGCCTGCAGAATAATTCGACAAAAACTCAAAAAAAGATTTATCAATACGGCGCACAAGATTATTGATTATGGTTTGCTCTATGTACAACCACTGTACAGATATAATCTGTTTCGCTTGTCTTAATCCACAAGGGTGTTTTGCTAAATTTCAATTCAGAGCGCATCCTGTCAACTGTATAGGACATGTCGACGGTTCCCGAAGGACCCTTCGGGACACTTTGAATCCGTCCAGTTCACGCATGGCCGAGTAATCCAAGCCATGTGGATCTGACCAAGAAATCGAATTCCTACGATTTATTCGCTACGTTACAAGGGCCCTTCGAGAAACCGCAGTATGTCGCCGCAGGCACGAGCGAGCATCTATATTCGATCACGCGGCCGGTTACGCAACCAAGTACTACCCAGTTACCTTTTACTTTTACCATTTTTAAGGCACTCGTACGCGTGGCCATTGGGTTATCAAGTGGCTGTTAGGTAATACTTAAATATCCACGCAGCCAGCAGAATCATTGAAAATCGTCCGCTTGCATTTAATTTTGTTGATATGATTTTACAAAATGATTCTAAAAAGAAAACCACAAGGACCGTGAACCGTCGCGACGATTCCTCGGACCGAAAATTGATACGGAGATTTTTACGTGCAGAAAAAAAATCAATACACAAATATCGTGCCCTCGTGCAACGGGTGTACGTGTAAAAAATTGTGAACAAGATCAAAAGCTAAAAAAAAAAATCGCCAATCTATGCCAATAACAATAACAACAGCGGCAACAGATTAAATCGGCCATCAAACTTGCTCAATGATCACTTCCGGTCTGTCGCCCGATAATAAAGTAGTTTGCGACAATTATCATTAAACTCAAGACCGATTTCTCGAAATGTTTAGATCCATTGTACGCAGTCGGAGAACGTTTTTGTATGCAGGACGAAGGAAGTCACCAGCTGCCAGATCAGCCTTAGGCCCGGGGCTCCCATGTTGGGCCCCAGCCCAGCCCGCGCCCGATCTTCTCTGATTTTTCTACCGACGCGTTTCCAATGACGCGATTGTCCGGAGGTATTCGAGCAGGGAAGCCAGTCTTCGGGAAAAATAATTGTGCGACACATAATAACGTCGACGCGTTGCACACGCGCTAAAACGAGACGCGTAATGTAGTCAATACCAAGAAAAGAGAACGTACCGTTCCGGGTCCGACCCTCCGTGTTACCGTAGGTACTAGCGCGAAGTAATCATCGACCTGTATGATTTTGTACAATGGTAATAACAGTGTATAATAATCATAACAACCGTGCCCAGTAACAATACAGCTTTACCAGTTCGCTAACGAAATTTCAGTATTTGAGTCAATTTCGATTTGTGTCTCTACGTTTTTAAAAAATTGAAAAAAAAAAAAATTTCTGGGCCTTAACAAAATTTTGGGACTCGGACCCAATTTTTTCTATGCGAACAACGTAAACGTGGGACTCATTCTGGGTATCGTACCGATATTAGAGCTACGGTTGGTAATAAGAGAAAATATTGTCTATACAAATATATAATTTTGGCATAGATACCAGCGAGAGGGTGTAAGGGGTGGTCGGAGGGGGGAGGGAGGGGGGTGGTGTAGCGATTTAAGTAAACCGAAGTATTCGTTTGTTGGGAGTCTGAATTTATTTGTCATTCCGGGTTGAGGTGGTCCTAAAAATACATTGGTTAGTTTTCACAGGCGCACAATGCTCGCCATAAATGGATTATTAGGCATTAAGAATGATCGCACGTCACACCTGACCTGACCGGCTCGACTTGAACTGGGGTAGGTAGGATGTGCCTACTTACAGGCCCTTTGCCAATGAATGGAAAAGAAGGGCCCATTCCGGTGTCGTCGTGGCTACCCACTTGAGAATCGGCTAATATTTTACCTGCGGGACAATGACGGAACGAGGACCGCGTGTTGACCGTGATTTTTAGGGAGAATCTCCTAGGGACTTTATTCCTTGCTGCTGCCACCCTGCTCGATATTTGCGCAATGACCCACTTCAGTCATTCACGCGGGTCTCACTTCAGGCTAAAGTCCTTTCCGTTTCGTAGGACCCATCCTGTCTGGGTCTGGTTAGACTTGACAGTACCTAACCTCAA
This sequence comes from Calameuta pygmaea, assembly GCA_031762395.1. Taxonomy (NCBI): domain Eukaryota; kingdom Metazoa; phylum Arthropoda; class Insecta; order Hymenoptera; family Cephidae; genus Calameuta; species Calameuta pygmaea. Next base: position 466,852 of record JASANN010000069.1, on the reverse strand, counting down.
ACTTGGCCAATTTTCTGTGCCGTGCTCTTATATGGTATATATAGGTATACGCAATGAATAAATTTAGTGTGAATTTACATGAAGGCTAATAAAACAATCTGTGGATACGTTCAGATCGGTTTTTTTTGGACTTTTTTTATGGTAAATTGAAATTTTACTGAGAGACACATGAGATTTTGGATTTTTTATGCAATTTTTTTTTGTTTTTTTTTTTGGTTAGGTTGTCTGGTCTTGGAGTTATTTTTATTGCTGGGTACATGGAGATCCTGCCAAGGGTTTTCGCACTCTTGGCTCTGGTGTTCGCGATTCTAATCTGCGCAGCCGCAAATCCATTTGCAGGGCAACAACGAGGGATAACTAGATCAGCAGTCAGAGCAGCAATAGGACATACCTGCACCTACTACTACATCTACGTTTAATGCATCTGTCTACGTTTCGAATCCACAGCGTCAGCCGCAAACGGACAACCCGGACACAACATCCTGTGGATGCTGAGCAAATCCGATCTGTACAGTTGGACAATGCCAATCGTGAGAATCCTTGTGAACCAAAGTGTCACCAGACCTGGACCAGTTATCTGGAGAATGATCAGACCAGATCCCGAGGGTTATCCTATAGGAGTGAGGAAAAAAAATGAATGACGTGAAAATGGCTTGAATTTGGCGGGCGTCATCCTGTTTTTGAAAATTTATTCTCTGGGGGGGGGGGGGGGGAAGGGGCTAATATTTTTAAAATTGACATTTCGTTCGATCAATTTTAACGTGGATCTTGAAAAAAAAAAATTTTTCTTTATCCACCCGATACCTAAGCACGAATCGTCGTTTATAACGTCATTAAATTTAGGGGATGGCGAGATCGATCTGTGAATTTTAAGGGAGGATTCTTAAGGTGCAGGTCAAACATTTTTCTAGGCTCCATCCTGTCTGGTCCATTCTCTCATCTCGTGGGACGCTGGGCAATATCCCACGAGTTGCGCACGGTCATTATTTGTTAAATATTCCAAAAACTCTGGATGATAGTTCTTTTCGTCTTCTTCGTTTTAAAATAACAATTCTACTTTTTCCCTCGCACGGCAAACCACGTTCAACTATTTTTCTAACACCCTCTTGAATATTTTTTCTCTTCGCGCTGAAATTTTCATGGGGCTGGGAAAATCTCGTAGGGATCGAATCTTACCAGTTCTGCATACAGTCGATGGATATTTGATGGAACGAATGAAAAGTTATTGTTAAAAAATGAAAAAAAAATTTTGATTCATTTTTTTTTATTCGAAATTATAAACTGTCGTATATATTAATCGTATATGATAGTTTTTTTAATTATTCAACATCCTCGACAAAAACACCTTTTCTATACTGGGCACTACTACGGTACTCGTGTTTGTCACGTTACTAGCAATATTTTACAAATTGCTTCCATTCCCAGCTGAGGCTTCCCAAGCACTCGTCGGAGGATTTGTCCACAGTCGGTCATTACTGAGGTTTCATTTGATGAAGCCAAAGACAATAGAAGGTACAGCCCATCATAGTAAATATCAGCAAGTACCCCCTAGGATTGGTTGCCCATAATCGTAATCAGTAAGAGCGAAGGGAAAATTGGATAAAAAAGTGAAATTTCAAAATTCAATCTAATACATAGCTATTAAATAATTATAAAAAAATTATAATTACTTTGCAATTTTTTTTTTTTATTTTTGTACATGCCAACTACGACGTGCGCCAGGTAAATTATTTTCAAAAGTCAAACCAGAGCTAGAAAATTGCATAGATGGCGACACTGGTACATTTTAAGAAAACAATAGGGCTTATCCCTAGGAACCAGAGTCGAAGAAGGATTTTGCCAATACCGTCCAAGACAAGTGTTTCCTATTAGCAAAGGATTCGCCGTGGGAATTATTTGCGATAAACAGATCGGCTAGAGGAACTCCAGGTGCACTTTCCATCTTCTTCGAGTAGCCAAAGTACCGGATAAACGTTCGGAGCACGATTTTGCCAGGACAACGAGCAACGTCGAAATTGAGCAACGAACAACGCTAAGGCGACCTCGTTCTGTTTGCTGCTGTGTAATTGAACGTGAATCCACATAGGAGCAAAATTTGATTGATTTATGAAAAATTTGACGCACCCTTCATTTAAGCAGGATCTGGTACGGGTCGCTACGTTATTTTGGTTGTTTCAGGATTCACTAATTATTTTGAGTTGGTTAAGTTACCAAGTGCGACAAACTGTTAACTCCAGTTTTTTTGGGACTGTTTTGATTTTGCTGTTAACGACAATTTTATTGTCATATCCTTTTTAAGTCAATTTTTAATTTTCAATCCGTTTGGTATTTTAGTAAAATTTGGACTTTTCTTATTTTTGTCATTTTTATTCTAATTTTTTTTACTTTTACCTATACCGTGCTTTGTTCATAGAATATAAACGTTGATTCATTCACGTGACTACAAAGTGCTTGTAGTTTTGATACTGGTGTGAAGAAAACATGAGGAATTTTTTTTCATATTGTCGAACCCACGTTATTTTCAATACTGAAGTAACGTTAGCTGTCACTTTTTCACGTTAATCAATGACAATCTGGGTTGCATAAAAATAAATAGATTTCAAGTCAGCTTTATAATATTAGATACTAAAATCAATTTTTCCTGCTAAAATATACTAGG
>JASANN010000069.1:427081-464130 GCA_031762395.1 Calameuta pygmaea | reverse complement strand
ATATAGTTATTCAACAGAAACGAACCATCCTGGTTCTACCGTAAAAATCAAACGGATGGGCTAACTTCAGGTGGTGCGTTTCTACTGAACAACCCTGTATATTACCGATCGATTCCTTATAAAATCAATCAATAATTAACAAACTTCTACCCGACAGTATGATTCTAGTCAAACATCCATTATGACAGAATTTTCAAAAAAAAAAAAATTGAAAAAAATATTTATCAATGACACTTCCAAGAGTGTCAGATCAAATAACGTGAACGATCCTCAAATTAATTTCTAAATTTCAAACTATGCAAACTTAATAAAAAAAAAAGAGAAGACTGTAGTGATCAAGAATACAAAAAAAAATTGATCATGCATCCGATACACGGCTTGGAAGATGAAAGGATCGTTGGGGTTCAAAGGTCAAGCGTACAATAAGAATATAAGTCAGTCATGGGAACAGAATTTATTAAATTTCCATGAAGAAGTAGTGTAGGCTTTCGCCATGCGGTTCTCGCTAATATAATACAGAAAATGTCCGCCGCATCGAACATGATCAGATCTCTCACGTGTGTAAGATTTCGGTCCATACGATAAAGATGAAATAAATTGACCTTTACGTGACCTCGGACAATTCTTGCGAAACGTAACTACATACATGTTCGGATACGTAGACAGTGGGGGAGTGGGGTGCGTCGGGATGGGGTAGTTTGATTAAAGTCCGCGAAGATGAGATCAGGAGAGATCCCGAAGACTCGTAGGGTCATCATCATTAATCCTGAACAGTAGAGAACACATTATCTAATATATGTACTATAGGTTAAATTAATAGATATATTACACTTTAGACAGTCGCGAGATCACATCAGTCCCTCCTTTGCTCCATTTCTATATTCCCAATGTACAGAGGACGAAGACAAAAGGCGCGTTTGTATTTACAAATGGATGAAAGAGGAAAAATTTGTTCCTTTTCCTATACACAGTGTCGATTCTCTATATACACTTTTCGTAATAAGTACGAGCTGCCGATTGGGTTTGGTCTCCGACGGTTAACGTAAACTCCGGACTAGAATATCCCGTTGGAAAAGTTTATGGTGGTACTTGCATCCCTGATGACGCAGAGTGCCCTGGTCCATGTCCCGTGGAAGTCTGAGTCTGGGTCTTGGTGATCCCGGAGCCGTCGGGACGGGATTAGACGGCGGAACCAGATCCAGAGTTAGCGGGAACGTAGTAGTTCCTGAGGTGAAGATGATTGTGAAGATGGATCGATGATATTTGCTGAGCCGACGGATGATGATTCCACTGATTGGAGGGCGACGAAGGTGTCAGGGGCTTGCCTTCTGGACTTCCGGCGGGGGTACCAGGTGAAGAAATGGGACAGGGATCAGCAACCACGTCGACGTCCACGTCGACGTCCACGTCCTCCTCGTCGTTCTCCTGCTCCTGTTCCGGTTCTTGGAGCTCGTCCTCGCTGCAGCTGAATCGCCTGGACTTGGGGATCCTAGAGACGTGGTAGTGATGATCATCGGGCGCGAGCAGAGAGGCCACGTCAAACTGTCGCTTCCTGGAGGGTTGGAACGACTGCTGAAGGGAGTGACTCTGAAGAGACGAGGGTGGCGAGTGGTGTTGCTGCTGTTGCTGATGATGATGGTGATGGTGATGATGATGGTGATGAGGTGTCCAGAGTGTGGGTAGAGTCTGCGTGGGTAACGGTGCTGGTGGGATCGAGGGTTGTGGTGGTGGCGGCGGTGGCGGAGGGGTCGCTGGTAACGGAGGTGGACTAGGGCTGTCGGGTTCCTCATCGACGGCTAGTCCCATATGCCGGCGTACCTTTCGTTGGGCCTTACGCCGCCGGAAGTCGCCGCGTCTGAAGTCCTCCAGGTTGGCCGGATGAATCGCCCAGTAGTGACCCTTGCCGTTCGCGCTGCGACCCGACTTCACGAAACAGTCGTTCAGGCTCAGATTGTGCCTTATGGAGTTGCGCCATCCTGGTCCACGTGTTCTGAAGTACGGATAGTGCTCCAGGATGTGCTGATAGATGTCAGAAAGGACCAGCTTCTTCTCCGGCGACGACAGTATGGCCATTGCTATGAGTCCTATGTAACTGTGCTGTGGTTTTGGCTCCTCGGGTATGCGTTGATGATGTGGATGAAGTAGAGCCATCGACAGCGCCAATCGACTGGGATACCCAGCAGCTGGATAGAGCGGCAGCGGAGCTGGGAAACCAGCACCCATACTCAGATGAGCCGACGCTCCCGAACTGGGTGGATGTCCGACGCTCGGATGTTGAGGATGAAGTTGCTGAGCTAGTCTCAATCGTTCCGCCATAGCGTAGTGATATAGCTGTAGCCGATAGTGCTCCAATCCTGGCAGAAAACCGGCCATTGGATTTCCAACACCTAGTCCAACTGCAAGTGGTTCCTTGCTAGGAGGCGGACTCTCGTTGCTGCACATCCTGATGAAGTAACACTCGTTTTACAAAGTTCTACCTGATTGCTTATTAATAAACCGACAATTATCCTCTATTCACAAACTTCACGTCGAGCACCCCGTCATTTGTAATACTTTGCCGTTAACGGCAACGAAAGTAGTTTCAAATCGAGGAAATAAGAGCTGGCACGAACCGAGAATGTTTTTACACCAGTTTTCACGGTGTTTGCCCCGAAACGCACCGAGCAACTGACTCGTTATGATTTACGACCAAGTATCCGAGATGGGTGCACCCCTTCCAGGGGCGTCTCGAAGCCACGCCCACTTTCATAAGCGACCAACGAGAGTCTCCGAATCAGCCACTGGCACGCGGAGAGCCAATAGGACGAAGGGGTGTGGTTACAAGTTGCCTCTGCCCGACCACGCCCGTTTTAACAGAGATATTGATCTCGGCAGTGTACTACTGGCTCCACTCTTATCCTCCAGCGTGAGCCGTGATATCATATCCGACTGTGGGCTGAGGTGGAGTTCAATGGTGCTGCGTTTCCTCGACTCGTCTCTTTTTTTCTTTTTTTTTTTTTCATTCGTTCCTCTGTCTCCCGTTTCGTTTCTACGTGGCTGTCGTACACCCTAGCCGCGATGGAGAATCTATCGCGCTATTTATTGACAATCTTCACGGATCGGTTACCGACGAAATTTTTTTTGTTATCCGTCCGTCATTCGTATCTCCTTACAAAAATCTAAATTTTACGCAATCAATTATATATTTTGATAAGTACATAAATTTTATAACAGACCAATCTTTTTTCCCAGCAAAAATCGTGTTTTGGAACTTGGGTCTTTGGGAGAGTGAACAATTTTGAGTGTTAAATTATGGTGTACGAAAAAAAAAAGTTTCATAAACATTAATTCTTTATACATATATATTGCGCCATTTTGAAAAACTAAAAAGAAATTAAGGGCGGTTCTGTAAAAAAGTTTCAAAGCCCGTTCAGTCCCCCCCCCCCCTCCCCACCCGTTGCGCAAATTCTCACCCATTAAATTTTTTTCTCAGAGGTTGCGCGCGCAGCTTTTATTAATTCTGAGACAAAAAGAACGAGAACGTATTACTACATCGGACCCAAACTCTCTTGGGCGCCGCCCTCCAACTATTTGTAAGCATCCGCCATGCTGGTTTCATATCTGTCGTTCGGCTTTTACAAAACACAATTTACATCCAGCCGCGCTCCGCAATATGGCGTTTTCATCGGCCCCGTGTTACCCGGCCCGGCTCGAATTCCAGCAATTGTTGCGTTTTGTTGCAAATAACAGCCCTCATCGGGTCTCCACGTGTGTCTACGTCCGGAAATACAACCCTGTGTGTTGGTAACCCTGTGTGCCCCGTGTACAGGCATGGACGCACGTACAACCATATACCACCCTTGTTAAAGTAAATAGTCAGGCCGATTGAACAAATAATATCGACGGGTTCCATACAGTCCCATAGAGTTTACCACCATTTTGTTGTACCATTAGCCTTTGTATCATAGTTACTTTACCCTTAATTCACTTTGCCTGTCTGCGTGTACGTCAGCTAAGAAAAATTTCAAAATTTACCATTTTCTACAAAAAAAATTTTAAACTATTCAAAAAAAAGCATTTTTAACAAAAAATTCTTAATGACATTATACGTTCGATAACGTTTTGTAAAAAAAAATTTTTTTTAATTTCTTATGCCTTGACAAGTTGACACTTCTGTCAAATTGATATTTTGAATGGGACGGTTACGAAAAAAAAATTTGATGGGATTTTCAAAAACGATTAAGATCGCCATGGCTTCGTGTAAAACATTGTAAGCAGTGGGTACCAACTTGAAACCAGAATCGCGTTGTCCCTAGAGAATAAAAGGTACTAGAAAAAAATCGGAGCATCCGAAGAACGCAGGTTAGCCCGTATATATATATATATATATAGTCAAGAGCGTCCCGACGCTAAAAAGGTCGGCATTTCGAATAATGGAGATAATTGTGGTAAAATGGAGTGGCATTGTAAAAAAAAAAAAAATGGAACTGTAACGATCGAGGGTGGTTGAGTAAGTGGCAGATGCATGGCGCCCGTTTGACAGCTTCTCAAATTTCATTTTCTTTTCTGCATTAAGTTTCATCGAACGATGCGTCCTTTAACGTAAGAAAGCCGCGGGCGGCCATTGCTCGAAATTTCATTTCGCTAAAATAAGAAAAGAAAAAAGAAATCGTACCTTGGTGACTTTACAAAAAATTCCATTTTTTTCTTCTCATTCTCGAAATCCGCCATCTTTTTTTCATACAAATTAAACAAAAAATTGCGATTTACGGATCTCGCACTTAAACACTCGTTTCCATGGATACGATATAATCGATCATCAATCAATTAAAAATAATTGCCGAATATAGGATCGATACTAAAAATCGTTCCTTACGATATTTCATTATTAAAAATATTTCTTATCAATTCACGTTATCGTACCGTATCAAACGTATTATTCGACATATCAATTTTACCATGCAACGAATAAATGTTCCTTGCTCCCTTCTGCTAAAACTTTAGGGGTAGTTTCGTGACTGGATTTCGACAGTAGTCTCAGGTTTTGATACCCCGTGATACGTTCGTAATCGGTTTTCAAACTCTCCCCCCAATCTATACCTCATTTTCGCTATCTCTGTCGCACTCTGTATATATATATATGTATACATTTCTCCAAAAGGTTACAGTCCATAAGAATCAATAGATTTTCGCGAGAGTTAGCAAAAGGAACTATAGTCAGACTTACAATAAATATATAACATATACACAAGGTAAAAAAAAAAGCCTACAGTATCCATACGAACGACATAGCCAGAGCTTTGACTTTGCGAACTAGAAAGAGGAGAAAGACCCTATAATTATCTTGAAGACACCAACAAAAAGTTGTACGTTCTTAAAAGTAGCGCAAATAATGACTTGGACAAATAATTTACGTGTGCATTAAGGCTCAAACCCGAGAGAGTCATTTACTTGGAAAGCTTTGTGCATATTCTAATGAGCTTGCAATCAACTGGCACTAAACACGAAAGCAGACAGCCGACGACGTCTTTACTCTTAGCCACGTACCTCAGGCCCGTAGCTATCTGCTACAGTGCCCCATGCCACTGGTGGCACGAGTGCTGTCAGAGCTTGAGCTTTAGGAGGGTCTATGTAACAACAGCTATATCTATATTATATATCACAGCTGTGTGGTATATATATTATATATATATATATATATATATTCTTGAAGAGTCCATTAGCTTTGATGTCTCACTCAAAGGGCTGTTCTCGTTTTGAACATCGCGTACATCGTGTTTCATAAGCGCTTTCCTACCATCCCCACTTTCTTACCCTTAGTGACCTCTTATCTTTGCTAATTTTCAGAGGTATATATATATATATATATATACGCGACCGGGCGGCTGCTCGGCCACTCGATGTCGGCCATACTGATCTTCTTAAATATTCATAATTTATAAACTCCTCGTGTAACCCTGGAAACTTGGGGAAAGTGGCAGTACAGTTACTGGCTGTTGTTGTTGTTGTTTGCCGGATAAAGCGGAAAACGAATAAAAATTTTTAGTGGTATTAATTTTTGTAGTTTGGCAGAAACGAAGCCACTTGGACGAGAACGATACTTGTTATTAAAAAAAAAAAGAAATTTTGCATTTGTAAAAAAAATGTTAATCCCGATAGTCTAAATATTGGTAGGAAATTGTAGAAATATATTTTTCAAATTTCCGGACCACCGGGTCAAAGGGCAGGAGGACACGGGTGAAAGAAATTTTAGACAATTTTTCAAAAGAATCGCGCGACCAACGTGGGTCGTAAGATTTTCGCAAATTCGAGTGCGGTAGAAAAAATTTTTTTTTTTCAATGGCACTTCCGCCTTCGTAAATTCATCTTCCGGTTGAAATTAAGCGCCATTTTTTCGAACGCCACAAACGTGACGGTTTGGCTGTCTAACAGGATTAGCTAACCGGAGATTGGACTTGAGATACTCGCGCCCGGTGAATAGCAGGATTTGCCAATATTTTGGGTGTTTAGCTTTGTGCCAGGACACGGTGGAGCATTGTCGTCGATCCCAGGGCGGAGTAGACGATGAAAGAGCCTTGGTGAAAAATGTGTAAAGAGAAACCGCAGCTTCCACTTCACTCCGCTTCACTTAATTTCACGCTTCCTTATTGGACGCTCCTGGCTGCCTTTTCTTACCTTGTCACAATATACCTTAATGCTTCCTAAGGAATTGCTTGGCTTCCCTTGATTTTCTCGCCAATTTTCTGCTAATTCAATTTTTCACCCTCCGGACACCCTTCGTCGACCGTGCGGCTCATTAGAATTTGGCTGGTAAAAGATTTTTCTGTAAATTGTAAAAAAAAATTTTTTTTACACTCTACGAGTATATCTATACGTTTCCATAAGACCAATCGTATACATGTTTACGCTAGTGAAAGAATAAAAAAAAAAAGACTCACCCCGTCATCGGAAGCACAGACAACCGTCGGTAAATTCTTTGATGAATATTTAAAAATCCCGCCGATCATCCGCTGTCATTCTCCAAAGAGCATTTGTGTAATCTATTAGTACGTTTAGGACTCTTGGGGATGAAACCCTTTTGTCACCCGTGCGAGGTACTTATGCGGTTGGTTAAGCCTGAAATGGGGTGGCGCGACACGAGTACCGTTCAACATCCCCTATAGAAGCCCATAAGAGCCAAGGGATGAAGATCGGTAGGGTACGAGTTCAAGTACGTATAATGAACATTCATACTCACCCGTTAGATGATTCATATATCGACTGAATAAATGGATATAAAAAAGAGCTTTCTTTTTCTCTATTGTAATTTTCCAAAATAATAGAAAACATTTTAATCGTACGAAAATATATTTTTTTTTACTCACGAATTTCTCTCGAATATCGTTGACGGCTCGATATAGAAATTTTATATGGGAATATTCGGCGCCATTTTTTCTATTATTATTATTGCGAGTATTATTATTATTATTGTTCATAAGGAGTTACCAGAACACAATGATACCGCTTAGCGACCGAAAGCCCCTTTTACGCTCAGTGTTCGTCGGACCTATGAAAACACTCGTGTTGTTGCGACAGCCGCCCATACTCGTATCTATGTTTCGGATTGTTCAGGCGCCATTGTGTCTGAGACTGCTCGAAATAATAACACAGATTTAATACGGCGTCCCAAGACGTTTCGTAAATACTTACCGACCTCATATACATATTCATGTTAAGTTTGATAAAGCACTAGCTGAATCACGTAGTAACCGAGAATCCCATGTAAGAAACGCATAAACAACGTACACTGCCGAAATCAAATTTTGAATGTATGGAATGCAAAAATTTCATAAATTCAACGATAAGAAAATGAAATTGTCAAACGTCGTAACGACTTTTTGATTTATCACTGGAAGGTAAAAAAGGGGTAAATAAAAATTGTGAAAAGAAAATTCAGTGATGGCGGTCGATATATATCGTTATGTCAGCCCCTATCTTGAATATCGATGGTTATCGATTATCGAACCAGCTGTCGCGTGGCTTGGCGATCCGCATGGCGATTCACAACAATGACCAGTGACTACCCAACGACAAAGAGAATCAGCCGCCGTCGATCGGACTGTATAAAAGATACGAAAAGGGGTTGGTAATAACGTCAAAGGTATAGACACACGAGCTGACATACTGCGGGGGTGTAGTCCTGCTTTAAATAATAAACGTTCGCGTAATGAAAACCCGTCACTAACCACTGAGCTTAACGTACGGTCGATGCTATTGGATTAGAATTTTTGGATAAAGAAAGGGTACTGGTTTACTGGATCAAAATAAATTTACATGTAAAACTGACGTGATCGTGTAGAATATCCTCGATTCAAAATTCACTATCTTCAATCACTTCAACGTCCTTCAAATTATTTTACAATTTACCACCGTCAACCATAATCTTCTTCGTACCATAAATTCACCACGGCCTGTAACGTCCATTACGGATTTCCTTAGCTGCACGTTGATTATCACGGAAAATGCTCTTGCAATATTTCGTACATTGAACCTGTCCTTATTATAGGTTATTATTGTAATTGCCCGAGTATTAATTAACACTGCGCACTATCGTCATCCTACTGTTTTTACACGCTTCCTCTGTATATTTCTTCTCTCCTCTGCTTAAGGCTGCCTTCGTCAGTTCTCTGTTTACTGCACTCACAATGTACCATAAATTATAATGCTGTAAGCAGCCTTTTTTTTCCCTTATGGCTGACTTCTCCAACGAGGAGATGTGCCAGTAGTGCTGTAAGTACTGTGGGTATTAGTTATGATTCATAGAGTATATAAAACTTACATGATAGACTGTACGTATGGTTGTAATTCAAGAGAATGACACGTTATACCGACAGATGGCGCCACGCGCGTTTTACTCCCGTGAGGTTAAATACATGGTAACAATCTAGGGATTTAGTTGTTCTGTCACCGGACACGGTGTTGTTGCGAGGCTGTACACTTATTTCTCCTATTACACCCACGTACTGTTGGTTAATCATCGTATAATGGTCATGCAATTGTCATAGTCGTTGGGGAGTCTTGCTAAAGTGACGAAGGCACAGTTGTAAGCCTGAGGCATGCGACCAATATGGCTACCTTAGAAAGGCCACCCTCATAACCCATGTAACCCATAAGCCGTATGTATCTAACCCCTCTGCTGTTTATTATTCACTTAGGATGCTCATATTCGAACTACCCTTATAGCGACTACATTTTGGATCGAATAACACGCCAGGGTTATGATAAAGATGTTTTGAGGAATTGTCTGACCGTTGGATCTGGATGGGTATGGATTATTGGATTATTTTATGCATTTATTTTTTTTGGGATTGAAATAGGTATATGACAGCTCTTAGTTGGTGGTGAATAGAGAAAATTGAAAATGACTATCTCTGGTGGTTATGACGATACTTCAGTTTGATAAAAAAATCATTAGATGAAAAAGGTTAGGTGTTGTTTTTTTTTTTTGAACAGAAATTATGTTTATAGAGATGTAAAATTATTGTGGTATCAGGGAGCGGAGAGTATTTCGAAAATACATCATGGGATACTGATTTTTGGATTGTTCAACAGAGGGGCTATCAATTTTAATGACAGTTGATTTAAAAGGGTAAAATTACACGTGAGCTATCTCCATGAGATCTTTGAAAGTGAGGATAATTGTCTAATAACTATAATGGAGTATGCGCGAGAGCCGTGTCCTTGGAGAATAGTTGATGATTGCGGTGGAGCATTCGCAATGGGTTCCATAGGTGGTAGTATATTCCAGGTGAGAATAATTAGTTTAAAATTTAAAAAAAATTTGACATAATTTAAATTGTGGTGAATTTATGATTAATTTTTTTTTTTTAGAGTTTCATCGGATTTCGAAATGCTCCGTCTGGCATTACAAAACGTATTCTGGGTGGACTTAATCTAGTGAAGAAAAGGGTTCCTCTGGTGGCTGGAAATTTTGGCATTTGGGGTGGTTTGTTCTCTGCGATAGAGTGCAGCTTAGTGCACTGCCGCTCGAAGGAGGATCCTTGGAATTCCATTATGAGCGGTGCACTGACAGGAGGAATTCTTGCAGCAAGAACTGGAATTCCATCCATGTTAGGCAGTGCTACGGTCGGAGGAATTCTTTTAGGTCTGATAGAAGGATTTGGTATTTTAGTAACTAGACTTCAGGCCGACATCTTTGCCCAGCATAATGTGCTTCTTAATGAAAACTCGCCGGGAAATCAAGAGAATTCAGGAATTCCTCTTGGCGGTAGATTAGCATTTTTTGGAGCACCCATTGCAAAGGATAGTTCAAATCAAAATGCTCATGGTAGAATTAAGATGGAACACATAAGAAATGCTTGGTGATACTTCATGTCACATAGTTGTCTCGTGTTTGTTATAATAAAAAAAAAAAAAATGATTTTCGAAATCGTTAGCACTGATTTCTTTGATAGGATAATAGATTTTATATACACAGATTACTGATAAATGTGAAAATTTTTATAAGGAATTAAAATACGTTTATCGTCATCCGGTATCTTTGGTATCTTAACTCAGATGTGTATCTTTTATATTTTTATTTATCTTAATCTTTTTATCTAGATTTTTATTATTCTCAATTTTGAAAGATCAGAAAAGTCCTTTCATGCTCGCACGCTTTATCGGGAGTCGAAGGTATTTCGTTTAGTAATCGTTAATCGCAAGGTGGTAGTAACGAGTGTTTTGACAGCGGCTCGCGCTGTCCATTGACAAGTCGAAGAGCCTTATTGTCATTGTCATGACAGTATTGTGTCGTCAATAGATTGGAATCAATATTTACACTTGAGGTGAACCGTAAGCCTGGGATTAACGTAGGATCAGGGGTAGACAACCCTTTCGGATTCATTTAGTGGTCCTGGTATGTTTCCAGGATCAGGACCAGGAGCAGCTTCAGGTCCAGGTCCAGGTCCAGGTTCAACTATGTGGTTCTAGTCGGCCTGGCCTGGGGATATGGTTTTGACGAGTACCAATCCTCTCTGCAGAAAAGGGCGTGACTCGTACTGGCAAAGTATTTAGTTAGGGTGAGTATTGAGCACCGATAATGTTATGGGACTTATGGTGAATCGTCATTGTGTCCTACTAGTGTGTAGTGTATGGGTTTTCAATGATTTTCATCCCGGTGAAGTCTACTGCATGATCCACCAGGAACGTGAATAATTTCGAATTAGATTATCAAAAGCTATCTGGGACTCCATCGTTTTGGTCATCCGAGTGAATTTGAGTGTTTAATCATTGTTACGTGAAATGGGGTGGTGCTTGAGGATTTTGAAGAATTTATATTTTTTTACTCGTTTCTCATTGCAGCGCGTTCATGGGAATATTTTGTATAATTTTTTGAAAATATTCATTTCCTCTAATTATCAGGCAATTTATTAAGCTTTTTGATTTATGCATGATTGTAAAATATAGTTACTGTATTTTCTTTTATTGGTATTGAATAGCATTAGAAATCTGGCATAAGAATCTTTGGAATCTTAAATTAGAAGCTGATTATATCAAAAGTGGCTGAAATCAGTTGAGAAATGGATTGTGGCGCCATTGCTAGAAAGAAACTTCCTACTTACCCTAATTTCAAGGGTGGTTTCTCTCAAACGGTATACAGAGTAACGACAGATGTAAAACAAGATCCAACCCTCGTTTTCGAAATCCTTTCACGATTAATCGGTGGTCGGTAATGTAGCGCTCTGCAATTTTTCACTTACCGTTATTACAGCGAGTTATCTTCCATTTTCATTCCTATAAATTGCACAAGTGTCAATAGATGGCAGCACCGTTTGTAGTAAACCTGCAGTGTAGATTTCTAACTGTACAACTGTGGTATTTATAGATTTTCCATTGAAAAATTAAAGGATAACATTGGAAAGTAACAATTATCTATAAAACTTGCTTGTTAACCCCGATCCAGCTTTGACTGGGAGTGATTTGCAAATTCACATAAATTATTTAAAAAATAAAAGAAATGATAGCAAAGAAGCTAGAAATAATTTGTAGATGGTACAAATTAATTTATATCATTTTTAATAACTACATATTGCTATTTTCGGTAGTCAAAAAATCAAATCCGACCTAAAATCGAAATTTTCACATATACAGTACCCAATGATGTGCCAAAGATCTCTATGCATCATTATATCGTTAAATACAAATACCATATAACAGCATACGAAATAAACAGATTTATTGAGACATCCCACAGCTGAATTGCCGATTCTATTGGTAACAATAGAAAATAGCATGTATTCGAAAGTATCGCCACCGACAAAAGCCTCATCCGATTTCTTTATCATTATGCGGGTTCACGTGCGCAGCATCATTCAGAATTGATGGTTATATTCCATTGTAAGCCCATAGCCTATTAGAGGTTTTACGATCTGCCGGAACACAAACGATGAAATGGTAAATACCTACTCGGTCGGTAACTATTTTCCTACGTACTTGCTTATTACCCCCATTCCCAAAAATTACCCCACTGATGCATAACCAGAATTTCTTTACGATCAACTACCCTTAATAGCAACCCCTCTATGAGAAGATCGTAAAATTAATTTTTATACAAAAATTACGATTTTCCTTAACGTTCCTTATTTTTCATTTCATCCCTTATTTCAAAAATTACAATAATTATTTTTACCAAATTTTATACGCATACGTTACCATCAGCTTAAAACCTATTTAACTGTGACCTATAACAACTAATCCTGATCCTGAACCCCTTGCAACCCTTTGCAGTAACCCAGGACGTACGTGCAGCTTACACGTGCCGTTCTGCTGTCCCTCCCCCTTTTATAGGGTCGGTTCGCCACACTTCAACTCAAGAGTCTCTCTGAACTCTCTACTGGACAAGTGAAGGTCGATTTCATTGGAAATACTTGAATCTAAGGGTGCTACAGAATTGTCATTTAAATCCTAAGGGAGAAGCTATATATAAGTAATGCACGAAAATACGATAGAGCGTGCTCTAAGGATTATCAAATTTCAAAAAAATGTAATGACAATTTTTTTTCTATATTTTCAAATATCTATACGAAGCTTTATCACACTCGAATTTTTTTTACCTCCTAATAAACATATACAAATATATCCGATCAAGTTTTGCTTTACTAATGACAGCTCTTAGGGGCGTAACGTTACATCGGTGTCCCCCTCGACTTTTGCCAGACAACAACTGTCGGCCTATTAAACTAATTGTCTGCACAGTATGTCCGCACCGCAGTGATTCTACGGATCGTCTACGTCTATACTGTACGCTGGTTACTTTTCTACCCCTGTAGTATAATTTTAACCCTCTTACTGTATGTACGTAACTTTATACGCTTCGTCGCCTCGTAACACTGACCCACCCCTAACTTCACTTAAAAATTGTGCATTAGTTTAATTTCCTCAAGAGTGACTCTCTGTAATTACTGACTTGGATAGTGACACCCCCCCCCCCTCCCCGCCTTCACCATAGAAATGACCTGTAAATTTCGTAATCAAGATACAAAAATATATTTACCATAGAAATTTCCATAGGATTTCAAGGGTTGAAAAAAAAAATGAAACGAAAAACAAAGTTTTTGAAATTTTTTTTTTTTGAGGAAAATGATCACAATTAATAAATGCATTGATTTTTATCGATAGTATATATATATTTTTCATAAAAAGTAATGGCGAGTCTATTGACGAGTAAATGAACTTTTTCCCGGGTCAGTTAATTGGCTGGAAATGTAACGTAAACGTTGCCGATGGTATTTAGAAGATTTGGGGTAATTTAGTACCCCGTGAGTGCGCTTCGTTAGGATTGAATTATTTTGAAAAATTGAATGTAAAATTATTTAATTTTTTTTTCCTATACAAAGTTATTCGACTGATTATATGAAAGTATTGACGGGTTTGCATTGATAGTATCGAAAGTGAATATAGAAACGTATCCTTAATTAAATCAAATGCATTTACGATGTGTGTTATCATTGAAACAAGTGACTTCCGGTAGCCGAAAAATTCTAAAGTGTCTACACAATGCAACCTCTAAAACATTGATGACTGGCATCAATGAAATAATGCAGTCACGGTATCTGTAGGGGTAGTCGATGCCTAGGTACCTAGGGTTGGTTACAGTAGGGGGTGAGGAAAAAAAAATATACGTGACCGTATGTTCGCACGTTGCGAGTGCCGTATCCCGAGAACGAGGCGAATATAATTG
Source organism: Calameuta pygmaea (assembly GCA_031762395.1). Classification (NCBI taxonomy): domain Eukaryota; kingdom Metazoa; phylum Arthropoda; class Insecta; order Hymenoptera; family Cephidae; genus Calameuta; species Calameuta pygmaea. The sequence continues at coordinate 449,930 of JASANN010000069.1, read as the reverse complement.
GCAGGGGTGCGAAGCGATATTTATTGCATCTAAGGGCGGGAAAAGTCATAATAGCCTGTGGGGGTATAAATGGCACCGGCCTCTTTGCGGTTCGTTAAACGACAACTCATCGATGGGGGATGCTAAAACACATGTAGGTACCAAACTTTATGTGTATGTATACATATATATATATGTCCATTCGCTGTAATAAAAAAAACTAGCCTGCCGATAAAATCAAAATCTGCCTACGTAAATTCTCCAATTAAAAATAATCATCGTGGGGTGAGTTGTGAAAAAAAATTTTTTTTAGCAAAATTTTAATTTGGTTTTTCAACGGTAACCCCAAGGTAACGTGTGACCTTTACGGTAACTGAAATGTGAATTTTAAGGGTTGAAAAAATTTTTTTTAATTTACGCAAAATCGATATCGCAAAATTTCGAAAATTTATATTGTATGGATTTTTGTAGGGTTGTGTATTATGTATTTTACGTATAAGTGGATTGTACGTGTACATCTTTTGTTAATTCAAAAATCGTATTAGATTCCGTGATCCCAGGCCGGCGTAGTACGAGGCAGAAAATAGAAGTCTGGTAAGGGTAGGTGTTCGTAGGGTATGATAATAATATTCGGTAAGTACGTGTTTGTAGTTACCCCTGAGTTGAGCCATGCCCGAGAATATTAAGCCACGCCCCTTAGAACAGCGAAGCTTCCGATTGGTCGTCACGGTTATATCGTAATAGGTGGGCGGAGCGTATTCGAGGAGTTTCCACCAGAACAACCGCTGCCGTCGCGACGAGCTCCGCCGCGACGCACCCCGCATGGACAGTCGCTCTTTCGCTCGTTCCCTCGAAACTACCCTTAATCGAGATCGCGAGTATATCACACACATCGATTTCGTTATCTATCAAAAGTCTAAGGACGTCGTTAAACTGAGTGCTTTGGTTCTCGTTGATTCACTGTGCGTTAATTTTTTGGGGGAAATTTTCAAGTAATTTTGAATTTTCAAAAAAAATAGCAATACTCGTAACTAGCTTTGTGATACTGCAAAATTCGAGTGACGTCGCCACCCTGACATCCACAAGGTAAATAAATATTTTGAAAAATTTTTTCTTTCCACCCTTATATTTTTATCTCGCTCTTTGCCTAATTTTTTTTGCAAAATTAGAAAAAAAATGTTTATAAGAAAGTCATCGTTTCAATGTAAATTGAAAAAAAATTAGGGGATGATTTTCAGTGTACAGAGGATTGAATCGGGCGACAGTAGGTACATACAAGGGTAGGTACATTAAGAAACAGAAAGACGCGTTCAAAAGTGAATTGCGACAAAATAAATTGATAGTCGAGTTGAGCGTAGGGGTGCAGAACAGGAGGGTGGAGAGGGGTCGAAAAACTGGTCCCATGAGAGCATGGGGTCCCGTAAGTGGAGGTTGGCTCGCGCAGCCGCCTGTTCGACAAACACCATAAACTGTTTGTGTTCGGATTAGCCATCCGCCACTCGAGAATTACCCGTTGGGTAAACTTGCCGGGAGAATATAGGAAAAGGGGGGAATTAATAAACCTGCCCCCCCCCCCCGTATCAACCCCCATTGGAATCCGACGGGGCACAGGTGAATCGCTAAAAAACTTTTCGCAAAGGGACATTTCCAGAAAGCAATTTGACAAGTTGTAAGTAGTTTTCCGGTTCGAAAAACTCTTGGAATTGTCGGATACGAAATGACAATTTTCTCAGTCTTATATACACGTTTTTTTTCTATATGTCAAAAATATATATATATATATATATATATATCAAGAAGCCGATTTTTATCAAAAAATTTGTATTAGATTTCATTCTATATCATTGCATATTTCATATTAACAATGATTAGAAAATTATAAACGTACAATCGTATGGGAGTTTGTAGATTTGGGGGATGAAAAAATTTGGATAATTACCTGTTATCAGAATTAATGAAACCTCTATGTATATTGTCGATATTAAAAAATCATTAATACGAAACAAATATATTTTTATATTCACGTTTAGATCGAAATAGTTTGACGTTTGACAATACGAATAAAATCATGTCCCTGTAACACGTGGGTACATTTGACATAAGAAACGTGACAGGACAACACGTGGTGGAAAAAAGAAACATGACACGCGAAGATATTGTTATTGCTGCATTGAACATTACTTATTAAATAAATATAATATAACGTGAGCACCAAATTGGTACCGAGAGTGTAAAACGCCAAGAGCCACCCCCTATAAGATGTACTGATAAATAATATAATTTTTATAAAATTTTTCCTATGCGATCCATGGGATTTAAAAATTAAAAAAAAAATGCTACGCGAATACAATTTCAATTATTAAATGTATTATCAGAGTAAAGAGCCTCAGTTACTATACGTATAATCTTCCAATCCCCTTGAGGGATGCTGATAACCTCCGGCGGCGAATCGCTGCTTGATACAAGCGGCTCAAATGAAAATGTTCCTCCACGTAATAAAATATGTATCGAAATATACACGGATTAACGAGTAGCATATAGGGCCCGGATATGTGATTACTCGGTAGGATTCGCAGTTCAGTTAATCTGTAAAATAGATACGATATACTGGCCCTATCAATAAAGATAAGAAATACGAATAATTAACGTGTTAAAAAAAAAATTTGCAAAATAAATTTTCAAAATTTATCCTCAAAATATATTTTTACAAAATTCAGGTCGTGCATGGTATCTTTGCTGGGAATAAAAAAAGATGGAAAAAAAAAATTGGCTACTTTAGATTTCATTAGGCTAATTGATAAGGGGGTATACCTACTGTATACGTTTGGTATGCTCGGAATATAAATTCGTATGAAGATACGATCGCTGTTGGACACTTGAATATTTAATTGATAAAATCATCAGTATAATTGCCATAAGGGTCGTTACGTACTCGCCCTAATTTCAAGTACTAGTGCCGTGCGATACCTGTACAGAAAGATAGGGAGTAGTGTGGGTGGCGATTAATAAATAATAAATTACGAAAAATCGTAATTGCGGTTAATTAGTAGTCAGGACGATTGAGGAAAGTGTGTAAGTTTACTTGAAAAAAAAAAATGTCTCCAAATTAGTCACTCAATCACAAATAAAATTCTACGTACACCATGTATAGCTTTGTTTGCCGAAAGAGCATGTAATTGCATTTTAATTGCAGGGAGTAATTAAAAAGGATCGACGTCGATGTAACTCGATAAGAAATCCTGTTCCTGACAATATAAGAATGCGCGGGTCTAACGCTAATAAAATCAAAATAACACATCCATTAGTCCTACCGGATATTAATTCAATGGATTGACCGAAAACAAAGCCGGAACTGACGTAACGTGTCGAGCCTTCGAATTGAATTATCCTGATCCTGCGACTTCCTTAAATATTCGAAACCTTTTCTTTCCACCCGATTTACCGGGTTAAGCAAACAAACCTTGATCGAGACTCTCGCGTGACTCTGCGAAACGCAAAGTTCAAAGTAAACAATGGAAAGGCAAGACATGTCAATTATGACAGCTAAACGTCAAACTCAGCCTTTACGTTCTGGCCAAACAAGAAGGTTACATTAAAGCCCCAAAGTATTGGCCTTAAATAATAAAAATTCCAACGAAATAATTTCTCCAATAAAAAATACAATCCGACGACCGATCGAATAATAAAATAAAATTTATCTAAATTACACTTGACCACATTTAATTTACATTAAAAAATTTCTCTAGAATTATTAAAAAAAAAAACAATTCTTATCACCATCCTATTAAATTATCTCCTCCCCCTCCCCCCCTTCCTCCTCAATACACAAAACAGACTCTGATAATTAAATCATGCAAGGATTAACAAGAGAATCTTCGCAAAGGCCAAACAGTCTTGAAGCAAAAGAGAAAGAGAAACGTAACAAGGAAACACAAGAAAAGCATCGTCTACATCTTGGAAAAGGAAATCACGATGGCCGTCGTCGTAGTGGGGATGATTGTCGTTAGCACTAGAGGGGGGGGGGGGGAGAGAAGTGTGGGGGGGACAGGTTGGCTTTCGAAAAGAGATACCAACACACTGGTATCTACTGGTACTGCTGCTACGTTAATACTGTACCCTCTACAAATAGCAGTTACCCGTACTAGTACCGTACCAGTACAGGACGGTCATGATGGAAGCAGAGAGATTTAACAACGTTACAATGTACGAACGAACGAGCTCTCCTGTTCTGGCCCCTGTATATACCCACCCTCGACTAACTTCTACGAGCCAGCCAACCGACTCTTCCCCCCAAGCCCCCCCCCCCCCCCAGCCGTATACAGCCAGGCCCGCCTCGTGGCAGAGCGCAGATTGAATCGTAAAATAACCGAGAGGGGAACAATGCGCCTCGCTACAACATTGTGTTTGCATTTAAATAATCTGCGAGGCTGAGGTGCGCTTATTCGACGTAACTTCGTACAGCTCGGGGTACCTATACAGTCAAGTAGAATCCGAAGAGAGTTTTCAGTGCTGTATAACGTAGTATACAGTATATAGATATACAACCGTAGGAGATTTAAATTCACCTGTATAATAAATGCATACGAGAGCGCCTGTGAATGGGAATATATGCGACATTTTGAGTAACCGTACGAAGAGGGGGAGGGGGGGGGCTGTTAGACAGGGGTAATTTTTTTTGGTTTTAAGGTCTGATCGTTGAGAATAAGTGAGGCGGTTTTGAAATTCGCGCCAGTAACGTTTCCGAGTGGCGAGTAATTAATGCGGTCGATTCGATCCGATAGGGTCCAGGCTGACCAACGGAAGCGAACGGGTCGGGCATGGGGGGCTGGGCCTGCATTGTTTCACGGTGGATGAGAATTTAATTTGCACGGCCCCGGCGGATGGGTGCCGCCTTGTTTAAGCGTGGGGGGGAGGAGAGGGGGGCGGCGGCTATGAGTGCGCGGGGCTATGCGGGGGTGTCAAATTGAATTACCCCCCTTTGCTCGCTCGCAAACCCCTGGGACATTTGCCGGAACGCTCTCGCTGTGCTTCTGTCATGGTAGCTACCTATACCTTCGCGGGAGGCGTTTTCAATTAAAATCAACACCAGTTCAACTACCCTCGTTCCTGCCGCCTACCTCGTCCACCTACGCCTGGAAATTCTCTTACGTTTACTATCTTTTGGCTCTCTGTGTACCCTCTTTCAATTGTTTTCTGGTATTCTGATGTCTGTGGTGGATTTTGGATTTTGACATTTTTTTTTCGCTTTTGTATTTCGTTTCTCTGTTTTTCGCGCGAAGTTTCTTTTTTATTACAGTATAAGCACGCTTTTTGGATAATTGACGCAGGTTTGGTATGGAGGTTTTTTTTTTTTTTGAAAATCAAACGTCGCTTCAGGGTACGCCTTTTTCAGGGAAATTCTGTTGTTCAGGGGGCACAGTGTTCTTCGTATGTAACGAATGTGGACGGATTTTTGATTAATTTGCAATTTTCACGGATTCAAAGACACTTTAAGGCAGTTTTCTCATTGAATGGATAACGACGTGAACGAAGTATTTAATTGCCTTTGGTAATATTGTCGCGACAGACGGCCAGCTTTGCTTTCACGTAAAAGTTTAATTTCATCGTGTTAATTCCTATCGGATTTACTTAACCGCTGTTCAATTGAGAGATAATTAAGGAGCGTCGCGTAAACCGAGAAGTCTGCATTGCCATTGGCGAGGAGTGACGGGACGGACGGGCTTAATCACATTTTCAATCGGCACGCGGCCCTGAGTCGCGACGTTCTCAATGAACTGAATTAACGTAACGACTGTGAACAAATGAGCGACGTCTTTTTGTTTTTCTTAGAGCAAGTGAAAAAAATTTGTGTACTAAAATTTTTATCAAAACTTATTTATCTACCTTCTTAATTATAATTATCAGTGATTTGTATTCTTAAAGCTGTAAAACGTCATCGTTATAAATATTCTTTTGTAAAGAAAAAAAAAGGCTGTACAGCGTAACGCGACGTTGAGAAATCAAATTTTTTAATATAAATTTTGGATTTAATTTTTATATAAAAAAGATATTTCTCAAAATGCCAAACTATGGAGTATTGACGAGTACAAAAAAAACCGATAGAAGAAACAAAAGCGAATTATACGATTGATTTAATCAAGCGAAACTACAAGCCTCTGTGTACGATCGATAAAAAATAATAAATATAATTACTTAGTCCGGACTCGTATTGGCTTTTGTAGGGAAACGAATGAAAAGGGTCTTACATATAACATGAACGAGGGTAAAGGGTTCGTAAAAGAATCGTCGCTTGATCGTTTCGATTCGGCCCTTTGTTACTTCCGTTCGATTTCCTCAGTAATTTCTGAGTACAGTAAAAAGCAAAAACATTCGGTTAATTTCTAACTTTTGCAGAATGGACGGACCGGCAGTATTGTCGCTAGCGCCGATCGCCCCTCAAAAATCGGCCCAGTCGCCCCAACCACAATCTCACTCGAAACCAAATCAGGTACCTACTATCAATACGTATGAAACACAAGTATAATACATCGAGGTACAAAACCCGTAACTTTTACTTTGTTTTAATAATCGCCAAGCAATATTACCGTCCGCCCAATCAATAAATTTTAATTAGAGTAATCTATACCGATTATATTCTCGCCAATACATAATTAATGTAAAATCCATTGAATCGAATTATGTGTAAAATTTATCCCATATTACACAGCGCTCAAATCTACTAACCATTTAACGTATAAATTAAACGAATTAATTTATCGATTTTTTAAAATTATTTAATTAGTACTTGTTTTAATTAAAATTCTCATTGCCTGAGAGCTGCCTGGTGCATCTAAGCTGATAGGAGTTGCAGGTGGGGACTGTATCGTTATATGGAATCCACATCGTCTCCCTGGTTATCGAGGGACAGGAGAGACTCTGTCTGGCCCAGATCAGCAACACACTACTTAAGCAATTCAGCTATAACGAGATTCACAATCGACGCGTCGCTCTGGGTATCACGTGCGTCCAATGCACACCGGTGCAGCTGGAGATTCTTCGTCGAGCCGGAGCCATGCCAGTTTCCTCGCGTCGCTGTGGGATGATCACGCGAAGAGAGGCCGAAAGACTTTGCAAGTCATTTCTAGGAGACAATGCACCACCTAGGTATGCAATGAGAAAAGACGGATAATGAATTATTTCTGATTTCTGTTAATACTAATTGACGTATAATAATTAATGCTTACTAATTGGCTCTTGTGCAGACTTCCAGAGGATTTTGCCTTTACCGTGCATCATGAATGCGCCTGGGGATGTCGCGGTGCGTTCCTACCAGCCCGTTACAACAGTTCAAGGGCAAAGTGCATAAAATGTGCATACTGTGGACTTTTTTTCTCCCCGAACAAATTCATCTTCCACTCGCACAGGATTGGACCGACGGATAAATACGTGCAGCCGGATGCAGCCAATTTCAACTCCTGGCGTAGACATATGAAATTGTCAGGTAATCCTCCTGACGAAGTGGTCCATGCCTGGGAGGACGTCAAGGCTATGTTCAACGGTGGCACCAGGAAGAGACTACTGTCGAATCCAAGCTCAAGAAGTTCATCCAGTCCTGCCAAGCAAAGTAGATCATCGCCGACGGTGCAGCTACCCTCCCCTATCGCTGCTCCTGCTCATCCTAGAGTTCCGCCGTTTCCGGAATTGCCGTTGCCCCTCTCCAGGAGTCTCGTCATGGATTACGTGTGGCATCAACATCAGCAGGCTGCCGCTGCCGCGGCTGTCAAGACACCTGGATTCGCCTTCCCACCGTACGCCTTACCCTGGCTGGCCAAAAGAGGACCTGTCCTATTTCCAGGTAAAAATACAAATAGTTTTATAACCAAGAATTTTTAGTTACTCAAATTATAATCTTCATGCCCATGCATCAGAATAATTGACAAATGTAATTCCAATTAAATTTCGCTCTACACTATTAAGTCATAAATCAATTTATGATTGAAGGAATTTTTAATTATTTCCATATCTCTTTAAGGTTGAAACAGTCAATTATTTTTCCCTTTATTTTCATAGAGTATTCAGGAATCTTTTTTTTCTAGGCCCTTTACCACCGCCTATATCCGGCAGCAGCACGACAGAGCCATTGATACCAGCTGTTGCCACAACTCTTCACCAATCCGCTTTCCGTCCAGTAATCCGCGGACCACCGATCGTCGAGCCGGCCCTCCAGGAAGTGACGACGGAGCGTCCAGTGGAAAAGGAAGGAGCGGAGGAGAATTCAGACGACGAGGTTGACATAGAGACTACCGAAGAGGACATGGTTGCTCCATTGAATGTTAGTCTGCAAGGCCTTCAATCCGCTTCAAATTCCGCCATGAGCAACCATAGTGGACACAGTGGACACAGTGGTCACAGTACATCGCCCCAATGCTGGAGTCCACCTCGAGAAACGGTGAGTGTTGCTACGAAGAGAAATAATTATTTAATTTTTCGAGATAAATAATTTTTCTACAATTATTCAGTTACGATCAATTTCACGTAATGACCAAACAATCACGAAAAATCGTTACTGTTTTATTAATTTAAATACACCAGTTGCGTCATAGAGAGCAGCGCAATATTGTCCCTCAACAATAACGTCCTACTTTATTAAACTTTGTATTGTTAATGTATTTCGTGTCAAGCCACGCGAACCATTGCATAATACCAAATGTCATAACATTATCGATCAATCTTGGATAAGTATTCATACTCTATCGAAAGTGTAGGATCAACAGTATCAGTAAACTCGACTGAGTCGTTATGAAAATTCATTGAAAAGGACATAAAAGAAACGTACGTAGCCCGTATGTTAGGGTTATGTTCGGTTGGGCTCTTGTGATTCCTACCAGGCACGTGACCGAAGCATGAACGATGAAAACATAGTTAGGTGTCCTCGTGTCCTTTCGTAAAGCTCCATTGCTCCTGATTACTGGGCAAACACTTGACACCAAATGGACCCACGGCGACAAGTATGTTACGCGTCGTTGCTTTGTGAACACGAGCAGTTCTAACCAACCCAGTAACCCTGTCGCAAACACAGTTACGATATTATGACAATCACGACGACCGTCACCGTGACGCTAGCCGACGCTCACGCGATCTATGATCACGCGACGTACTAACACCACAAATTATACCTATAGCTCCCCTGCTACGGCCAGTTACCATACCACTACTGAAGTCAGTTAGGATTCGAATATAATTTTTGAAAATTAATTTAATTCACTGAAAATTAAGTGGGAACATAGGAAATCGTGAAACATTCAATTAGCCTCTGTGTCGGGAGAAATTGAACGCTAGAAAATTTGAAGGTTAGTTTATATTACGGACCATGACATTAATATGGAAAATAAAATTCAATGCTGTCCGACGCGAGCGATAGGAATTTAAAATGATATGAAAACAAAGTGCACGAAATTCTATCAGCTGATTTAATTCTGTAAACAGTCGATCGCAAGGATATTTAAAAATTGACTGTTTATAGCACATCAAGCGATTGTCAATTAATTACTTCGATAGCAGAAGAGCAATCCTTAATCACGTAATGGTGAGTAAGGCAGTTTCTCACTCAGTTATAATAATATCGAAGTATATTTACATTGTAACCATAGAAGCCTCGCCCTAACGTCGTGCCCTTGCGAACCCGCCGCAAGATGACACGTCGTCATGCAAACAGTCTGCTACAACGTTAATCAAATTAATCGAGCGATATTAACTTTTTGTTGGGTATCGATTTTTATTACCTCACAATCTTACCGTTCAGCACGATACAATCCCGTAAGAAAATACGTACCGTAGACTTTAATGGGAAATAATTCGTGGAAAAACTAACCTTAAATTTTTATATTTAAAATTCAAAGCCAATCTTTGATTTTAACTCGCATTCTATTTCATTGTGTATTCATTATATCGAAGGACCAGTTGAGAACCACTGTCGCAGACTACTCAACGTCCCTGGCATTTGCTCTGCGGTTTGACTGCTCATGTGGCTGCTCTCGTCAATCGTGATAATTATTGTGTCAGTAAATACTTGCTGAGCACACGATGAAACTACCTGTAGTGTAATATAGAGAACGCGTCATCCAGAGCGATACAAGTCTAAAGGTAGGGGGGTCCGATACAATTATATAAATGAGGACGATATTATTTTGACGTTTTCCATCACGTGTCCTATTCGCTTCGTCGAGCATGTAATCACTTAGAATGTTTTACACGCGTGCACACGCGTTTATGACAACATTCTCTACACTTCATTTACAATCGTATCCTACACTCGCGAATAACTCTTAGCAATTGTGCGTCTCTGCCTGTCATTATGACTCGTGTTAGGTTATGTTATTTCTATATCAGGATTGAACGTAGTCCGTGCGTTCGGCGGTATTAATAAATTCAAGTTGATTAGATTAATTGTTAAATTAAGTCGGGAAAAAGTTTAAATAAATTATTTTTAACAGAGTGACATAACTATTGTCATATCGGTGTTGAATTCTCGTTACATTATGTTATTATAGAAAATAACAGTGACAAGATGTCAATATGTAAAATACAAAAGCATCTTATTTGACTAAATTTGTTTATTGGTAAAGCTTTGTGGAGCTAGTAGAAATTTCAAATTCATGGTAAAAATTATAATATTGTACATTTTTTTTTTTATTTATTTATTCTTATATATATATATGACGCATCGAAATATCAATAGACTCAATTTGACAGTACGTAAACTAATGTCAATGTATATTCACAATTGTATCTATTTGGCGCAAATGTCGGCCCGCGTACGACCGGCACTTTCTAGAGGGTCGGACCGGGTCCTCGTTCACGGGGGGGGAGGGGGGGGGGAGGGGGGGCAGAGAAGAATCGGCCAGGATAAGCCGTTAGGATTATCAGACAGCTTTTCAATTCCCCTAGTCGGTGAACGTGTCGAGTGGCGACTCCCTTGTATTTCGTCCGCCTCCTGGTGCTCGTGTTGAACCCTCTGCACAACAGAGCCACCCTTACGCGAAGACCAATACACACCTACGCTCGCCCACCCGCTCATCCCAAACCCAGTTAACACACTTCGAACTGTATCGTCTGCCAGCGAGAGTCTATTGCGGTAACTAAGTAATCCCCGAGCGTTATTCGCAATTATTTGTGGCTCCTTGGTACAAAGGAGAGCTTTCATTTGGGCGACAATTTAAGTACGCGGCAACCCGACGGACAGTGGCTTCTTCAATTTTTAAGGCGTGGAACGTGAAATTTTTGCCTGTGACTTTTTCGCAATTAAATTTCCTTTTTTTTATTTTCCTCGGTATGACAACTAACTTTTTTTTTTCACGAGCCAGCGATTGGATTTTTTATGCAATTAAGTGACGTCACGTAGCCAGTATCTTGGGATCTCTCATTGGAAATATTTAAATCAAAGAACACTTGCTTTAGTTAGTTCGAAGAACAACTTTTAATTGCTACTTCCACGTCCTCGGGGATTTTTGATGCTGGAGGAGCTTGATTACTTTCTTTTTTTTTTATTTCCTTCTCCTTTTCACCGACGTGACTTTTGATACTTGTGAATTTCGTGGTAATTAGGTAATTACGCTGGTTACGTCAATTAACGGGAATTAATGAAACTCTCGTCGACTGATGTATATGATATTTATTTTATTACTTTAATAATGTTTCTTTCATTTTTTTTTTCGTTTTGTGTAACTCGTCGATATTTATTTTGGAAATTTTTTTATTTCTATGTCAATCTTTTTTTTTTTATATGACGACTCTATAGTTTACGTTGTCTCCCTTTGATATCTTCGTGCTGGAGATTGTACCGGCAGATTCGTGACATTTAAATTCATCGCAGTTTCAAACTATTAATTAAAGAACCCCATGGCATTTTTAAAACCTCGTGAACGCAGCTAAAGCTATCCCTACCCCGAAATGCCAGATTCTGACCTTATCCGAGAACAGAACCCTCCGGGACCCTGTGATTAAATCGACTATCACATAGGCACGTTCTCATATTCCCATTACAATGTATATAAAACTAGAACCCATGTATTTTTTTTAATTTTTCACGAAAAAAATCTGATAATAAATCATTATTCTGTTGAAATAATAAATTATTGATATTGATTGATAGTTGAAAAAAAATTTTTTTTACACATTTCCTATATCAATAGTTATTCAATTTTAATTTATTTTTGACTTTAATTAATCAAATTATTTCTATTTAATATTATATCGTGACTTTACTCCAATATTAATTGTTTCATTCTATTTTATACCAGATGTAGTGGTGATGGAGACGAGCAAAAATTTTTGCTGGATTTGAATTGGGCAAAAAAAAGTAAAAAAACTTCTATCAAAAGCTTCTTTTGCATTTCATCCAAGTTCTCATTCATTGGACAAAATCATCCCATTGACAGCAATTATAGGTAGTATAATGAGGGAGTTACTTTGCGCAAATTGACGTCCTTTAAAGAAAAAATCCTTTGCCGGGAAGAGAACGCGTGGCCGTAAACGATCACAGAAAATTCTAGACCAGCGAGATACCCATTGACGGCGTCGGGACGCCATTTCCCCCTTTTCGATACTTTTATTCACTGGTCAATTGATACTCTCTTAACAAAATACTCTATGGGGATTCGGATACATATACGTAATAAAGTGGAAATTGCATAATAAAAAAATGGTAAATAAAATATAAAAAAATGGATTTGATATTTTTACTTCGTTACTTAATTTTAAGGTCGATAATTAAAACTAGTATTATCCGTGAGTATAATTAATTTCTCATGATAATATTCCTACGCCATTTTGTACGTCAGTGCATTCGCTCGACCTGATGCAATTCGACTAACGCGATTGCGTATTAACTTTGCGATTCGCGAATGCCACGCGAATTCTACCTTGATTGAATCCTCTTGGCGTGCTTGAATTTCCCTTGTCAGGTTGACGTCTACTTGGACTCTGATATTCTCGGGCGCCATCTTTCATTTAGCTTTTTCGTTAATTACAATAGTAATTAACAGCGATGAATTTGTTAATTGGAAGAATTTTTATTTTTGGAATTATACGTGAAATCTTATTAATGACTCTTATTATTTTGAGACAGGATGTGTTTTGACTTTTGTGAAAACTTGACTTCGGTTGTTATCGTTTTTCGATATGTCAGTATGATATGTACAGGTTAGGTAAAAGTTTTTGATTATAAAAAGAAAAATGATTATTTTATCTTGATTCTTTTATATGTTTGAAATGCGGCGGTAGAAAATTTGAAAGTTATTAAAATTTTTTTGATTTTGATTGACTTTTTTGAATACAATGACGCTTCTTATCTCGATTAATGATTTTTTGTAAAATCATGTCATACAAAAAACGTCTTACAGGAATTACAGTGATAGACAATGATTTGCCGAGGGTCGCAATTTGGGATGTCAAGTAATGTTTTTTTTTAATTATTTATATGCTTAATTAAGAGTTTTTATTTTATTCGATTTATCGTTAATCTTTAGGACGTACGATCCACTCTCGAAGATTTTTCAAACTGTGTCCCGATACGATATACATGAAAAATATGAACCGTTTCCGACGAGACATTCGGTATTGCGAAATCCCACGAGAAAACAAAAACGGACAATTTCGGAAGCCGCAGGAGAAAAACTGCCAAGGACAAGCGAGAATCCACAAATCCTAAAGGCTTTACGTGACCAGATAAAACTGAGTAGAACCGTTGATAATGAAATTTATCGAGTTAAAATGGATCAGCCGAAAATGCCATTGAAACGGAATGAAACCCCTAAGAGGAGGAATATTGAGAAAAAGACAGAAAATTATCCTACGTTAAAAAATCACAAACGAAAAGTTCTCATATCAGAAAACTCGGCAGACAGTACATTGACAGAAAAGAATATAAAATTAAAAAACGATTTGCTCAGATTGAAGGAATCAAAAATTGAGAAGAAAATTCGCAAAATAGATGATTCCGTGTTCAGATTGGAAAAAGCAAATAAAAAATGGCATAAAAGCACGGATTCCAACGAAACATGGAAATCTCAGAAAAACAATAACGTGCAAGTGTTATGGCACGCATCGAATTATTTAAATCCCGAATAAACGTAAAGGCGTGATTAATAAAATAAATGGATAAAAAAAATTTTTTCATCACAAGCAAAAAGAAAAAATTTCATTATTCGCCGAATAATAATAAATGAATAAATGAACCAGCTCATACCATCCTCCACCAGAATCCAAAAACAATCGAAATTAATCGAATGTCCCCAGACGCAACGTGAATATCCAATAAAGTCTCGGAATAACGGTCGGCGTTGTCGAAATTTTTGCCGTTTACATGAAATTCGCCGCTGCACGCTACAATTGTTTCGGCATAATCCTTTATTGGATCAACGGGGCTGAAACAATCGAGCGGCCCATAACGCGAGGATGGGTTTTGCCGTCGAGGGTTGGGGAAGTCGGGGGGGGGGGGGAGGGAGGGGTGCCTGTTGGGTCTACGTTGAATAGGGTGGGTCAAAGGGTGGCATATGGAAAAGGGACAAGAGGGGGATGCAACCACTGGCTAGAGAGTGCATAGAGGGTTTGAGAAAGGACTGTACCGAGAAGACAGAGGAGCGAGAGAGATACTTAGAGAGAGAAAGAGAGAGAGACTATCGGAGAGAGAGAAGGATTTCTACCTACTTTGCCGGGTGAGCGGAGTTACAAATGGGAGAACGCGGAACTCATCCGCAAACTGAAACTCCCGCTCAGCTTTCTCGTGGTAATCTGCCGATGATTCAAGGGTGTAGGAAAGGCTAGTAGCTTCCAGCAGCTAGTACGAGGTAGCAAGCATCTAACCCACCGAACGGGAAGAAAGAAGAGTGCGTCACGTAAAGGCAATAATAAGGGCACATAACCTCCAAACAGTCGTAACGCTCGTAACGCGGTGTACATGCTTCGAATTCTCTTCAGTAGTTACAATCAATCTCTCGCTTGAAGACGCAGCAGAAGAAAAGTTCGTAGGGACGCTCTCTGTTGGCAGGAGTACCTTTTCTATAACTACCTAGCTTACCTAGTTAAACTAACCTGTCTCTGCGTACCTTAGCGAGACGATGATTGACTGCCGCAGCCAGAAGCACAGGAGTAACGTGAAACAAGCCGATGACGAAGGAACATGGATTTTAAGTGGTTTTCTTTCTCTGCATAAATACTTTACATAAATACGAGCACATATGGGTGTGTATCTATGCATATAAATTGATGCGCGTCTATTTGACGTACGTACTTTACCCCGAGTATAAAAATTCGTCACAGGTTAGGATTCGTTCTGTGTATCGAAGAGGTGCGCAACTATTATGCGCAGCATATGTCCTACATAACCCTAAATGGATGCGTTATGATGAAACTATGTTAGAAGAGGAACTACCGTACGGTGACCAACTGTTTCTCTGTTGTGTTGTTGAAGGATTTACTAAATCTTTGGACACGAGCCTTTAGGTTTTACGTTTAAACGGCTCTCGTACGTACACACTTGTGACGGTTTTTGTAAATGCGTCTACCGTCGACTCCCCTCGTAACGTTTCACCTTGTCGAATTACTTCACAATAGACAGACAGACTCTCACCCCTTCTCGAGTCTCGGCACACAAAATATAATTACTCGAAATCCCAAACAGTATTAAACTTTTATCGCAAACATCATTTCGTCCTGGCTCTGTGAGGCCCCATTAACGGCCCTGGGATAATTAATGTTTGCCAGCATCGTCGGAAGCGACTGTTTGATTCAGGTACGAGGAATTTTGTTGGCGAGGTGTCGCGCTTGATTTTAGTTAAAAATATATTGTCAAGCTTCATCGGAA
Source organism: Calameuta pygmaea (assembly GCA_031762395.1). Lineage (NCBI taxonomy): Eukaryota > Metazoa > Arthropoda > Insecta > Hymenoptera > Cephidae > Calameuta > Calameuta pygmaea. The sequence goes on along the minus strand of JASANN010000069.1, from coordinate 434,110 downwards.
AAAAAAAATTACCAATGCAATCTTCATACTTTTACGTGACGTTAAGTTCGTGCTGGACTATGAATATTTAATCGTTAGCAATGGCGTTACGGTGTAATCGGCTTTGCGTGCCGTTTCGAGGATCATTATCGGGCCTCGTGTATCTCGTCGATCCTAAACGTAACGATGTGCTTCATCGACTTATCCATGCAACTCGGTCGGTAAATCTGACGATTTTGTATTAAAGACTCTACGCGTCGGTAACGTAGATTCACAGTCACTTAAAGTCTTAGCTTTGAGTGGGTTTAGGGGATGGTCTAATTATTATTATTTTTTTTTTCTTTTAATAAATATGTATGTTCTGTGTCCCTGAGCTTAACGGCGATGTGGAAATTCATATTTATGCAAAAAAAGCTATTCCATAGTATGACTTTTTAAAAATGCATTATTCGCGTGATGCACTCATGTTCTGCGTGATATGTTACCGCAGTTTCATTTGTTTTCTTATCTGTACTCATAGAACACGCCATATGGCCAATACGCGGATACGTCCTGATTTTTAAGTAACGACTTGCATTGTGAAAATATTCAGTGACTGACGTTTGATAACGTTTACAGAAAATTATAGGTTTTTATTTTACATTATTTTTTTTCTATGGAATGTACATTACAATGTACAGGGTTATTCAGATCAAATGTACCACCTTGAATACAGTCTTATTACAAGTATCAAATACGTACCTGAAGTTAGCCTATCATTTGATTTCCATGACAAAACCAGATGATTTATACCGAATAACCCTGTTTCTTTTCTTAGAGTACCAAGTAAATTAATTTGTACAAATATGAAAAAATATTTATTAGTTTACATAATCCCGTTAATCTTCTTGAGTGCTTATCCCATATGTATAATATAAATATTTATTGTTTTTGACAAACGTCAAAATACTTCATGTCAGAAACGCCTAGCGTTCTATCGTATACTTAGTTCTTAACAAAACATAATTGTTACGATCACGGCATACAGGGTGTTTGAGAAACAACTATGCGATTTTTTTTCTTCGTTACATTAATGAAATTTAATGCAGTTACGTACAGTACTGTTATTTTTCACTCACCCTGTATATATTTTATGTAATATATTTATGCAATATTTAATTAAAAACTGATGACTTATTGCTATCGGTGGTCTGGTATACATATGTCGTTTGTTTTGATTATCATTTTTACAAAATTCTTCCCCTATAACGCGATCTCGTTATTTATTCATATTAATTGACCAAGAAGGGGAGGCCATATTAATTTAACTAATTTCGCGATGACTATCTGCGGAACATTAAATTAAGCACCGTACTCCATTCTACTACTATGTCACCGTGTAGATTATAGACCATAGGCCATCCGTCGATCACATAGGTTCCAATGACTACCCTTGTAGTACGATTACGATCATCAATGCATAGCTGAGTGTTTGATCAGTATAAGTGGGTTGTAATCATTTATGAAAAAACAAAAACCTAAAAATCGACTAAAGTCAAGATAGCTCGTTAATTGGTCTTATCGATAACACTAATTAATTGTTACGCTTAACTGTCGTATGCTGCCCTCTTGTTATTAGTGTTATTCATTTATTATTTCAATTTGATAATAGGAACGAGAGGCTGAAAAATTGGCGGAAGAGAATGCAACTTTAAGAGACCTCAAAACCGAATTGACAACCAGCAGGAATTCGGAAAGCTGGCACGTCGGCTCTTTTTATCGACAATTGAATATACCGAGGGGTAATTATTTTTTACTTTGATTTAATAGAAAGTACCATAAAGCATTATCTTCTTATGCTCGAAGAATCAAATTTTTTTTTTTCTTTATAATCCAGATCCCAATTACAGATCCAGTAGGCTTTTTATTTTGCTCCGAAGAAGTTACCTTACGTAAGGCGAAGATCTTCTTGGAGAACTTAGTTAATTTGAAATGCCATAAATTGATGCATAATAAAGGAATCAATTTTTGGTATGATTTTAGAATTTTCTGGTGCACAATTATCACGCATACCGTATGCACTGGGCGAGTGACACGAAAGAAAAATTGAAATTACGAAAATGAAATAAAAAAAAAATAAAATATTTGTCCGTCGCAATGTAGCGAGACCACGAGAATATTGAAAATATTCAATGTAAATTCAGTAGCCTTGTATTAAAAGTTTTTCCTTTTTTTACGTGTAAGAAATATGTTTAAAAAAATATTCAAAAATCTAAGTAAATAATAATTTAAATCTAAATTCAAAGTCAAGATATTATATATGACGTAGCACGTTATCACCTCGTTCTGCCAATCAAGGAATCGACGAGGCTCTCGAAAGGAGTAACAAGTCCAGAGTTTCTATTAATTAGAGTAATTAGTCGGGAGTGGAGTGTTAACTAGAAGCAAGGGATGTTTGGCAGAGGGTCGTGAAAACACTTGGCTGGGTAATAACGTAACCAAGGATCGAGTCTACTTCGAGGGGCGGTCTTTCGTGTGCGCATGCGCAGACGTTAAACCCACCGAGCTACCTTCAGCTTCGCATCATCAATTCACTGCTATCGGTTCCACCCCCATAATTATTAACTTTTTCTCTCTTTCACCGGACAGGAGCACATTCGAAATAGCATTCGAACGTGCTTCGTGCCGTTATTAATAAAAAAACATTACCTTTCGTTATCAACAAAAAAAATCATCTTACTCATACATTTTAATAACCGCATCCGCCATCTTTTTCTTGTTCACCTTATCCCCTGTAAACCATAATAAATCGTTTCACTGATATTTCCATCAAGTTCTCACGAAAGAAAAAAAAAAAAAAAAAATACACAAGTGTAATCACCATTAAAAGTTGTCCGCTAGTCCGATTCTGCCATTTTGTAGACACATTCAGCGAGGCACGTATAATCGTTCACAGATTACAACCGGCCGCATTTTGGCCGTAGCGTAAGCCGAAAATAACGAGGCGATGCGTGAGTCTGCCTTTGCAGCACAGAGGGCGTAATGTCTGGTAAAAAGTAAAGTGGAGCGAATCTATTTCGAAGCCTCTTGAATTACTGATCGACGAGGGGAAGAAAAAAAAAAAAAGCTTGTGAATAAATTCTGCCAACAAGTCATGAATAAGGAATAATAATAAAAGATACCTTTCTGCCTATATCGATACAGGTGCTGAGGCCACCGAGAGATCAAGCTTGGATTGTTCGGCATGTCGTCCAAGAGGAATGTTCTACGGCCAGGTCCACAGTCCAAAGGCATCAACTAATTAATAAAACGTCCAATTAGTTACATGGAAAACTGGACCCATTGGAAGCCAAATCATCATGCTTACCCTTGTTTCAATTTGAGACAAGAGTCACTGTGAATCCTTGGACATACTATTGTTTCTATGCAATTATACATATTCAATGCACATTTATATATCAGAGAGAGAAAGAGAGAGAGAGTGTCAATTAGTTCATAAATATTCCGTTGATTAACAAAAGCTCTCCTACCGTATCAAAGGCTTTAGAGGGGCGGTATATACTATTGCGATTATACATAGAAACGGAGCTCTGACTTGTGCAGAAGATTATGATAAATAATTATAGATCAAATATATAGTTATAAATGGAGCATTCATATTAGTTCATACAAAAGACTATTTCATTTTATTGATACTGTATCAATATTTCTGCTTTGGATTATTACCTGCGCTTTGCGATTGAGGGACAAGAAAAAAGAATGTCCTAATTAGCATGATCCTCATTGCGAATGAACGTTGCTCCTTGTAAGAAGTTTACGGTATCTCACAGCCATCAATCAGTCACGTACCTTAGCGACCTTTGATCAAACCGAATCAAAGATCTTAGGGATTTACCCTATTATCACATTGTATAGTGGCATAATTCTATAGTGAGGTTATTATCACACAATAGCCCACATATTTGGTGATAGTTAAATACCGTGTAATCTAAATTATAAATAAAAATGTTATTGTATGATGAAAACCTACATGTCTCTGTCCTTTCAATCGTTTAGCAATCCTACATGCGTATGGCACCAATCAATATTTTTATATGGTGCATAATAAAAGCTTCTTATAATTTATTATACCATTTTATTCCATGGCATGATAATTTTCTTAATTATCGGTAATACCGACTTAAATGGCCTTTGTACATTTTTGACTTTGTTATTACACCGACTGACCCTTATCAATAGGCGTAACAAATCTTTTTCAATTACTCGCCTCGATCTCTTGCACATCGTTCAGTAATCTCGGCCTCTTGAGATATCTTATGAAATCCTTAGGGAGTGCCTTCTCTGTAGTATACGTATGGACGGTTCACTGAGCTAGAAGCTTTAACGGATACAGTTCCTGGCCGGTTGCGCTCCCAGGGCGATCGTCAGCAGAATTTCGGATTCCGACCACATATGTTCTATAGTCTGAAATATATATATATATATATATATAGTTTAAAAGTATCCGTAATAAATATAATCAGATTGAGACTAAGTTTAATTTTATCGGGATTGCAAACTCTGAGGTAAATTTTTCAAAAAAATTTTTTTACACGGCCACATGTTACTTGCCGTTTTATTTTACGCTTCAGAACGACAGGGCGTCAAGCGCGCTTGTTCTCAGTGAATTTTTGTCATCTTGTAAAACCGACTTTCTTATCCTCCCTTTTACTGCCATTTATAGAATCGCGCGTTCCACAGGAATTATGGCGACTGTCACTATATAGTCGCTGGGACAAACACCGTCTGCGGCTAATGTTCCGGGAAATTGGCTTTGCGCATGCAGACTTCTCTCGGGACGTATCACGCTTTCGGTTCGCGTAACGATCTCACGTCTCTTCTCCTGATAAAGTCCTGTTCTGGATACTCTACCTATTCATGGGACGACCTGGAATCAACGCATTTCCAATAACTACCTAAAAGAGGATTGCTCGAGGCGTGTCGAGTAATGCGTGAATCTTCGAATTCTGAGGAGACTGTACCTTGTCTGATGTTATATAATATCAGTTATATTATCCAAGGGACTCTTACGCACTAGCGTGAAATAACTAGATGGCCCCTTAATTTTGAATTTCTCTTTTCATCCAATCACGGCTTTTTAGGTTAGCATCTGTTATCTCGATGAATCCTTAATCGTTTTTTGTGGTTCCTGCACAAAAGATATATTATGGGCACGTTCACTGTATTATCCTTTTGATAGATTTGTATTGCATATATATATATATATATATATATATAATGAATAGCCCATAGCCACCCGATAGCAGCACGTATCACCAGGCAGTGGATAACGATCGCAATAGAATCTCTTCATACAATAGCAAAGCCTGGGCGGGTATTTAAAGAAACATTTTAATTGCAGTAGATAAGCCGCTTACCTACCCCTCCGTCATGCGTTAATAAAAACAACCCTCCTTCCAAGAAAGCAAAGCGACCCCGTGCGAAACTGAGATTTTTCCATGAAAATGTCATGAGGTTACGTCACAAGAGAATAATAAGCAACAGAGTCAGAAGCGGCATTGAAAATTCTTAAATGTAAAGATTTTAAGTAAAGATTAATTACTTCGTACCTCAATTATGTTCGAGCATTCGTAGAAGCAGAAGAACCGACAGAGAAGAAACTGTAAAAAGTAAATCCAACAATTTTCGTGCGAACTGTCTACGACGGATATATTTTTTTTTATCTGACCTCTTCGCCTGGAGTATGTCCTGAAGGAGAATCAGAGCATAAAGGAAAGGCGACCCTGTAATTGGGCATCAAAAGGCAATATTTTCAAGGGAGTCACATCAGCCATGTTACCTTGACGATGCGCGGGCGCTATCTCTCGGTCGAACGTCGTACTATCTTGACAGGGGGCCTTTATGAGATGGAACATAAGGTCTCGAGATACCCATGGTACACGTGTACTACTATGCCAGGATCACGAGGATAGTATGCCTCGTTACCGCATGGCCGAGGAACCTTATTCCCCTGGGTAATATCGCATACAATTATGTCCACACAGAAAGGAAAACATGCATTATGTATACTTTCCCTGTCTCCCTTTCTAGATCCCGTGCGGTAAATCACGTCGCAGGGTTGGTTAACTCTGCAAATGATCGAACTTCTCGCCATCGTGTTCGCCTCACGCCGATTTCATCGTACCGACTACCCCTGTAATAGAGTTATTGCAGAGATGGGTAGGGAGACTGTCAATGAGCCGATTTTCATGGTCCAAGCAGAGGTGAGTAGGGAGATGCACAACGCTACGGTTTTAGGCGATACCAAATCGTAGCGGCGAGTCTAGAAGCAGGATTTTGTGATCATCGCCTCCGTCGATAATGCGAATCCCGTCGTAGCCGAGCTAAAAGTGAACAGGAATGTGTAGGCTGGGCCGGCAGAGGTTCTCCGCTACTCATCGCTGGTTCCCAAAGCTACCCTTGGAACGAAACCGGGAAATATAGAACGTTTCAATAACTATTGAAAGTAAGGAGATTTTAACTGGCACCATCTAATATTATATTCTCAAGCAGCTTCAAATAACAAGTAAAATTTGATCTTCTCTTGGCCGGATTGCAAACTTTTACAATATGGTTTATTTTTTAACACACCTATGACAGATGCGTTCAACGATGAGCCGAGGGCGCTGAGAACATATATTTCGAACATACGCGGACAATGGTTTCTCCGTTTTTGAATGGTAGATACTTATTCAGATACATGAAGATAAAAGCATTCGTACAGAAGCCCGGTAGTGATAATTGATTTTATGTCACTTGGCCCTCTATGAGGGCATAAAGCGAAAAAGGAAGAGAGAAGAAGAAAAAAGTCAGTTGCACAGAAATATTGAAAATTCGCAAAATTGAATGAAATTTTCCAAATACTACCAAATATTATTGGATATTCATTTATTTTCAAAATTTATTCAAAATATAAAATTCAGGCTAAATAAAAATCTCGCATATTGTACGGAGCAGATCAAAATTGAATTGAAATTGTAGAATATCGAATATAAATTACGTTCAAATTGAAATATTAATAAATTAAGTGTT
>JASANN010000069.1:304053-419506 GCA_031762395.1 Calameuta pygmaea | reverse complement strand
AAATAAGTATGGAAAGAGAAGAAGGTTGGAAATGGCTAAGAGGTATTCCATGAGACCAGTATAGGAGACCGGCTCGACGAAGAATGAGCGTTCGGAGTCCACACACTGGCTTAACTGCTTCCCCCACTCCCTGGCTTCCCCCATTCGCCCCATTTCTTAATGAAAATTCACACTTTCAATACAGTCATACCAATACATTGATCAACAAATCTTTCAGTGATTAAGAGTAAGGATTTAGTTATTTTAACAGCGAAAATAAGACTGTTCGATAATTAAATTTAAATTTATTGCAGAAAATTTTTTCCAATTGTTGGTATCTATCGTTTTATCTTACCAATTTTTTAATTCAACGAGCAAGGAAAGGATTGCTATCTAGGAGCGATAAGTGATATTTAGTCCTAGTGACATAGAGCACACTTTATTCCTTAGTTATTCATAGTAATTGTTTAGCATCGATCGAAATCGTACATCGTATATTCATCTTAAATCGGAATTCAATAATTACAGTAAATTAATTTACCGATATAAGTGTAATTAATCGTAGTGTATTGTCTGAAAGTATCACTGGGTCGCATCCTTTGGTCATGTATATATCTCCTTTATACATCCTGTGGCTCTCATTAATAAACGATGCGGTGCTCATTTGATTGACATATGAATATGATTAACTAAAGAAAAAAAAAAAAAAAAAAAAAAAAATTATTCAAAAAATTATTCAAATTCCAAAGGGTCTCTCCCCGCCGTAAATTTCCACCCTTACAAAGTGACCCTATAGGTATTATCACATTTATACATAATACAACTTACGTATTACAGCCATTCGTGAATATTCGGAGTTCTGTTTTACCATAGGAGAAGAGAAGAAGAAGAAGAACACGTAATAATGAAATAGAAAGAGAGAAGGATAGAAAAAATTGAGAAAAAAAAAGTCAAAGTGAAAGAAAAAAAAAAAAGTACCATCCTCCACAGCACCTCTTGCGAATCGTGTTATCAATCTCAATCAATCCACGACCACGGATGCTCAGTGATGATCTTTTTTAAGGTTTTTTTTTAAATTCATTTTCTTTCATTTTTTTTCTTTTTTTTTTTCTTTTCTTTTTCCTTGTCACACGCCAACAAACGCACTCGCGTTCGCATCGTACGCACCTTGAACAATTAGATTATTAATTAGGACGCCGAGAGTTTCGCGAATCGTATGAAACGTACGAGGGGGACGCGCGCGGGGGGAGGGTCGTCCCTTTTCTGAACGTACTCGCATTCCTCGTGGCTCCTATCTCTATTACATTTTTGTCCATTCGAATCTCAATCCCAAATCTGATTAATCAAGGGAGCTGTTTTGCAGCGACGAAGAAGCGAGACGTCCCGGCGCAGTTCTGTCTGGACGAAGAAATCGTCGACCGAACGATAATCAATATTTAACAATAGCCAACATTTATAGAATAAGATACCGATTCAAGTGTTTAATCATTAATTGTGTAAATGTACTTTTTTTTTTCATCTTGCATTTCATGTATGTATCTGAACCACGTGTAATGCCAGTGTCAGTGTCAGTGTCACTATGTATATGTCTATAATCAATAATGATCATTTGGGTTTCCATAATTGCTTCAGTCCGTAATGCGAACGTCGCTTTGACAATTCTCAATAGTCTGTATACCTATATATATATACCGTGCGTGATTTCCCACATGCGAACCCGGCACAGTGTTTTTCGAATATAATTACAAAAAAAAAATACAGAGATACGTCATTCTTATACAAACAAAAATATACATCCTCTAGACGTCTATGGCTTTTTTTTGCTCGAGCAGCAATTTCCTTTGATTTTTTTTCCAAATTTTCAAACGTCCCGATTTCTCAAATTTTGCAAGCGTCATATATATATATATATTCTCGATAAGCTTTCGTTTTAATCAAGTTTCGCGCGTTATAATTGACACAGTCGAGAATTATCGCTTTTTTTTTCCAAAAAATTTTTTTTTTCATATTCTCATGTCCCACACTCAAATTCACGCCGCTCCAGCTGATTAGACCGTTTGGAAACGAATATTGCGCGATTCGAAAAACACCGAACCAGCAGTCGCTCTTTACCCGGTTTTCAAAAATTTAAATTTATATATTGCACGACACTCATTATAACACCGCGAAGTACTTCCTATTCTTCGTTTCTCTCTGTGTTTCGTTCCCGGGTACAACGTCCATCGCCCTCGTCAATTAATTATACAATTATTTCTCAAACGAGCTTTTTCCTTAAGTCAAAACTGAGAAATCGTCAGGTCCAAAATCTACATAGTCCTTCGATTTTCGTATATCGACAAAACAATAGTCCCAAGGTGGTATTACTCAATATTAGCAGTAGTTGGTAGTAGTTAGTGGTAGCAGCAATAGTAGTATTAATAAACAATATTAGCAGTACTGATAATACCTAATAATATCATAGTGATACGATAATAAGAGTTAATTAATAATAATAATAATACAACAATCATAATATTCGCACCGAGAAAGCTTTCAAGGGAAATACTTTGTGGCATTTCATTATTTTATTGCTAACTATGAAAACAATGCGAAAACGTTTCTCCTTTTCGCACTTTTCCATTTTTTTTTTTTTCCAAAACAATTTAAGACTCGATTGTCGCATCAGGGTCTGTTAATCAATGACGATGACACGATTATAATAATAATAATAACAACAACGACGTTCATAATAATTAATAATAAAAATAATAATAGTCGACTATGTGTATATATATATATTTCTTGTATGTATATATGTATATACTCTAGCGTTAAACATTATGCTTAGCAAATATCGCACGAAGAGTATCTAAAAATGTACGCGGCAACGGATAATCAAATTACTTATTTACTTTCATTGTTCCGACGGTTTGAATCCACGTAGTTAAAGTCAGATGAATAAAGCTAATCAATCGTTAATCATTAATTATTGCAATAAGCTATCTCTTTAATGTAAAGAAATCTGGACCACTCTGGCAGAGGTATGGAAGTTCGACGACCCACATAGGATATAGAATTTCTTATCCCTTGTTCATCTTCTTCAAGAATCATTCTTTAATTTTCTTCTGTAACCACCACAACCACCACCACCACCACCACCACCACCAACCATTTTTAGTCCCTTGTATAATTTTAATTTAATCGCAGCTTTTTTTTTCAGTTTCCAATTTTTTGTATTTTTGTCAAATTTATTATTTACTTAACATGGCAAAATATTAAGATCTTCGACCCCTCAGTTGTGCATACCGAGAGAGATGGAAGAAGAAGATGAATAAAAGTTAAAAGAATATATGAACATACGTGAAACATTATGATAGTTCACCTGATTAGAAAGAAATCGCAAAAAAGTGTTTGGGTTAACGTACAGTGAAATCAATATTGAATCAATAACAGACTATTAAATTCGAATGATACACATTCGTTTGATTAGTGGTTGAATCGCCGTACCGAACCTAAGACCTGTCCAGAGTTCGCTAATTGTATACTAGCATTAATAAGTAAATGAATTATTAGAAATAAGTAAAATACAAGATTAGAATTCTGTCTATGCATTATCTATGCATCTCTGTACTTATGCTCGTGCCACATGGCAAAAATTATTTCTATCCTACGTCATTCGCCGTGTCCTTATTTTACATAAAGTCAATGTCTTATGTTGACAATTGATAAGAACTTAGATAAGAAGCATTCGCACGATAGATTAATCTCGGATGGCTACGATTGTATTCTTAATGATCTATTGTAATTTCAAGGGTCTGCACTTCTACGTGTACTGATATAACAAATCTTTCAACGAATTCTAATGATAAAGAGAATTATAATAGATTTCTGTATCAGTGTCAGCATCTGTCTGTCCAACACGCTGGCGACCATGTTTTCATGTAACGACAGATACTAAAGAGTAATTACTGTAAGACCTTCATTTAAGAAATTTGACATATGTCACAAGGCAGTTGACTCCTTGCAATTGCAGTGCAGATATTGAACTGAAACTGTGTGACAATAATAGCGTGTTGGACAGTAGGAACGGTATGGATGTGGTACCGGATACGGAAGTGATTTCTGTGAATCGACCTTTAGTCGGGAAAGTTCGAAGCACTGATAAAGTAATTGAAATTAAGAGACTGGCTGGAGCCACCGAGATACGTTCGAAATTTGGAGGCTGTCTTAATTGGACTCTTGACTTTTGTGCAATTAACATAATTGAACGCTTCTATATTACTAACGCATTATCCAAATAAACGCTACGGGGTTTAATAGTATTGAAATTAAAATGGGCGACGTCGACCGGTGTAAAGAGTTACGTCGTAGGTACTGTATGTGATAAGTATATACCGAGTGGTCCATCGAAAATAGTTACAAATTAATAAGACGGCAATAATTAAGTCGAAATTATGAAACCCTTTCTAGCATTCATTTTGACTAATGAATTCCTATGATTCTAAATAATTAATTGCATCCTCAATTGTGTCGACGAAGAATCAAGTTCTTTTTTTTGATTTTCAAAAATGTAGATTTATTACGAATCTAATAACTAATAAAGTTCTAATCAATTCTTAAACGGTGAAACGTTGTAACTTTTATCTAATGTCTTTTTAATTTTATTCCTCCATCATTGCTGACTGAGCATTCTATCGGTTCAATCCACAATTCATTGAATGCACTACAGTACTATAAAATGACGATAATTGCACAGCTATGAACGAAATCATACTAATTAAAACTTGATTCGCGTTAATTCTCCACACAACATCTTACACCAAATGCAATATAGATTAGAATTAAAAAATAAGTATATAATTAATTAATTGATATAATCATTTGGAAATCTATCTAGTCCACTCAACGTATCACTTTGTATCATACAACTTTGGTCGGCAACGTCTTCCCACGATTCTAAAGATTTGCTGCGACATCATCAAGGGAGATCCATTTCGTTGGACCACCCTGTAAATACTGTATTAATAATATATATATATATATGTATGTATAATTATATATCCTGTATACGTAAGTATGGAGTCCCTTACGTCGATAAAAGACACTATAACGTTATGTATGTACAATAACATGCGTATAGAGATTTTGTGTTGGGATAGGTCAGGGGGCTTTGTAACTCGGATCTTGTTGATAAGGATAAAACGATAACGCAAATAGGTCGATAGTAGGGTTTAGGTTAGGTTAAGATTATAAGTATGTTGTTGGTAGACACGAATGAACAAATGCAGGAGTTATTTGGCTTCAGAGTCGTCGAAACATTTTAAGGTAGCGGTACGATCACCTGCACATAAGTTACAGGCAAGTAGCCAGTGCGACCATTCAGGCTGCCTTCAAACCAATTCTCATCAATCTTTCGAATCAGGGTGATCGTGTCGTTTTCCTGAAAAATAAAATCAAACTTGTGAGCATTCATAGTGAAGACCATCGTATATGCTCAAATTGAATATATCTGACTACACATTTGATCTCTTGGCTACTGTGTACAAAATCTAATCTATCAGGTGAATAAAGCAAATATTATTATTTAATTTTATACCTTGAATCCAAGTTCGCCTGGGTTTTCAGCTTGAAAGTCATAAAGTGCTGTGCAGCAAGGTTGCTTTGCCATTGGCGTTCTGGCTGGTGACTTGCTGGGTGATGGCAACGGAGAAGCTGAAATTATTAATGTGTTTTTTTTTTTGTATCAAATCAGCTAAAGATTATTGGGTAATTATTTTTAACGCGGAGTTTCAATCCAGGCTTATCACGACTACGTAAAAACGTGCTACACCTCGAACCTGTATGCAGGTTTTTGGTTCTACATTGATGATCCATCGTCTAGACTTTTGAAGCAACATTGAACTTTATATTGTTATTCTGAATAAGATGTCTCTACAGTATTGCTATAGGTAAACTCATGCTAAAATTTGCAATGAAAAATTTATGGAAAAAAAAAAGATATGGTAATTCAAAATATATTGTGACTGATTAAACGATCTCTAGTCCTCTGGTCGCGTTCAGGTGGACAAGAATAAGATAAAGGAATCCTTTAATTACAGTACAAGAACAAGTAGTATGAAGATCGATTAATAAGTGCCAAGCATGCCGATGAACAGTGTGGATGGAGTGTGGATAAATTGGAGAACTGTGAAATCAGCGAACAAATTCTATCACTCTTTTCCTTAAAACGCAAGAAAATGAAACTCTAGCGTTATTTCTGATACAGTTTTGCGGTTATACAGCCCCATGCAGAATTTACCATTGGCAGATTGCGGCGGGTTTCCGGCCGGAAATAGCTCGAGCTGTGAGCGCTTCCCGTCTCCGTGGACCGGAGACCCCGCTCGACTTGACCCTACAGTGTGTCAGAATGACATACATTCAAGTATGCAACAAGTATACACAGAGCAAAAAATGGCAGTAAAATAGAAAAAGTGTAAAAAGTGTAAAAGTGAAGATATTCAGATACAAAATGAGAAACATGTAAAAGAGGGGTAAGTAGTGTGATACCCAAGTACTTTAATAAAAATATATTTTGACATTTGCTGTTCTTCGATACCACCAAGATCACAGAATATTCAATAAGACAAAGGTCCAAAAATATAATTCAATTCCCATGAAAAATTATTAGGGTGAATATTATATTTAAAAATTTTATTTTTCTCACTAATTGTAATTTGAATTTAAATTGATCCGATGCATTCGATCAAACATATTATACTAGTCACGACTAAAGAGTGTCACCCTCTCGCTGTCATTATTAATAAAAATAAAGTATATGACAAATGTATACTGACGTAAAAAGATATTCACACGTAAACGGTGTTTCTGTGTGTTATGTGACAATCAACGACACAACAATACCTTTGCTCATATCGAATGTTCAGATAATAATAAATAAAGGACCTTCTTAGTAATCAAAGAAATAGAAATAACACAAAAAAAAAATGAAAAAGTACGAGACTTCACGGAAAAAGAAAAGGGTTAATAAGGGATACAAAGATGCAAGGGGGAATAGAATCGTTGTACACATTACACGCATAGAAAGGATTGAACCTAATATATATGTATATATATAATATACATATACATTGATACATATCATGTTAAACAATTTATACAGCCAATCCCGATGTCGTTAATTGTACAATAAACTGTAAAAGTGGTTTTACCGTAAAGAGAGAAGTTCCCACCGTTCATGGCATCCGATGAGCTGATTCCTTCGACATGTAGATCAGCCAAGGTCTTCGGTACGAACTCCAATTTTGGTCGATTCGCCGCTTCCTCCTTCCTGCGTAATCAAAAGAGATTGCAAACCCATAAAATCGACTCGTGTCAAAGGTTAATTGAAAATTTAATAAGAAAAAGCACTACGTACTTATCCAGCAACGTTTCGGTGAGCACCTTGAGGATCTCGATGCATTGCTGATGATATTCTAGAAGAGCCTCGCTGAAGGTTGCCAGCTGAGCGACTTGTTCGATCTGAAAGTGAAGGGCAGTCTTTAAAGTCGTATGTAAAACCTGCTTAATATAATTTCGATTGATCTTCATAGAACATCGATCAGGTACTCACGTCGTTCTCAAGAAGATTGAACATTCCCATCTGAGCGAGATGCAGACTCTCTGCAAACTTCTCCTCGGCTTGACGAATCTCGTCGTCTGAAACGTGAGAACCTGTACGCAAAGGTTGCGCCATAGGAACATTAAAAAGTTGTACTACTGGGTTTCTCCTAAACGAACAATAAAGAATAATCTAAAGTTCTTAGGATCTTAGTGTATACGTAGATACGTCAAACTGGTGTCACCAATACGGATCATCTAATTAATAAAGGGAACGATAGGCCACATATAACTCATGGTAAAACTAAGTGAACATTATTCTAGCTGATTTTTCATGTTTCGTGTTATTAAGTATAAATACAGTGCACGTATTGCGTATACGGTGGGTTCTTGTAAAAGCGATTAATATACACAGATCACATGCTCAGATACTGATCTAGTGATTATATACTTGGTCTAGGAACATTGGGTCTCTTTCTAGGAATATCAATATCGACCGGATATACGAGACGGATATTAAAGTTCAGTCCGATATAAAAGTCACTAGGCCGTCTTGCCGTTCTTTTAGCTATTGATACGGCAGCGACTACCGGATGTGGAAAATCGATGTTTGTTCATTGGCAAGAGTGTCGTAATATTATTTGTTGAACTGCCCAGGTTATCATGATGGATATTGACGGATGTATGAAGATTGGAGATCTGGTATTGATAACCGTGTCCCTTTACAGTATGTGAAATTTTAGGATTTCTACTACAGACTATAGTACATTCTAGCAAAGTTCTAAAAAAAACGATTCGCTAATGGATGGGTGATAGACGATGAACTCTGCGTACCCACGGAAGTCGACGGGGTGCTCGTTCTAGCTGGACTTCCAAAATGTGGGCTGCTCGACCGCTTTCCAGCGGCTAATATTTGGCCGATCGATCAACAAGAAATAAAATTCCAAAAATGCTGGTCATGCCAAAGAGATTGGATGACTTCGCAACGTTAAAAGAGCTTGGATTAAAGATATTACTGTTATAACTTGAAGGAAAACCGTTGTCAGTCCGGTAATGAAAACCGGAAGTCTTTCGTGAATCGAACAAATCTCCTCGTTCGTAGCTAATTGTATTCTGTCATCCAATCACGTGATGGAAAACAACAACGCGAATACCTATTAAATATATCTAACCGGAAGTACAGTGCTCTGGAAAAACGATGATAAGATTTCAATGTTCAGATATAAATCTTCTACGTAAAAATGTAATCGCCATTCCTATACGTGCCGCATCATGCCACTTGGTAGGTTCCGGTGCAGCATGCAAATGCGCATGCATCTAGCTGCACGTTCTTAGCCCTTTCATTAAGGTACCACGTTCTCGCGATAAGTGCATCAATATAAACAGACAGTGATTTCTTCTAGAGTTCTATTAGCCCTCATCCATTTCATCCCTCTCGTACCGTAAACTCACTCAACGTAAATCCCCTTCAACTGGTTAAGAAGACCAGCAGCCCTACGTTAAATGAACGAAACTTGATGGACAAAAGTTACCTTTTGCCTGACGTCGACGCTTGCAGTCAAAATCGAGTCTTCGGCCTTGCAGTTTCTTCCGATGATGCTGAAATTATAATAAATTACTGTAATTACTGAATTCGTGTAAGACCCTGGCGGCTAGAAGCGACGCGACGAGATATGAGAAAGAAAAACTTTTTAAATAAATCCTCACCATAACTTCCTTCAGGTCCTTGGTCTGCAGATGGTGCAGAGGCTCTAGGAAGTTTTGCTTGATGTTGTCATCTAGTGAATACTTCACGTCAGCCATCTGCTTCATGGCCTCACCCATTTCAACTAGCGCTTGACCTGAAGAAATGACGAGTCAGTGTCAAAATGAAATTGTGATATTGAGATTTTAAATGATAGAAAAAAATAGATATATTAATTAATTACCGAAAATACTGTCTTCTCCCATTTTCTTCCCGTAAATCAACATACAATCTCCAAGGACGCCTTCGGGCTGAGGATACGTAGAGGCTTTTGCTTGACCACTGAGCTTGCTTATTCCTTTGACAGCTGCCATTTTCGCTCTGGCCGTTGGATTTGGCTGAAGAAACTCCTTCGTCTTCATTTGCAACTCCTCGACCAGTTCGCACGTGACGTCCGTTTTCTTGATTAAAAAGAAAAAGAGAAAAATATTTATCTCTCGATAAGATATCAAATATTATTACTTTAAATACACAGCGTGATATGATCAATTATTAATGGTCATCTAGATTAAGTGGCTTTTCAGATCTGTATCCTAATCCCTTTTCAACGTTCACTTCAAAGATCCCAGACGAAAAGGGTTGATATTAATGTCACCAGAAACTACCTTAATCCAGATACCAAATCATTTTTGCCCACTGACTTCCAGCATGAATTTTCAAACTTGTCGCCAAGAACTTTCTCGTATCCAATGATCTCGTTCTCATTCAAGGAACATCCTTTTCATTGAACCCATCCCCCTTTTCATAGAAGCCATCGCTCACCCTTCCTGACTCTCTCTGTTCAAGGAGCCATCTTCGTCCACGTAACATCCACAAATAGAAACCGTAATGATTCCACGAAAAAAAATGATTTTACAAAAAAAAAGGTGACAAGAACCATCCGAAAATGTGCAATTGTCAGAAGCTTTAAAATATAATAAAAACTCACCCTCTCCATATCCACAAAGTCGACGTCCAATTTGGTGCCTTCCGCACCACCCATCTTCTCAGTGACATACTGCAAAATTGCAATTTGCGAAATTGATTATAACGTCAATCACATAAAATAGCAAATAACACGTGACCATAATGTATCACGTCGCAGCTTAAAAATGAAGCAAACACCCCAAGAGTAAAACAAAAAAAATGAGCACGAGCGAATCCATTAGTAAGATTAGCCAGTACATTTTTGATGACGCGTCATTTTTCCTATCGCAAATTAGAAACATGGCGGCCGAGAGCTGCACGTACAGAAAGTTGTCAAAATTTGACTGACTCTTTGATACAAGACAGAAGTGAAGATTTACAAAAGTTTCCTTTTCAGGCTGTCTAGAAGTCTTCGAAGGATCCTAACCAAATAAAAGGGCAAATTATTATAGAAAAATTAAATGTTTAGAATTTCAATAATAATTGAATTAGAAAAAGAATATTAAAGCTTCCAGAAGCCTCTAGATAGGTCGATCAATATCCGCAACATCTGATCTAAAACCTCGTGCAAGCATAAGAATGTGAAAGATGAGTTGAAGCCCTGCCAGGAGACACGAAGGCATCCTGAGAACGTCGCCAGCAGGCAACGTGGCACCAGGCGTCTTTCCTGTGACTTTTGGCGCCGTTTACAATTATCAATTCACCAAGTAATCGTTCGCCAAGGAAGCCGTACTGCGCGATTCTACCACTTCCGCCCTCGGCCCTGACCTATATTTCAGTGCGACCTATATTCCTGGTTTGCCTCTACGCTTCACCCTTACTTAATACTGAATTGTGTCTAGAACCTTTATGTACGGATATACCGGGTGGAGCATTTATAGTGACCAGGTAGATCTTTTTGGAAACTAAGCTAAATATAAAAAATATATCAGACAGAAGCTGCAGAGTTACAAGGGGGACGAAAAATTACGTCATGAAATTCCTTCAGGCGTCAACGTAATTCGAAGGTAAAATTTCATTTTTTCAATGTGACAATGCAATTTTTCTTCCGGAAATAAATAAATGTCCCACCCTGTATATGGGCTTTATATAAATCTATATAGCGATTACATGCCAGTATAGGAATTAGTACAGATATCTTTGGCTCTGTAATAAGTTATCGATTACTTATTACTTTCTGAAAACACCGATACCAATTCCCATATTGACTTTCAAAATTATCCAGTAGCTAAAACAAATAATTTTAATAAAAAAAAAAAGATAACATACGACATTCGTTATAATGTTTGCACAGTTATATCATTAAAGAAGTAACGCAATGTGGTGATAAATTAATTTAATCGATATTGCCCTATATTAAATACACGCAAATCACTATAGCTATAAAATTTCAATGTATCCAGACAAAATCTGAATATAATTCAGTGACAGAACATTTTTTATATTTTTCCTTAGACCAACAAAACAGCATAGCTGACAATGATCAAATTGAGATTAAAAATCTACCTAACCAACGTTATTATACCCAACACGTGTAACTGGAGTAAGGCGTGACCGAATCGTTAAGGGAAGGGGTCAACTTCTTCGATAATAAAATATAAAAAAAAAACAACAATTGTACACAGCCATCACAATAGAAATGCCATTAAAGTTCACGCATTGACATACGCACAGATGACAGGTAACAGCGTAGTGCCATTTAAATCAGTCATTCATTAATGGGACATCGAACGCAATTAAGGCCAAAGGTCACGAGCAGAGGACTGAAACTGAGGCGGAGGCCGAGGTCAATACGAGTAGAGTCACTCGTGAGAATGAAATCCTGTGTGTCAGCCTCCGTTCGACTTGTTTGGCAAAGTTGCCAGACGACGATCACCATGTTCCATGCTAATTGACATTGCGTTAGAAACGGAAGTGCGAAGAAGCGTCGGGATGAGAGATGAAAGTTTGACAAGCGTTGCGTTGAACTGGCGATATGGAAATTTCGAGAGTAAATGTAATAACACTGAATAATGACAATTAAGAAGAAGCAACGAGAAAAGTTTACCTGATTCGCCTTGTTAATTTGTTTCCTTAAGCCTGCGAACGCCATGGCGCGCTGCTCTCTTTTATTCCTCTCCGATTGACGTAATGGACCAACGTGTCAGATTCTGAAAGACAATTAAACATTAGGTGTAATTAATTGACACAAATGATCCGTTGCGAATTTTTCTATTTACATAATTATTGTCTATCGTGATTTGATTATATTAATATTTCATTAAATCGCTGGAATTGTTGGTTTAATTGTTGACTTGTATTAATTTAGACGTTAATAAATTCCTTCTATAAAAGTTTAATATCGGATAAGATCAAAGGTAAATTAAAATAGTGATATTGTAAGAATAAAATATAAAGTATATAAAATATAAATGATATTTCTGTTTAAATATTATCCAGTATGTGATATATATATATATATACAAATGACAGTTATAGATTACTTCAATTAAAATTAAACGTCTAATCTACGTATACGTAGAGATTAAGATATGGCACGAGAGAATCTTCGAAGAGGCAACCAATAAAAGAGTCTCATTTTACGAGCAATTTCGTCGCCTTTTTAATAGGCTTAATGAGAGCAAGTACTCGTACAATGAGAGCAGAGACAGCCGATTCGTATCCAGCGAGCAGACATCTGGCTTCATCCACTGTCGGAAGCGAAGTGAAGTAAAAAAGAAAGATCTTACGACAATAAAGTCCGGTACACAACGTGAGCGATCTAGAAGGTCGACGTTAGTCTAGCAAAAATTCGTATGACAAACATAAGACAGTGTAAAGTTTCGAAAAAATGACGCTAGTCGAAAATAGAGCGTGATTATCGCAATTACAACGGTTAGAATTTAAATCGACAAAGCGTAACGGACGATGGTTGTTTTTCTTTCGAAAATGAAGGGTTGCTCGGACTAAAAAAAAATGGAGGTCACAGTGCACGAAGGACACGACGTATGTCTGTTACAATAGGAATATCTCGTGCTCCCTTGAATCACAGTGAGAATATAAAAAAATGAGCGACCGAGAGGGGGTGCATGAATGGGCGAGAAGATGTAAAATAAAAAAAAAAGTCTATCAGGAGAGTGGGAGTGAAAATGTAGAAAAAGATAAAAAAAGAAAATGTCCTTATCTCACCTGTTACCTAAGCCGCTGGACCTTATGGACTATTTTATTCGGAAACACCCTGGACACTGAGTTTATGGCGTTTTAATAAAAGGATAGAAATTCCTTTTTTTTTTTATGTCTGATACCCGAGGATATAACAAAAGTAAACGTATCCGCGTGGATATACGAGCACCGGGAGAGTCTTTTCGACACTGCGCCTTTCTAGGGGTAGTTTTCTGTCTTGCGATCGATACGGGGACGGCTTTCTCCTACCACCGTGCGCCACCAACCCTCTCAGGCACGCGTATCAGTCTACAGGGTGGTTCAAATCTGCGGGGGCGATATTCGTCTGCCTTTGGACGCTGTTGCGAAGCCACTAGTCGTTGTCACGGAGACGCAGGATCGGCGATATGAATCCGTGGAACCCTGGGGGAGAATTCATCTCGCGCACCACTTGGAACTTTTCCAAGAATTTTAGTAAACTTTATAGATTCCTTTTTTACCATTATTTACGCAAGAAACCTTGCTCGAATAAGTTAATTAAAACCGATTGAAAATTCTCGGAAGGAATCACATTTGTGGATCTGAAATTTTTTTTGGCATATTTTATAAATATTTTTTACTGACAAGCGATGAGATTGATTACAATTAAACAATTGTATTGTATATGTAATTCGCTCGGAATTATATTCACTTCGAATTCAAATGTCTCCGATTGCTCCAATCATAGCTGAAGTGAATATTTATCGGTTTGTATTGATTTTTATCGAAAATTTTTTTTAACTGGAAAAAAAACGTGTTATCTAATAAGAAACTCGACCGGACCGATATCTGCGCTTGGCAATAAACTGAAGGGTTGAAATATAGGTTTTGTGGATTTAATAATTAAATTACAATATTGTATTTCTTAATTATGGATTTTTACTTTTTTTGTTCAATTTCTTAAAGAGTTCCGATCGGAAATATAGTGGTTTTTGATTTTTAGGGTTAAAAGGTGAGATACTATGGTTAATGAAGGATCTCGCTGCTGTACCAGTTCCGTTATACTAACTTGCTATCGGCAGATAAAATACTGTCGGCATGTACGCCTCCTCTGACTCTGAGTATGCATCCGCTTTGTAAACCACCCTCGCACTTGGTAAAAATATCTCTAAAAATATACTCCATCGTTAATGTGATATGAAAGGAGAAATTAATTTAAACCGCAATGGGAATAGCCCTAAATCATTATGTTGCTAGTCTATTGCTACCTTTTGAAAACTTTTGATTCGAGAATATCAAAGACCGCTTTGATAATTTATTCTATCGAGAAAAGCAGCAGCGACTATTCTAAAGAAGTTTCTTTTCCCATTTGTTTTGTATCTCTTTCAATTGCTATAGCAAGTTCTTTTGAAACACACTAACTCATCAAACAGAATTGATCAAATTTAATAACACCTGAATACAATTCTCATTTTGTTTCTCAGCCTAGTAGACTTTTATCTTTATTTTGCGTAAATTTAACATTTACGTGCTTCAGTTGATTAAAAAAAGTAAAAACAAAGAAACGTGAATATGCTGAAACTTTTAAATGGGAATTTATTATTTTTTATAAATTCAAGATAAATTTTACCTGTGCTTTTTTTCAAATAATTTAACTTTCCACACGCCGTGCTATTAATTTGTAAAATTACCGAATATTCGTGACAAGTGGTCCGATATTAATTCATGACTAATCAGAATATCAGCATCTGTGTCGGAAAAGCGATAATACGCATCAAATAACGTGCATTAAACGATAAAGCCGCAACTATTCGCGCTGCTACGTTATTTTGTACAGGAGACAATTTCGGAATGACACTTTCCATAAAGAAGGAAGTAAAAATACTACGTTTCTTAAATTTAAACCTGAATACGTGAATAGTTGTGTATTATGATGTAATAAGTTTCATAGTGTTAACCTAAAACAATCTTTAAAGTATCTTGGACACAGTTAATCAATGTATCGCTACGAGGGGTCGAGCTATTAAATTATTTCCTATTAAGCCATTATTCACGGTGCATCTGAACGATAAAAAAAAGAACAAGACGCCGGCATAAAGCAGCGTGGACGGAAAGGATCATGTCAAAAATAATTCGAATGCGTTGTTTTTAATCCTAATTTTATCCAGGCTATTATTTAAACTTACAAAGTTAACGTACTCAGGGAAAAACAAGTAGCCTGCCTTATTCGGTAATATATTCAAATCCAAACCGTAATTGTCGTTTTCAAACCAATCAGAAAGTTTTGACGCAACCGGCGACCGATAAAGAAGAAGCTGTATCGGCGATAGTTGTTTTTGAATGAAAATCGGTATTTATTGAAATGTCATCAAAACCCACGCTCCTTGAACCATGGCCGATGAATGCTAACGGAATTAATATAATTTGAGGATGATCAATTTAATTACTGATAAAATAAAGCTGGCCTCCATCTTTCAGTATTGTCAGAACTTTGAGGCTATGCTGTCATCATTTTCTGTAATGATTAAATCTTACGCGTGCTATGTAGATTATCAAATTCTCTTTAACTTACCTTGAACGATTTAACTCTCTGTTGAGATCCGACGGAGCACTATGTTCCTAACCCCCTGCATCGATTTGACACACGCGAACAGCTGTTTGAAGACTACTGAAATGGCCTAAGGATGGCTCTCGAGTCATCATGCCCAGAACCAATGGCCGCGCGGTTTACGTAGAAAATAAATGACGTTTATTTTTAAAACGTTATCGTCACACAGTTGCTAATATGGATGAAGGAACGTTTGGGCCTTGTTTAGAAAAGAAATACATAGACGTTAGCCAGAGTTAATTTTTAAATGGCGACACAGGTCCTTTTATTATCAACATTATTAATACAGTTAAACAGGTAATATTATACAATAAAATAGTGCCGTTTTACAATAGAGCGCTGTCAAGCTTTATACATATTACGTCGCGTTATGAGCATATTCCACTTTTACTGTTGACATGTTTAAAGGGATATGTACTCCTTAAGCTGCTGTTCGACATCAGGAGTGATGGTTAACATCAACTGGTCGAATTGGTTGTCACCCACAAGTCGTCGAAGTGTAATAAGCTGATAGCAGACAACGTTGTCTTATCAATCTAGATTTGATTATGAATAATTAGAAATAATAAAGTCTACCTGGCTTTGGAAGGTATCCTTCAAAGATACGCTGTGTACAGGATCCCCAATTGCAAGTCTTCTCTTTCTTTGTGCGTGCTCAGTTTCATAGTCCACATCTTCATACTGCGATGGACTCGATTGTTCACCGATCATCAAGGAACTAAAATAATTGTGAATTTTGCTTATAGAGCTTTGTGAAATCATATCATTTTTCTTTGTCTTACTCAATTGGGCAGCCCATGTCATCGATCTTAGTAATGTCATTGAGAGTCTCGACTATGTTCGAAATTATACGTGGAAAATGATGAAGCACAGACGGTGGACTGTTTGCACCCAGAAGCGAACACAGTGCCAGAGCAAGCAATTTACGTCTCTCAGGTTGCGAAACAAGTGGCATACGATTCACCCAAATTTGTACGATTTGTCCAAGAACATCTTCTTCATTGGTTTCTACACCTTCAATGTACCTGGCCAATTCATTTACCACCTAAGAGATACCAAAATTTCATTGAATCTTTCTATGCAATGTTATGGTACCGTTAGAAAAACTAATTACCTGTATGAATATATCTCTCGATATTAGCAAAACTCTTGCTACGATAGACAAATACATGGCCATCACCATTGGATACTCCTCGCCCTTATATACGCTTCTATAATAAGATGTTTATTGATCACTTTATTAGGAATATCTAGAATTATTACTACAACAAGTATAGGAAAGATAAATTATTTAAAACTTACTCAAATATTCTGTTAAGTAGTGGTTTAATCAGTGGTGCTCCTTGATGGGGCAAAGCTCGAAGACACGTTTCTACAAGTTGCATTGCCATGACTATCCCTTCTGATCTCAAATCCGTTAAAACGGACTTTAATGTATCAACTACAACAGTTCCCCACTCTCCCAAAAATTCCTGAGGACTTAATAAAACATAGGCTTGCACTATGTACATACACAATCTTAGATTTTCTGTAGATGATTCTGGAAATATAGAAGTATTCTATAAAGCACGTGCTATATATTAGTTGTCCAAATTGATAATCATTAGATACTTATACTGACCTAGCAATGCAGGCATATTACGGAAAAGGTCCATTATTTCTGAAGTGGGTGCAGGTGCATTTTCCAATAGTGCTAACCACAACTCTAATCCATCTTCTAATAGGTAAACATGTCCATCTTGATTCATGTCACAACTTAAAGCTACAGCACCAACTACTAATGGTTGCAGTATAACACTTTCAGAGCCCAATGCCTAGAGAACATATATATTAAGCCAACCATCCTTGCTACAGTAACCTTATTACATAATTTAAAGTCTTTCGAGTAAATACCTTTTCCAACTGAACGAGTGCAGAAACAATGGCACATCGTAACATGTTATGATCTTCAGATTGGGGCCAAAGTGCTGGCAAATAACCAGTGAGGGCTGCGACATGAGGCCTTATTCCACTTCCTACTCTCTCTGTCATAAATGAGAGAACATACAACACCCTCATCTAAAAGATTCGAAATATTAGAGGTGAATAAGTTATCCACTGATAGTAATTTTCATCTATGTTTTACCTTAGTGTCGCATTCCTTGACTTCCTTTAGTAGAGTGAATAGCAAGGAAAATACAGTTTCCAAATAAGGAGCGAAATCATCTGTATTAAATTGAAAATCATCTATCGCAAGCTTCAGAGCATTGCTAGCTGCTAATCTGACACCAAGATCTTCATTGGGGCTTAAAGCTTCTACCATTAATTTGTATAATTCTGGTCTTAATTCCGCGCTGAGTTTTACACCTATGAATAAATCCTTTGGTCTATAAATACTGCAATATAGAGATTCTAACCCTATGATACTAGATTTCATTATTTAATATTATAGCACCTGTCCATTGTCCAATTAACCAGCATACGCGTCTTCTGATTATTCTATAGTTGTTGCCATGGACTTTTAATTCTTGCTTTAACGTAGTGGAGAACCATTGATCAAAGTTGACCTAGTGAAAGTTCTTATAGTTAATTTATTATTATCCTTTAAGTAGCATTAATCTTACAAACCTCGTCATACAAGTCGAAGGCTACAAGGCCAACTGCATTGTACACAGCATCTTTTAATAAAATGGCATGTAAATTATTTGGATCTACTGGCTGATGATGGATCTCTATTAAGCCCACCAAAACCGGAGCAAGTATATCTCTAAAGTGACGAAAAAGAGCTAGAAAGACGGACTCCGTACATGGCTGTGGATATAAAGACAACACAATAATTTAAACAATTGATTATAATTAATTATTGAGTTACGTACGGACTACTTACTCTCAGATTATATTTAACCGCGCCACCATCGTCAACAGCTAAAAATGTAGATCATTATTGGAAGATTCGTATTTTAAGAAGTACGTTTCATCAAAGATTTCTTTTACTTACCAAAATTTTCCGGATCTGTATCCCAGAGCTCTAGATCAGTAGGCGTCAAGAGAAAATAATGCGTTACCAGTCTTGAGCAAATTTCAGTCAATGTCTCCACAGTGAAAAATTTCTGTCTCAATTGAAGTGCTCTCAGCTTTAGTGGGTCTTTGGTCTCTGAAGGAAATTGTTGCGTTAGGTACAATTAAAAGGAAATAGTCGTAATACCACAGAAATATTCAGCAGTACACACTTTCTATCATTTTTGGGGGTCCATTAAACAGCAGTATGCCCTTCATTAAGCTTAAGCATTGTATAATAAATCTTTCAAAAGTCAAAGCTTGCCCTGCCTCTGTGAAACAGTAGAAGACAGAGAATTCCAGCGATGTAGGAATTAATTCCACGTAGCAATGTGGATGCATTTCCAGCACTCCTATTAAAACTTTCGTTAAATGAATAATAAACTTGTTGCACACTTCCACCTGGATGCCTCTTGATATGAGGTTTTTCCCTGAAAAATAAATTCATATTCTGCTTTACCTATTGCATGCAACCGTGAGAAATTATAAGATATTATTACAAAATGAAGTACTAACTGCACTCCAGGCAAGTTCTTGAACGTTCAAATACAACTTCCAAAAATATCATAGCATCTTGTGATTCAGATGGTTTATTGAATCCATTTACGATTAACTTTCTCAATATTCTTAGAAGGAGTAAAGCTTTCTCTAGCGCTTCTTGAATTTGATTTGCATCAGCACCATTCGATGCCAAAATCAGAAAAGAATCGGTATAAGTATTCCATAAATTCAAAATGAACGTAAACACGTTGGTGGTTAACTCCTGGAACAGCTTTTTATCAGCTGCTAGACGTTTGGATGCTAAAGTTTTAACGACATGATGTAAAGTCAGCAATGCTCTGTGTTGAGTTAAAGGATTTTGACTTCGTATCCCTTCCAAGAGGGTTGGAATTAAGTTTCCCCATTCCCTTGGACAATCATACCTGTGCGACAGCAAAATGTCCATAGAGAAACTGTGAAGTTTATGTAATGTTCTTTAGAAAAATAAATGCTTTACCTTGCAATCTTAGCAATAATAACAGCAAGTTGTACAGCTAATTGATTGACAGGCTCATTGAAGCTTGCTATCAAATGCTGACGTAGGAATTCCTTCTCCTCGTCTGCTATTGCACTATTCAAAGATTATCATATAATTGTAACATGTACATATGATAAAAGTATTAAATATTTCGATTTATTTTCATCATGCAAGAAAGTCTTACTTTGGTGCGTTTTTCCTCCAATATTTATCTACGCCATTCTTGAAGCACAAGATAGCCATCCACCTAACGTTAATGGCCAAGGAATGATTCGAGAATACATTCTGTAATCAAAATATAGTTACACTTTATATCAACATTCTCTAGCATTTTATGACATTGATTTTTATTATAGATAGAACTTTATGAAATTTTAATAAATTTTACGTTCTTTTAAATGAAACATATTATGTTCAACAAAGTAAATGAAACTTTATATTATGAACAAAAACATTAGCACGCTCAATTAAAATTCATTATTGTCACATACTGCAAGATTATAAAATATGACAGATGTGTATCAATATAGAGAATATTAATCAAACTTACGAATAATGCTGTATAGAACCCACGTTGAGTTTCCCACTGTTTAAGAGTTTCTTCTGCAGGCTTCAAGATACCAGGATCCTGACTACCAGCCCGCTGAAGAGTATCAACCACTGCTGCATCCATAGTTTCCTATGAAATAATAATCCTACAATGAAACATATTACCGAGACCATAATTCCATATAGACAATGTGTAAAAGTCATATGACAGTTATCTCCAAATACATGGTAGTGTATTTATCAAACAACAAGCCAAAAACTAATTTGATAGATGATTAAATTCCATGCAACCTTATGTTATAAGAAAAGCACTATGCTTATTCATCTAAAAACATATTAGTGTAAATCATAAATTTTCAATAAATATATTCAATCTAATCACAAATGATACGTTATCGATAATAAATTATTTCAATTTTATCCCTTTTCGGGGCTATGGTTTCTAACCTATCAATGATGAGCAGCATGCAGTTCATGCGGAATTACCTTGCTCAATAAGAATTTATAATGATATATTTAGCGCAATCCATTTATCGTGAATAATTATGTATCGAAACAATACATAATGGTCGGTTGAAATACTTTTTTATCATTAAAATGTCACAGGCGACCGCAAGTCGGCATCTCAACGCTGTTTCTTTCCTCCTCCTCTCAAGCAACTCAACGTTGCTTCACGTCCAGTCGCACCGCCGTTTTTCACAATGCCCTTAAATTAAAGATGACAGTCCTCGATGGTTACATCTAAATAGTACATGAAATTACTCGAGTACTTTTCCTCGACGAATATACGTATTGCACGTCCGATGGTACTATCAATAAAGGTCACGATCCGCTGACGATCGTTTCAATCAAATTTGTTGTCACTTTGAGAATATCGTTCGATAATGAAACGCCAATATAGAAATAAATTTAGAACATACTCCAAATAGAGGGCGCTACTTTTATTTAAACTTAATAAATAGATATTACTTATTTATAACAACGAAATCTACATAAAAAAAAAAGTTTAATCTCTGTGAGAACAATTACAAATTTGCCATAATACTTTGACAATATTCACCTGCGAATTCTTCTTTTTTTAATAGTAACAACGTTATAGTTCATTAAATAAGTTTTCGATTAAAAATAATATTTACTTAGTGAAACGTATTCTGACATTAAATATCCTATTTCGTATATTTCTTTTTATATACTGCAAAATAAAACGTGCCGACTAATCTTCTCTATTTAGGTTTTCGCGGTATATGTTGGAATCGCGTACTACGTTATCATTTGTGAAAAGTACGATTACTTATAGTTTGGTATTTATTAAGAAACGTACAAGAGCAACTTTGATAATCTATTATATTATTTATTTATTATATTTTTTTGTTCAATGCTCTTTATTGATCATAACTTTCGAATCGATGTAACTTGATTTAACCAGAAGTTGTTTTATTTGAGGAATGTTTGACACTCCTTCCGGTTAGCGCCGTCTGGCGTCCATTGCCATCGTACAGACTCTTTCTTTTTCATGGCTCGTGGCACAGCTTAGGTCTTGTCACGATGAAGGTACGAATCCATGAATATTTCCGCAATCTTACAAATAATCCTTAAAACAGAATATTGTGTTTTCATTGTGAATCTTGCTCGTTATTTTAGTGTATATATTATTATATCATATTCAGTGTCAAAAGAGATATACCCAAACAGATAATCGTGTTGTCGGTCGAACATCAAATTTTGTGTACAGCAATAGACAGACAGAAACTTTCTTAAAGTACTCTTTTAAGAACTCTGTTTGATCCGTATTGCGAAAATTGTCTAATTTTTAGTGTCAGATCTAAGAATATATTTTTGTTATTATCTCTTTTTAATTTAAAAGCAATAAAGTGACTGGTTAACCTATATACTCCATGATGTTTTATATAGAATGGAGCGGAGATTCATACTTGTTTATTTTGTAATATTGTATTTACTGTACTCATAAAATGCTATAATTAATGCTGAATTTTATTCTTTTAGTTAAACGTGTCGTACCCGGCAACGGGATGTCAGAAGTTGTTTGAAATTTCTGATGAACACAAGCTCAGAATTTTCTATGAAAAGCGCATGGGTGCTGAAGTTGAAGCAGATTCCCTAGGAGACGAATGGAAAGGATATGTTGTTCGTATCTCAGGTGGAAATGACAAGCAAGGTTTCCCAATGAAGCAGGGTATTTTGACCAACGGTGAGTTCCAGCATCGAGAGATCAATAAATCTAATAACCTGTTATCAGAAGTTGACTTACTTCATTTTAGACTTATTGAGCAGTATCGGCAAATCATAATGATTGTTTTATTTTCTGATATACAGGTCGAGTACGCTTGTTGCTATCCAAGGGACACTCTTGTTACAGACCACGTCGTGACGGTGAACGCAAACGCAAATCTGTACGTGGATGCATTGTTGATGCTAACCTGTCAGTCCTCGCCCTTGTTATCATCAAGAAGGGAGAACAGGTACTAAAACAATATTTGGGCAAATAACACAGACTTATACTTTGAATAAATGTCATGACCAGGCAGTGTCCAAGAGTAACAAATCATCTTGGGGGCGTTCAGGTGCATGACAAACTAAACTTCGTTTCTAGATTTGGGAAATGGTGTTACTATATCTCCACTTTTTCTCAGTGTACGAACGAGACAGTTATTCCTAACCTATGTCTAATCGGCATTTATTCTCAAAGTATTAAATATCTAATAACATTTGCAACTTTTTCCTTCAGGAAATTCCAGGACTGACCGACACTAACGTGCCCCGTCGCCTGGGACCAAAGAGAGCTAGCAAAATCCGTAAGCTGTTCAATTTGTCCAAGGAAGACGACGTTCGCCAGTTCGTCGTTAAGCGACCTATTCAGAAAGAAGGCAAGAAGGAGCGTCGCAAGGCTCCAAAGATCCAGCGTCTTATTACACCACTGACTCTCCAGGTGACTAATTTTACCTTACATATAATAAAAGGAACTCCAGCGTATTTCATAAACAGAAATTGACATAGTACTTCTTCATTTTGATTTACAGAGGAAGAGACATAGGCTAGCCCTGAAGAAGAGACGTTGCTTGGCACGCAAGGAACAAGCTGCCGAATACGCCAAGCTTCTGGCACAACGGCAAAAGGAAGCTAAGGCCAGACGCCAGGAGGAGCTGAAGCGACGAAGGAGCGCTTCTATGCGAGACTCCAAATCGTCGAGCCAGTCAGCACCAACTGCAGCCCAAAAGTGAACTGACTGCTAAAACGTATACTTTACAAAAATAAAAACGGTGTGACCAAACATTACGTTTTGATTTCTATTTACCTTTCCATATGCAAGAGAACTAGTTTTAGTGAAATACAGATGCAAAATCTGTTTAGACTTTTTGAGTATTCTGGTTTTTTTTCTGCTAATAATTCCACTATTAGTTTAAATGCTGTGCTCATGGACAGCGGGTGCCTATATTGCAAATTGCAGGTTGCAGTATTGGGGACACATGCAAATTATCGAAGGTGATTCGAATCCGCAAAATGCTTCAGTATAGTAAACTTTTCTTTTTAATATTCCTTTCAAAATAAATGAATGTCTGGAGTAATACTTCTTTTAAAATGACACACGCATATTTACGTTAGTCGTCTATCTGATTGCGTTTGACTTAACCAAAATTATTTAACAATTTATGTAAATGTATTTCCTGCTATTCATTCTGATATCGCGATATACAATTTCATCATAAATCTCATGTAATTATATGCAAGAGTGTCGATGAACTTGAAAGCCAAGCAAAATTTCGTTCTAACTAAATAACCAACAGATTTTCAAAATGGATTTTACTCAGGATCCAGGGACAAAGAAGAGTTTTACAAGATTCTTAAATCTACTAGATATTTCGAGTGCAAAGCTCAGTCGAACCAATTTTAAAAATTCTACGTTACAAAATAATGAAGTAATATCAGAAATTAATAATCAATCTTGGAAATCCCATCAAGATCTTGATCCTGATGTTGAACTGAACGATCTTATTGATTTAGTGGCCTCGACGCTGCAGGAACTTAAAGAAATCTCAGGTTCTTATGTCCTGAAGACTTTTCGTCCGCCCGAAAATTTAACAGGAGAAATACATCATGATAAAGATTATCTAACGACTAATTTGTCATTGAAAAATTCAATACAAAATTTAATGTCATCAATTTATACCGATGACTATCAAACGACGTCTATTTATACTGATGCACGGTCCACCATTAGGGAAAATAATAATCATTCAAATGATTCTGGATATCTAGACAACAGAGGGGACTTCGATTTGATCAACAATATTATGAAAAGTTCAACTATGTTGAATTCTTCGTCAAACTTGAATACAGATAGAATTATTCCTAAAGACAATTGGAAAATTGGTGACGCAGTATATGAAATGAATCGTAGTTATCCATTGGAATATGATGAAAATTATATTGAGAACAAGGCAAATGATAATTTATCAAAAATATATAATACACAGAGCTTAGAAAGTCCTTGGGACTCTAAATTTGCAAAATCTTTTTCACCAATCAACATAAAAAATAATGTAAATAGCATTAAGAACCAAGATAGAGTTTTCTCAGCATCTCCAGTTAGATCCAAGAATATGGAAGGTAACGTTTGGAATGATTTACATTTACCAATGTTTAATATTTCTATACTTTTGATAAAATCTAATTCAATAAATGATTTGTTTTCAGAAGAAATGGAAACTATTATAGCTACTCTTGATAGAAATGAGATGAATAATCTTCTGGAAGAAAGCATTGCGATGACTGATGTGACAAATAAAAATTTTAAAGCAATTAAGGAACATGCTATATTAATTAATGAAGTTAATGATGGTATTAATTCGGAAAAAATACAACAATCTTCGTTAAATCATTTAAATAATTTAAGAAAAGATACTAGCATAGTAGCCAAAGATAAAAAATTGAATTTCAATCGAGCATCTTTGAAAAGTATCAGTGATACAGGATATATAACGGATGAAGAAGTTTGTCAAAAAATGTCACAATTGAATCTCTCAAACAGGTTTGCTACAAGTAAAATATGTAACGTTGATCAAGAGATTTCCCAATTTAATTTTACCAATGGATTTATTACCAGTACCAGACCCTGTGTTGGATTGGTTTCCGAATGCCAATTAAAGATGACGAATGGACAAAATTTGCTTAAAAAGAAGAGAGACCATAGTAATATTAGAAATTGTAAAAATGTGGTAAAGGAAAATTGCAAAACAAGTCCTAAACGGACAAATATGATGGATGTGAAAAACAGAAATATCAAACATGACGTGGTGCACGATGGATCAAAACAAATGCCGGAGTTGCTGCTGTACAAGTATAAATATTATTGAAAATCACTTTTTATTTTAAATAGAAGTAGTAAACATTCAATTAAAAAAGTATTGCAAAGCAATATGCGTACCAAAGTAAATGAGCATGAGAATGATAATTTCTTTTTTTTAGATGCAATGAGAAACTTTCTTCGAGACACAATGATAAAATTTCTCCAAGATCTCCCAAAATTAAAGATACTATTAGAAATTGCAAGGCTATAGAAAAGCATGTGAAACCCTTGACAAATTTAAAAGGCACGACTAACAGTGCCAAGAATCCTAAGTTTGCCAGAACAAAAGTTAATATGAAATCCCAAGACAGTAACAAACTGTCTAAAGACAATAATAGAACTAAAGTGACAGAAGATAGAGTTCAAAACATAAAGAATATTGCACAAGAATATAAGCGAATTCCTGAGGAGCCTTCAGGTGTTGTAAACAAGTGTGGAAATAATATTTGGGAAAAAGTAATTAAACCAACATCTAAGAACATTACGAAAATATCTGAGGGACCAAAGTTGGAAATAAAACGACAAGGAAATGTTGAGACAAGATCAAAAATACCAGTAGGGAAATCTTGCGGGGATATTCAAAATTCCGTAATGCCACGGACAAGGTTTCAAAATCCACAATCTGCTCTCAAAATATCCAGCACTAACTCTGGGAAGGAATCAGCTACGATGAGGTAATAATTAATAAATAAATTAATGCATTTGTCTTTCGTTGTGTTAAAACGACTGCTGATTATTAGGGAATTGAAGATGTAATTAGGATGTTTCGAAAAGCCCTCGTATCCTTCACGTTACTTGTCGACTTAGTAATGTAAAAAAATGATTTACTCATATTTACTTTCTCGTTTATTAGGTCTTTAGGTGAAAAGCCATTTAATCCTTTGGATATTGCTGTTTCTCAAGATCTGCTATCAAATGATAATGTAAATTTAATTGATTTAGAAGAAAATCGTGTAACAAGGATATGCCAATGTCTTGCGTAAGTGTATGGAGACTATAAAATGATTGAAACTGAAAATGTTTAATTAAAAGGATTGTTTATAAACAATTATTAATATTTAATTTAACATTTCATTTGATAGAGAAACAAAAGCTCAGCAACGATACAAAAGTAGCTCCAGCAAAGAACTATCAATAGTCACTGAAAATCAATTTTTGAATGATGAGAAGAATCAATATTTTAGCAGTAATCAATCAGTCAGTCCCTCCAAAAGTTGCGAATCAGCAACTTTTGGGAAAAGTAGTGAAACAAACGTGAACAAACCGAAATTCAATTCGAAAACGAAGCCGGGAACACCCAAAAGATTTTCAACGACAATGGCTGGGCAAAATTCTTTGCAAAATATTAATGAGAGATTTGAGAAGCCTAAAGTTATTAAAATGCTAGAGGAAATTATTAACGATACATCAAAAGTGTTGGAAGAAAATAATTTGTCGAATAAGACTGAAAGAAGTATACCACATTCCATGAAATTATCCATAACAAGTTCACAAAATAATGATCTGAAAGATCAGCTAAACTCAAATAATAAAATTAATTCTTGTATTAAAAGTTCATCGGTTACTAGTTCAAGATCACAGAATAATAAAGTGCACAACAAAGTACTTTACGATATGAATGACTCTGATACGTTACCAATAAGACTCAGTATGAAATATATAAATGTTGCAAGTAATGCACAGCTCAGTGAAAGCCAAACTGATACTGATATGGAAGAAATTTTCAAAAATCAGTCTAAGAAGTCTGTTGGACTGCAAAAAGAAACTGATTATTCATCAGGTACAGATGGAAGAGAATATGCAATTGATTCTAAGACAGTAACATCATTAACTGATGTGCCCTGGGGATTTGAATTTACTTCAGACTATTCAACAAGCATATCTACATATGCTAAGGACTGCCAAACTTCTTTGCCGTCATTATTAAGTTCATCTAAAACCTTGCAAAATGGAATTCTTGAAGAATACGCAAATAAAGGTGCCATACAAAAAGAAAACTGTGAAAATTCACAAGAGTCATTAAATAGTATAAGAAAGGCATTATCTGAAAATTGTACTAAGAGCAATCAGAGTTTGAAGAAGCAATTCTTAAACAAACACGCCAAATCTCTTCACGTACTCAAAGAGATTTTGAAATGTCAGGAGATAAGCGTTGATTTTTTAAATGCAGCTGAAAGAGAATTAAAGAATGAATTACATGATAAAGTACATGGAAGCGAAAGAGAAATATATATAAATACAAACTTGTTAGGGAGCTCAAAAATTGAAAGCCGTAGTCAGAATCTTTTGAAGACTGACATCTCAGATTGTATTATATTAGAAAAACAAGGAAATTCTAATGCATTCATTGACTCTCAAAAATCTTTAAAAGATTTGCAACCAGAAAGATTAGACAGGGATCCATCTATGGTCTTTAGTAATAATGTTGACATAAGAAACTGTTCCTGTACTCCTTCTTGTAAAGTTAATAATTTCTTCAAGGGGAATGAAGTGATGTCAAAAGATCCATCTAATTTAGTTGCAAAGCTAGAACCTGTCTCCCTCGTATGTACAAAATCAAAAGAAACTTCTTGTAAATTAAAAACTGTTACTGAAGAAGAGGAAGTATCCTGTAAACCAGAAGACTTTTCATTTTCAAAAAAAGAAATAACAACACAGGCTCCGTTTACACGTGAAGTTTTTACTGAATCGGAATTTTGTCAAACAATTTGCACTCAAACAGGACAGCATTTTTCTTTAAGAGATATTGCCATCAGTTCGGAGGACAGTAAAGAATCAATTATAAAGAAAACCAAAAGTACATCGTGCGATACCATATCTAATTATCAAACTGTTGGAATCGAATGTACGGAGCAATTAAATATGCTTTACAATTCAAAAAATATAAACACTGACCATGTTATTACTTCTGCAAATGAAGTGACCATTTTTCAACAAAGTACCAGTAAAAATATTTCCATCCAAGCTGAAGAGATTCCAGAATCAAAGAACCTTGTTACTGATAATTTTACAGAAGCTTATAGCTTTGATGTAGCTAAGGATATAATTGAAAAAGAAGAATTAAATAGAATTACAATCCTACGTGACGATGAAGAAATTATGAACATTGAAGAAGCTCAATCAAATAATATTCATAGATCTTATCCAAAACTGATATTAAAATGTAATGACACATTCTCTGCATATACTGCAGTACGTAAGAAATGCACAGAAAAACTGCCAAAGTTCAGAAATAATTATTTGAAAAAGCAAGCATCGGAAGACCTATTTGTCCAATTGCAATTAATGTCGAGACATAATCAAAATTTAGATTCAGAAATTTACAGAAATAAATTCGATAAAAGTTCTACGAACGTGTGCAGAGAAAATTCATTTTTTCACCTGGTTCAAGCTATATCTATTACGTCATTTGACATCCAAGAAACAAAGCCGATTAAACTTTCTTTAAATTTCAAAACTGCAACTGCATCGTCAAATGACATATCTGTAAAATTCATTGCAAACACCTCTGCGCAGATGACACACGAGGAAGTTCTACCGAAGATCAAAGTATTTATAAATTTTTCGTTAAATCATTTAATACATAATTTTCATGCAAGTAAATCTTCACAGAAAACTGGATTTAAGGATGATTCGACTGTCAAAAGAGAGTTGTGGGAATACGAACGAGATCAAAAAGCTTTGTGCAGTAAGAATAACAAAATTGAATCTCTGAAAAGAAAAAGGATAAAAGACTACGGATATACAAATTGTTCACAA
This sequence comes from Calameuta pygmaea, assembly GCA_031762395.1. Taxonomy (NCBI): domain Eukaryota; kingdom Metazoa; phylum Arthropoda; class Insecta; order Hymenoptera; family Cephidae; genus Calameuta; species Calameuta pygmaea. The sequence continues at coordinate 389,847 of JASANN010000069.1, read as the reverse complement.
TATTCACGACAGCAATTATTCGCTTACATATATGCAGTTTTGTGCTCTATTGTATTTTGTTCCTTCCAATTCTCACACTTTTGTGAAAGTTAAATATTTCATTTAGTATACCAAAAAAATTTGAACAAATGTTAACAACCGAATGAATATAAACGATATTATTATTTAAAGATAACCAAATTTTAATAACGTACATTTATTGAATTCTTGTATGGAGACTATAGTGAAGTACACACAAAATATAAATTCTCTATACCGATAGTTCAGGTGACTTTCTAATATAGAATTATGAAATAAATGAGAATTATAATAAATGTTTGTTACAAGAAATATAAATAATACATATCTACGTTAACCATAATTACTTAAATAATTTCTCTAAATGCATATAAAAAAAAATAACATAAATAACACGAAGTATATTGTACCATTTGTAATATTCACATATGGAATACAAAACATAATCAATAAAGATAGATGAAAAAGGTAATTTAATACCTTCTGTAAGATCCTCTATTATTATTCCAAGTGTTTCCATTGTCACCACCTCGGTAACCTCTACCACCTCGCTGACCGCCATAACCACCTCCATAGCCACCACTGGGACCACTACTACCCCCATATCCAAAATTACTGGAACCACCGCCTCTGTTAAAGTTTCCCTGATTATAGCTTCTATCGCTATAATCATTTCTGCCGCCGTAGCCACCACGATATCCCCCACTACCACGCATGAATTTCGATGTGGAGCCATCCAGAGAATCACGAACAGAGTGCAAGAATTCTCTCGGTGGTCTTTTACTACCAAATCCACCTCCAGTAATCGGTTCCATTTCATACCGACAAGAATTCATACCACAGAGTACTTTGATGACAGCTAATACCTGCGCAGAGTATAATATAAATTAATAAGTAATTAAATAAAAATTAAACCTTATTAGTATTATCAAAATCGAACAACCTTGTCTTCGAGTGGACTGAGTTCCAATATGGCTGTTGGTTCTTTCGATGCTCTAACAACAAGACTCTCCAATGCAGGTCTTAGTGCAACGATGGCCGCAGCTTCTTCAGGATTCATATCCAAATTTATCCAGTTATCCAGCCTAACCATACCGTCGACGTACTCGACTTTACGTGATCCAAAAAGAAGTAAATGGATAGGGGACACCATTGTCATTTGCTTACAAGAAACTGCCCTGGTGCGAATCTGAATAAAAGAATTATTTATTTAGTTCTAATAAAAATCCTGTAACAGTATAATGAACCTTGTGGAAATTACCTTTTCGCCAAATACAAAGAATGGAAATGGGAAAGTCTGCTCAAAGGTGCTGCAGTTTACTGAAGTTTTGTGTATAAGAGCAGCTTTAGACTCGGTCGTGAGTACCTTTCGTTTTTCTTTATGGTAACAAACGTTAGGATATAAGCCCATACATAACAAAGCAGTAATTGTATCAAGACGGACATCCGCACCAGCTTGATAGTTTAAAGGTGTCGGACAAAGAGTTTCCTCAGGAAATCCAGCACTCTGGAGTAGAGACTGTAGTTGATTCTATAACATCAGGAAGCATGATGAGTAATTATCATAAAATATAAATGATTGTGATTGTATTTATAATATCTAAACATACCTTAGCTTCCCATGTGACTCTCAGGGTAGGAATACTCAAATTTTTAGCATCGCAAAATGCCTGTTCTGCATATTCACCAGAGAATCTGGCTTCCTCCCATGCTTGAAACGCGTGCATCATTGCTACGTGATCACTATATCTTGCACCAGCAAATTGTCTCTGTGAAACTGCTGAACGTTTTCCATCGAGTCCCGTATTATAAACCTCCGGAAAAGTTGTACTATTCGCAGCCATTGTGGAGAGTGCATCCCCGACACGAAACATGCATCCTAATATCATCATTTTACCTAAACGAGGCTCTATAGGTAATCGAGCCAAGATTTTACCTAATGGAGTCAACTCGTCATTTGCGTCTAAGCATTTCATCTCTGAAAATCATGAAACCAAAAATTAAAACCATTCCCCGAGTTCTACACAAAAATACAATGTATTACCTCGCAGTATGACTTCAGCCTCTATTACAGCATCTATGGGAGGTGGTTCGATAGCTTTCGACAAGAACTGTCCAATACTTCCCAGTCTTAATAACTTGATACTCAATGCTAATTCATGTAAAGGTGTTCTAAACATTTCAGGTGTCATGTGTTCATCCATCTTCTCGAAACGAGCTCTTGAGCATAAATGAAAACAGAAACCAGGCTTAACTCTTCCAGCACGACCCTTGCGTTGCTCCAAATTTGTTTTGCTAGCCCATACAGTTGCATAATTTGTCATGTTATTGTGTGATGTAAATAATTTCATTTTGGCTTTACAAGAATCAATGACGCAAACTACATCATTGATAGTAATTGAAGTTTCAGCTATATTCGTGGCCAGGATAATTTTCGTGACACCTGGTGGTACAGGGTCGAATACCTTACGTTGTTCGTCTCTAGGAAGTTGAGAGTGTAATGGTATAACAAAGTAATTCGATCCACCAAATATAGGATGGAGCTGTAAATGTTTCATCAATGCAAAAATCATGCTCCATCCTGGTAAAAAAATGAGCACCGCTCCACTGATATCTTGGTCTCTAATATATCTTAGTAGTGCTTCGAGCAGTTCAAAACTGATTTCCTTCTCAGACATTTGTGCCATAGCATTTTTTGTTTGAATACTATACTGCGAGGAGATAACTTTATTTAAATTCTCCTCAGCTTCAGAGTCTGGACCCAGGTCATCTGCTTCACGATTCTTTCTCTTCTTCAAGTCAGTCGGTGGCATAAACGAGGTTAGTTGAATACAATCTTCTAGGAAATACTGTTGTATTGGAAATGATCTTCCAGGAATCTCTATTACCGGACAATTATTGAAGTACTGACTGAACAATGTCGTATCTATTGTAGCTGACATGAGAATCACCCTGAGATCTGGGTACATATGAATCATATCACGCAGTACAACCATAATAAAGTCGGAATTTACATCTCGCTCGTGAATCTCATCGACAATCACGTGCGACACACCCCTAAGACCACCCTCCAACTTTCTGAGTAAAACGCCAACCGTACAAAATAGTATACTGCTGTATGGTCTTGGTAGACTGGATTCAAATCTGACCGAATATCCTACGGACTGACCAATGCTTTCGCATCTTTCACTAGCAACCCGATCAGCTACGGAAACAGCTGAAATTCTTCTTGGTTGCGTTACAGCAATACTGCAGTATGCACCTTGGCCAGAAGATATATAATCATCCAAGATGAATTGACAAACTTGAGTAGTTTTACCACAGCCAGTATTGCCACGAATAATAATTACTGGATTATCGTTAATAGCCATCATGATTTCATTGCGCTTTGCAAAGACAGGCAAGTTCGATCGCTCCTTTATACTTTTTTGTAAAGCAGTATCGTCATTTAATCTTTGTCTGTGATCATTTGAAATATCTTCTGATAGTAAGTCTAAGGAAATGGTGGCAAGAGGACCTTCGTCGATGTTACATCCTGTCCAGGGATTCCAGTTTTGCTGAGGTGGAGACCAACTAACGACTCCTGCTGGTTGAGGTACTGATGATATAAAATCATCAAGAACATGATTTGTTATTAAAGATATTCCAGGAGTAGATAACGGAGGTTTAGTTTCTGGTGTGGGTGTAGCGACAGGCTGTAAAAGAAGTTCATTTTCATTATAAATGATTAGATCATTATTTTGGAGTAAAAGTATATATATATACATTATGTACTTACTTCAGCTACTTTTATGTCGATTGGCTTTATTTGAAGTCCTGCCAACACATCATGGACTTGACTAATTATTTCGGGGGATATTTTCACTGGGTAAGGCTTAATTTGTTCGGCGTCTTTGTTGCTCTTTAAAGTACCACTGAATGCTTCGATTACACCAAGATGATATAATTGTCGAACCAGTGACAATGCACAGCTCTTTGATGCTGTTTGTTTATTAGAACCCGTCTCGCGACCAGTAATACCTGATTGAATGTTTTAAATGTAACGGCAATATTTTATTATAAATAGATTAAAATAATTATTAAAATTTTGTACATACTTCGTCCAAGTTCTTTTACGTAGATTGACATTTCAGCCATGAAGCTCCTAAGCGGGCAACAACAATGTATCAGTATTTATATAAATGAAATAAGATTTGATTGAATCTCTTGGTAGTAAGTAAATTTATACTTTTTTTTTTTATATATAACATGCATTAATAATCAGAATTAAAAGTTATTTATCCCGATCCTATCCAATTCAAGCAAGCTAATCTAATTAGCAGGTCAACCCCAATGCTAGTTTATGAAACTCACCGTTCGAAGTTATCCAAGACCAAATTGGAGTACATTGATAAAGTTTCTGCAAGTGCCAGCACCAAAGCAATTATTGAATCTTTTCAATAAAAGCTTTGCTTATACACCAGTTGTAGACTCGTTCAAGAGAATTCACTTTCTCTTGAACAAGCATCTGACGTTAAATGAATAACGTACTCCAAAATGGTCTCGATGAAGTTCGAATTAATTCTGAAAGAGCCAATGCATGTCTGCCAGAAGGCATTCCACATCACTTTAACATACAGTGACTATGCGATGTTCAAATAAAATATTCATAAAATATGAGAAAAATGTATTTCTTTTTTATTTCTATTTTTCAATTGGCAACTCAACTGGTAAGCAAGTACAATACGTACCAAGAACATTAAGTTCTTAATACATTCTGTACCATGTGATAAATAAAAAAATTCTTGTAAATGTGATGAATGTAGAACCATCCAAACTGGTTCATACCTTGTATGATCTGGGCCAACAGGGGTATATTTGTAATCAGCATTAATTTTATTGATCTGCATAAACTGATGCAACTTTGACTTTGCATTCTCAATTGTCCAATTCCCATGAATACCAGAATTGACATCAACATCTTCAGCTTCCTCAACCTTTTTCTGTTCCGCAATTCGATCAATATATGTATAACTTCCCTGACCTCTCTCATTATAAGGTCTATATGCTTGACCTATATCATTGGGACCCAAGCCATTTTGAAATACTGATTTAACTGGAGTTCCTGGGTCAATCTTTATATTGATCGGCGTTGCAGCTTGACTTGGTGGCATATTATGATCTTGCGGTACATCATTTGCATTAACAATTCCTGAACGAATAAGATAATTAGTAAAGTCACGAGAGGCGTTGCCCATTGCATCTTTCTTATTCGTTGAATTGCCTATGGCAACATAATCATATCCAAGAACACGAAGTTCACAAAGGAAACGCTGTCGATGTTTAGGACCTAAATAAGTAAAAAAATTAGAATATTAATAACTAATCAAATATTCGCATAGACACAATTCCTAATATTTACCTGTCGGCCTGGTATCGAATTGTGGTTCCTTGCCATTTTTTGCACACCATTGGTGTACAAAGGCTTTTATATCGCCCATGCTTGATCTTTATACCCAAGCCTTAACCGACTTTGGAACGAAACAAAAAATCTTTTCAAGCTCACACAAGAAATTCCAAATGATCGCACAAATCGAGATCAAAGTGGAAAAAGCAATATTACAAAGCGTCACAACAATTTTCAATCTTCATGACCAAAGAGACGAAAGTTTAATATAAAACAGATTTCACATGTGAATCATAATTAGTAATGCAAAGTTACGTTGCTAGATGGAACATGTGGTCCAACACGCGCGCCATATAATTGGCGAAGCTTGAGTTGTGCAAAATCGAAAATCTGACAGTAACGCAGATTCCTTAAAATATTAAAATATAGTAAAATTATAAAAATCGAACTATTTCGTGCATTTATAACTTATGTAAGTCAGATGAAAAATAGTGAGATGCTTAAGAACGTCTAACCAAAAAAACTAACAAGTTTACTGCAGACGTGTTTCAATCTTACATAACAAACGTACGTCAAGTACATTTATATGCTATAAAGACCTTATTTTATGTAATATAATTATATATTGATATGTCACGAATCTTTTCGCAATATTATTTAATATCATTACTTTACATAGATATCAGAAATTCCATTAAAAATTTAACCTGTCCACAATTTCCCATGGAACATCATGGACATCCTTGCATATTAATAGTAATATAAATAAACAATCACATAATATATATACAATGAGAACCTTCTCCTGTTCAATGGTATTTCCTTATAACGCGTTCTGGCAAACTTTTCATAAACCGGTAATTTCCTGATTCTCTATCCTAATTTCTAAGAACGGTTCCTGAGCGTTACCAGGGATGTTCCGGTATAATTAATCTACAATATCTCCATTTCCTTCTTTCCTTTCTTCATGGCTGCCTCCTCAATGAGCAGATGTGCCAGTAACTGAAATATCTCCATTTACACATACAGTGCGTATTAAAACCTACATACCCTGAGGGTAATATACCTAATTACACCGGTATACTAGACTGTCAGCACGTCGTTTGGCAAAGCTGTCCACGTTCGCCAGTTACTTGCGAAGTGACTGTGCATTTAGCTACAGTCTGCACCATCGAATACTACTCATTTTGCAATGATGACGTGCAGAAAAGCATGAGTCTCATCCACCATTCCCCACCTTTAGGAGTCCTACTGTTTATTCCTATACGTAATCGATGATACTACAATCTCTAAAGTATTCTATTCTTGCATGATAAAGTACTTGAATGAAGAATAACATTTATTAATAACTTTAACAAATTCATGGGAATCTAATTAATCAGACAATAATTATACTATGTTAGGGTACATTTCCTGCTAATTAATGTGAGCCAATTTTATGTTAAATTGTCTAGCACTGGCATATGAAAGATTATTTATAAATTGGAACTGAACATTATTATATATGTATACGTACAGTAATGTATTATAAGGTAAAGTGTACCTTTCATATAGACCTACATCAGGTTCCAAGAATTTTTATGTTCTCCAAAAGTCGTACAATTCCTTAACATTTGTTCACGTATCTTTCGGACGGAGTAGGGTATGGTTGAGTATATGTATAAAAGTGAAGGTCGGAACATAAAAATATTACTTAACTGTCCGACGAAGGCAGCACAGTCTCATTCTGACAGTTTTTCCGAGGTACGAGCTGAGATCAGCAAATCCCATCGTGATTTCATTACCATTTTGGTGATCGCTGGAACATGCCAGTTTTTTTCTGTTAAAAAAACATTCTTTTAATTTATTGGATTTGACTCTGCAAAAGGAATATTTACTTGAACCACGTTGGTAAGTTTGATAAATAATAATTTTATAGAATACAGTTGAGTTCTCTTTTAAAAATTCTCATTTCTAAGAATGATATTAGACTAAAATTACTGATTGTATATTAGTATTGCTCACATAGAGATTTTTATGTGATATATTTTGAAGTCTTGACACGAGCCTGCACGCGCTTGCTTAATTTTACCATTTTAATGCCCTTGAGCCAGTAAAGGTTGCTTTTTGCAATATTTATAATTTTTTAATTGATAGGGAGTGGCTATTAACTCTTGCCACTGGTTTTTTTTTATCAATTAATACATTTTCTTTAGCACCATCAATTCATGCAGACTGATAAGGTTAGGTCAGGTGCTTCACATTTAGCATCTGTAAAACTGTCTGTCTCGTTGCAGATTTAATCTTTATCCTTCTGATGTATTATTATAAATAAATTTTGTCCTTAAAATAAATTCTAACTTCTTATTCTTGTAAATGTACCAATTCCTGGTAAATCATGTAGTTCCTCCGTTGGGGTTTTTGAATTTCACTTCAAACGCTAACAGGACAGATTATTTAATTTTGGATTTAAATTCAGTTTAAAAAGAGTTCGTTATTATTGGATCTTGCATAATTTTTGCTTTAAGGAAGATGTAGCCAATACCTTCTGACCTTGAACCTGCAAGCTGCAAGCGTGTCAAATATAGATCAATGGTGGAAAGTCTGACGTCGCTTACTGTTTCAGCATAGGTTAGGTTATCATTGTTACATTTAATTATCGGTACTTCATTTGTTATAAATTGTTAATTGATCTGAAACAGGTATTTTATTCTATGGATTGTTAGTATGGGATATGATAATACCATGATTATTATTGTTGTATGAAAACCTATATGTGATATGTTTAATTTTGGATCAAAAGTGAACAACGTTCACGTGTAGTGAGTGATGCAATCTCGTGGACATTGCGGAAATATTCCATTGAAAAAAATGAGTTAAAATAATTTGGTATTGAAATTTTTTTAAATAGATTTCATTTGAATGGGTACTTTATATTGTTATGCAATGTTTTGATAATTAATTAACTTTTTAAATGAAATTATAATGAATTTGTATTTTTTTTTTATTGTTGCAGAATAGTGAATTGAACTTAATTTAAAAATGTCAGGGCAGCAGGAATTGGAAATAGATGAGAATTTATCAACCAAACTTCTGAGGAAAGGAAAACAATCTCCTTTTCTTATGCTTGGTACGTATACTATATTAATTGATAATAATCGATTTATATAGTTCTTTCGATTTTGACAAATTTATCCACTTGCATATTCTCTGTTCTAAAAGGTATAGGAGGCTTGATTGGTACCTGTGCGTATGGAGCATATAAATTCAAGAACAGGGGTCAGATGTCAACATCGATCTTTTTAATGCAGTTACGTGTTGCTGCACAGGGTGTGGCGATAGGAAGTTTAACATTAGGAATGCTGTACCATATGTATGTAGATTATGTTGTCAAACCTCCAAAAAAAGAATGAATCTTGTAAATACATTAGAATTACTTAATGTGTATAGATGGAATGACTCAGATTTATGATAAATTTTAGAGCAATTATGCACCAGATCTTGAAATGCAAATTTCAAGATGAAAATTATCTGGTCTTTGGAACTGGTTAAAATATTAAGTAATATTATAGCCTGTACCTATAGGCATTAAAGAAATTATTTATTACATCATCATTAAGTTTGTTATCATCAGTCATGTCTGTGATGAAGGCAAAAATACTCTGTTATATATTCAAGGCTGGTACCGATGTGATTAGTGCTGCCTCTAAAATGATTAAAATACTTGCAATTAGTAAGAATTAGTGAAATAGGTGTACATGCTATTTAATATGAAATAAATTTCTTTCATAATTGTTCTCACGTATGTATCTTTAATCATTATTTCGAAAGTATTGAAATAAATGTATAAAGTCAGTAACCAAAAGTATTCATCCACCGAACCTCTTTCATAAATGATGAAGATAACTTGAGAGTATTAAGAGGAATGTAAATTAGTTTATACATAAAAATAAACCATTATTTATAAACAACAAAGTGCTAAAACCGCAAATCAATCATTTGAGAAACAATGAAATAAAATGGAGAAGAATGAATAGTGACGCAAAAAATTGGTAGCAAAAGTATTCATCCATAAAGTTACAACAATGTAAAATACATTGGCGCTTCCCTGAATTGTCATATTGCATTGGGATATTGTGAAACATATAGTAAACGCGGATCAGCTTTTGAACGTGCAGCATCTACTTTGCTAAAATTATCGTTATGGCAGGGAAAAAAAGAGAAATGATGGTACCGGAACGTGAAAAAATTATTAATTTGTGGAAAAAAGGTTTTTCTCAACGTGAAATTGGAAGATTAGTTGGCAAAGCACGAGCTACAGTTCAGCCTGTAATACGTAAGTTTCAAACGGAGGGAACAGTTACAAATAAACCGCGAAAATTAATTGAACGAGAAGAACGACAAATACTAAGAGAAGTGACCAAAAGACCAAAGATTTCTGTGGCACAGCTTCACGCCGAGGTAAAGCAAAGAACAGAAAAAGTTGTGAGTGTATTTACTGTGCGCCGTAGTATCCATCGAGGGGCTTTCAAGGGAGGTTTTGTCCATAAAAAACCTTGGGTTAATGCTACTAACAGAAAGAAAAGACTAGAATTCGCCAAAAAGTACGTAAATATGTCTCCCGATTTTTGGAATTGCGTTTTATTCAGCGACGAATGGAAAATCTGTATATCCGACGTTACTGGAGGCCAACGTGTATGGAGAAAGCCAAGGAAAGAGTTTCAGAAAGAAAACAAACCCCACAGTGAAACACGGAGGAGGTTCTGTCATATGGGGGTTCATGGCGACAGCAGGAGTTGGTAATTGTTGTTTCATTGAGGACAATATGAACCGCTGACAATATTTAAAAATACTACAGTAAAATGTAAAATCTAGCGCGAAAAAATTGGGGATAGCTGAAGGGTTTTTCTTTCAGCATGATAATGGTCCCAAGCATACCGCCAAGATCATACAGGAATGGCTCTTACATAATGTGCCTCAAGTCCTTGCTAAGCCAGCACAATCTCCAGATATTAACCCAATAGAAAAATCTATGGGCAAAACTGAAGCATAATTTACGAAAAACTCCCATTCAAAATAAAGAAAATCTCGAAGACCGGATTACGGACGAATGGAATATTTTACCCACGGTTACTTCAAAACTCGTCGAGTCTATGCCTAGGCGATTGCGGGCAGTAATTAAGGCCAAGGATATCTAACAAAATATTAGTAGTGACTGTGACAATACAATAGTCAATTTTATAAATAATGGATGAATACTTTTGCTACCAATTTTTAGCGTCACTATTCATTCTTCTCCATTTTATTTCATTGTTTCTCAAATATATTGATTTGCAGTTTTAGCATTTAGTTATTTATAAATAAAGGTTTATTTTTATGTATAAACTAATGTACATTCCTCTTAATACTCACAAGTTATCTTCATCATTTATGAAAGAGGTTCGGTGGATGAATACTTTTGGTTACTGACTGTATAAATGTAACAAATTGAAGCACAACGTATCAAATGATTGAGAATCAATAAAACCAGTAACAGAAAAAATAAATAGTTTTATATTGAAATAATTTATCCCCTCGTTCAAATATAGAATTATACTTTTAAATTCTAGGTGTAAGTTGAAACAATTTATTTAAAGCAATGTTACTTGAAACCTATGATTTTTCGTTATTTTCGCCTATAAATTGAAAAGTATGAGTTAATGTTTTACCGGTCGATTGGGATGAAACGATAGACGTAAATAGTATTCAATTAAATTTTCCTTTAATACATTTAAACTGCAAACATCAAGAAAGTAATTGGAGCCGTTTAACATCGTATTCAAATAATCGACAGGAAACGGATTACAAAATTTCCATTGAGGTATTGAAGTGACAGTTAGGAGATCCACACAGATTGTAATTATTACTTTTTAATTTATTCCAGTGAGAGGAATGTTACGTACAACAAACCATTCTGCTTGATGCTACTGAAGTTTCTTTTTTCTCTTTTCTTTGCTCACTTTTTCGCCACACAGTCGGTTCTCTGTTTCATCAATTAATCGCTTAAATTACTTAGCTAGTTACTCTAAGCTACTCCTTACAAATGTACTGTGCCAAGGGGGTAGAAATGCCCTCGACCATTTCGTCGATGAGAAGGGAAAGGGCGAGAGCGACATATTTCTTCGTTTCTCATGAAAATCGAGTAAAAAAGCTTCGATATCGATCGATGTCTTCGAAACGATTTAATTACACAGAGTACTTCTGACTGGCACAACGCGGGCTTTTGTTGTGCACTAAATAATATTAAATTTTTTCATCCAGTTTTCACTTCTTTAACAGAATCCCTCATGCTGTTTCAAATCTGTATTGCTATTAATATATTACACAGTATTCGGCGAGCACTAGAAACTGTAATTACACTGATCATAAGAAAAAAAAAAAAAAAAAAATTCGAAAAATCACTTCACCGTGACAGAACGATGATGTTCTTTTGAAAAGCCCATGTTATACAAGTCTCAAATGATTTCGCTAAATTCCCAAAACTCGAAAAACCGTGTACTCAATATTTCCTTAGTCTGCCATCTTGTATTTTCTATATCCTTCTTGCACATTGAACTCATTTTCATACGACCAAATAAATTTGAGTGCCAACCAAGAAATTTCGAGTCCGAGGAAATCTAACAAATTGAACTCGAATAACTATAGTCGGGCCTCAAGATTAGTTTCATTTTACGGAGTCATATTCTTGTCATGCAATGTAAAAGAGTCACCTAAATGTGAAACTGATCTCACGGCCCAATTATAAATCTAAATCGAAGATCGAGATCCGAAACGGAGAACAAAAAATGGAATACATTCGTCCATAGCAATGTCAAAGAGTTGATGAGCTTAACAAGGTCGAATTGGATTTTAAGTAAATGTACTTATGCGGTACCAGAAGGCTGGAGATTACAAAATACATGATTTCTCGACTCCGATTCCCGACGCCGAATGTACACGTAATATATAATAAATACAGGAGGAGCGTGATTCTTCTTCTACTTCTTCTTGTTTACTCGGACAAGAAGGTCTCGGCTACTGTGTGCCGAGTCTTTCGAACCTTGTCCGCCTCGCTCGGTGTACTTGTCTAGTGAAAATTCATCTAGAAATTGCGATTTCGAAAAATGAGGTCACGGCGCCTGCCAGCGAACCGTCGTACGGCCATGAATCCGGCTTGATTTGAGCTGCTGCCGCCAGTTCGACAGAAACGCTTAAGCTGCAATCACACGATTGTTACAGTCCTTATTATATCGGCCCTTTAGAAAAGTAGAGTCATTGCAATTGGTACGACAAGTGCCGCATTCAATCATCAGTAATCGTGTAACGCATTTTTTTTGTTCAGGTAGTATTAAAAGTTTCATTTTTTTTTTTTTTTTCATTAAGTTTAACTTTCAAACTGGCATCACTGTTACTCGTATTGTTGTCACGCCGCTCGATACTTCAGCTACCTTCAAGTTTGAGTTTGAGAATTCTGCGAACCTGTGAAGCCCTGCGGCGGTTGTCCGGGTACGGAGTATTGGGGCCTGAAGTTGCCGAAGTTTACGGCACCGGCGAAGCTAGCCGAAAGTTGTCCTCCGGAGAAACCAGCTGGGAATTGCTGTGCTAAGAGTGCAGCCTGTCCAGTTTGCGTACTACTGCCACCTGGTGCTGTAGCAGCCAGTCGGCTCAGGATCGACCTTTCCGACATTTGCAGTCGTTGAGCAACTGGTGGAATCCGAGCCAACGTCGCCGGTAGTCGACTGACGTCTGACTTCATGTCCGACAGGAGTTCCTCTAATTGATTCAGTACCTGCACCCAAGATAAACCATATCATATTGCCATAATAAATTATCCAGCTAATCAATCAATCTTTGTTTAATCGTATCCTGCCATCAATTATATACCTTATGAAGAACTGCATTGGCTGGCTTATTGCCAGCAAGACTCTCCTTGCTAAGGTGCTGATGGGACTCGGCAAGGCACTCAACTTCGGCGAACCTTGCATTTAGACTCATCGCCGGGTGGTTCGGATCCTGCGTGAGATTCAGGTACGCTGCTCTTCGCAGTTGCTCTTCAATAACCAGAGCTTGTTCCAGTAACTTGAATCGTCTTGCTAAGAATTTATTCTTGATTTCCAAGAAGTTACCCTTGCCCACGTCCATTTTGAAAGGTTCGTTGATGATAGCAAAACTATAAGGTACATAATAAAATTGCGTAACGTTAAAAAATTAACAAACAAAAATTCAAGTATAACCTATACGTACCGTATGTCATTTTGTATGTCCTGCCAACGACCGTAACCATGTGTCACGATACCAGCAAGTAGCCAGTAGTCGTGTCGCCGATGCCAAATTTCATACTCCCGTCCAGGAACAGCGGCCTTCTCTTCGTTCAGCCAAAGTGTGTGGAGTTCAGTGAAGCCACCGTCGGCAATATTGAACATGAATTTACGCTTTGGCTTCATAGATTCCGAATCTGAATCCTTCGTCTCCTTATCCTTGCCATCTCGTTCCTTATAAGAGATCAATATTTTATTTTGATTTGACGTTAAATATTTTAATAATATACGAATAAATTATAGAGCAGCTTCAACTAACCTCTCGCTTCTCCATCTCCTCTTCGTCATCCTTCACAATAACAACGTCTTCCTCGGACTCAGATTTCGGTTTACTTTCACTAACCTCTGTCTTGTCATCCAGCTTAATCACAGTTTTATCGTCCTTCCCTTCACCAGTATCCTTCTCCCGTTCTTTATCCTTATCGGATATAGATTCAGAAGCCTCTGTATCCTTTTCCTCTTTCTTGACTTCATCCTTAACCTTAACCACTTCCTCAGCGTCTTTAGAAGTTTCCTTCGATTCTTCCTTCGAATCTTTTGCATCCGAAACCTATAATCAAATTAAAAAAAAAAATAAATAAAAAAAGATTAAAAAGTATCGAGAAATAAAAAAGGACAATCAACACAAGGTCTACGATTCAATAATTTGTTACGAATATGATAATCATCATTTGCGCCATTATAAATAATTATATTCACCTCCTTGTCCTTGGCATCATCTTTCTGATCCTTACTATCGAGGTCAGTTGGTTTATTAGATTCGGCAGTACCCGAAGTGCCGACGGACACAGGAGTTGGAGTTGGAGTTGCAGCTGGACTCGGACTTGGTGCATTAGAAGTCGCAGGTGTAGCACTGGTACTGCTGGTCCCAGTGGCAGCACTGTCACCAACACCACTTTCCACCTTTACTGGCTCCACTGGCTTGCGAATCATCTCCGGCATCGAGTAGTATCCATTGATGTGTTCAAATTCCTGAACCTATTGATTATTAAAATTAAAAAAGTACAATGTCAATGTAACTGTTTTGGTCTTGAATAATAAGACATACTTCATGAAATAATTATATTTAACCGTATTCTTACTTTCTTACGAATGAGAGACATCACGCCAATCCTGGTGAGGACATGCTGCCGACTTAGACCTTCCCTTGGTACACCGTCTGCGAATGTCTCTGCGTTGTCAGCCCCAGGCTCGCAGAGGTGTCGCATAAACAGCGACACGTACGCCTTGAAGTTCTTTTCGGATTTGCCCCGCAAGTCTCGCACCAACCTACAGATTAATGCATTTCCAACTACAATTCTTGCCCTCGTAATATTTTTTCAATAGGTTATTATTTACTACAGTGTTATAAAAATATTTTATTATCCCTTCAAAGATGCCACTGCTATTTACTGCGAGTTGATAAGTGAAATTGTTAAGCTGAAAATGAATGCATAGAAGTTTTAAATAATACAGATATACGGAGCGTGAAGTTCAATAACGAATGGCGTACCGTGTTACATGTGATTTCGAATTGTTATGGTAATAGCAAGAGAGTGAATGGGTATGAATATGAAATTGTCAGTGAAGAGATTTATTTTGGCTCGTGTAACTAACCACTGAGAATTGAATGCATCCTGGGGCGGCATTCCATATCGCATAATAGCATTCAGGAAAGCCTTACGCTGCCGGGCATTGAATCCCAGAACCTGAAACCAATGAAAAATATATACAAAAACTGTTTTAGGAATTTTTATGTCTACGTAAGATGCATTTATAGTGTCATTACTAGATTGCAAGTTGACCAATCATAAAATGAGAACAAGCAACAGTGTCTTGAGTAATTATGAATAATCTGAAAGGATAACAAATGATAAATAGAGAAAAAAAGAAGGAGCCTACCTCAATATTTCCATTGACTCTAGCCAAAAGTGGTGGCAGTGGTCTGTCCTTTTCATCTCGTCTTTCCAATCGGCGTCTGCTTCGTCGTGAAAGTAAATCGCCATCGCCTTTCTCATCGAAATCATCGTCCTCTTTGTCATCGTCACTTGGCGCACTGAAGTCGCTATTGTAATCGGAAAGGTTCTCTTGCCAAGGCTGATCGTCTCTGGCACCCTGATCTCCAGTAACTCCGCCGTCATTGTAGTTCACTTGCTTCCGTACACGTTTACCTGGAGGAAGAAAATTCGATTCAAGAAACAGATCATAATAGACACACGCTACCCTTAGAGAAGATATTAACCTTTTCCAAGAGTTCGGGCAATGTCCTCTTGCTGTTGCTCGTAATGATGTCGTAGCAGTTTTATCCAGTAAGCAGGATCCGTATTTTCAGCCTCCTGCTTGATGATCTCTGTGTCGGCTTCTTCTTCCGTTTCACCTTCCTTAGTCACGTAAGAAGCCACTTTGAATGAACTGAGGTACTCATTGGCCCAATTTTCTTTCTGCTCGATTCCCTCCTTGCTACGATCCAATAGCTCGGCAACGGCCTTGTCGTCGTAATGAATGGCTTCGTCTTCTTTGCCTTCCTCTTCCTTGAATAACTCCTCAGTACCTGAATGTCAGATCACATATATAGATCTTTGCATTTCAAATCATTCACCATCAAACCTTAAGAATAGTTTGGTTTATGATAAATGTAACATTGCTGAGGATCTTCTGAATTGATTGATTTTTTAAAAACAAATAGATTATATGATTTCAAAATCTTACCAAATCGTAAAATATCGTCGAGTTCCTGCTTGCTGAAATTAGCGCCCTTGCCACCCATACCAGGACGCACGACAAGATGAGTGAGCATCATCTTTCTCTTTGCTACCTGGGTGACACGTTCCTCAACTGAATTACGAGTAACGAAGCGATAAATCATGACTTTGTTAGCCTGGCCAATACGATGAGCTCTGCTGAAAGCTTGGATGTCATTGTGCGGATTCCAGTCGGAATCATAAATTATGACGGTATCAGCAGTTGCCAAATTAATACCCAGACCACCAGCTCTCGTTGATAATAAGAACACAAATTGTTGCGCCCCTGTAGATAAAAGTATTATTGATTATGTCACAAGCCCAGTATAGGATGAAAGATCGTAAAATTAATGCATTATAAAACGCGACTATTCAATTCATAAATTTCTTGTTTCATTAAAAAAAAAGTACCTATGTCAAATAAAATTTAATTATGCAAAATTATGAGAATTATTTTACATTTCCTCTTTGCTTACCAGGAGCATTGAAGCGATCAATAGCTTCCTGACGTTGGGCTCCGGTAATGTTTCCGTCGATCCTTTCATACTTATAGCCCTCACCCTCGAGGTAATCTTCTAAAATGTCAAGCATTTTCGTCATCTGCGAGAAAATCAATACACGATGCCCGTCATCTCTGAGTTTCTTTAACATTTTGCTAAGCAGCACGAGTTTTCCAGCTGCTTTGATTAGAGCAGAAGTCTCGTAGTTGCCATTCGGTCCAGTTGGAGCTTCTTGTGATGCTGCGGGGAAGAGGTACGGATGGTTGCAACACTTCTTCAAGTCCATCATTATGTTGAGTAACGAAACTTGCTGGCCACCACCCTTGGGATTCAGTGCCTCGAAGTTCCTCGTCAGGATATACTTGTAATATTTCTTCTGCATTGGCGATAGCTCAACACGCACGATGAATTCGGACTTGCTCGGCATGTTCTGCAATAGAATAACAATTTTCATTTATAACCATGAAATAGACTTGAAAAAACTGCTGAATGATTACAAATGAAAGTATCAAGGCAGAACAATAAAGTCATTAACGAGGCTTACCTTGAGCACGTCGGCTTTAAGTCGTCTGAGCATATGAGGCCCAAGCATCTCATGAAGTTTCTTAACCTGTTCCTCTTTCGAGATGTCAGCAAACTCATTTTGGAAAGCAGCTAGGTCGTTGAACTTATCCCGACAGAGGAAGTTGAGCAGATGGAAGAGTTCCTCAAGGTTATTCTGAAGAGGCGTACCGGTAAGCAATAGCTTATATGCAATATTGTAAGATGCAAGGAGACGGAAGAATTTCGATTGATTGGACTTGAGTCTATGAGCTTCGTCAACTACCAAGACGGCCCAATCAATCGATCCCAAGCAAGCGGAATCGATAGAGATCAATTCGTAACTTGTGAGGAGAACATTGAACTTGATCTGGGAACTTCGTATCTTCGACGCTCGTCCACTGCGCACAGCGCCCTCATCAAATGATAATTCATTCTCACGGATGACTATTCGACTGTCCTTATCACCTGTTGGAATATTTGGTAAAACAGTTAGTCTTGATAATAATGAGGATGATGGCTGTACCAATTTCGCTATCCATTTGTTATCCATTGAATAGGCATTACGATGAGACTCGGTACTAACCCACATAAGTAACGCAGTAAAAGTCTGGAGCCCAGGTTTCGAATTCTCTTTCCCAGTTGATGATAGTGGAAAGAGGTACAGATACCAAAAATGGTCCCTTACAGTGACCCTCCTTGTACAGAGAGTAGAGGAATGTGATGGTCTGAATTGTTTTACCAAGACCCATCTCATCAGCGAGAATAGTATCTATCCCTTGACCCCAGGAGTACCTCAACCAATTGAGACCCTAAGGGAATAACAAACAAAACAATATGATTAAATGCTCATATACATTTATATATTTGCAAGACTGGTTTCAATGAATAAGAAAACTTACCTCAAGCTGATATGGATGCAGTTGCATCCCAGTTAAGTCCAAGTAGTCAGGTTGACGTTCGTATTTCTTCTTAAGATCGGTCGTTGGTTTGTCTGGCGGTGGAGTGTAACGTTTTGGCGTTCTCTCTTCGTCGTCGATAATTTCTCTAGTTTTGGATTTCTTTCCTTTGCCTAACGAACGTTATTTATTGTTAGAAAATTATAATGGCAACTATAGAATTATATTCTATTATACCCAAAGTTATAGACGCACAATAATGATCATCAAATTTCAAATGATCATGATAATGAAAGTCAAGTAACGTGTACCTTTTTTGCCTTTGCGAGAAGAAGTACCATCGCAGCAATTCGCAGCCCTGAGATCCAGATAGTACTCGATCGCCTGTTTCAGACCGGGAATATCCTCATGTTCGTCCTCCCAGGTTGCTTGATCGTAACCAAGTTCTCGCCATTTCACTAAATAAGTTGCTCGACCGTCTCGCTGGAGTCGATGATTGATAACCCTGTGCACCACTAACCATTCTGGACGTACTCCATATCGATAGAAACGTTCCTCCAGATTATATTCGTCGCGGTTTGTCGCGCCGTCTTGTTCCTTCAACCTTTTCACACGGGAATCACTCTCGTCCAATGGCTCCTCAAGTTTGGGTGGTTCGTCCATGTCATACTTGCGCGAGTAATTTCTAAATTTGTAATAAATCAATTAAAAATTAGCAATTCATTCGAAACTTCTAAAGGTCAAATTAATCCAAGCATTGAAAAGGCCACTCAAAATCTGAATAACTAAGTAAAAGCAGTCATTAAGATGCTCTTGTTAAATTCTCACGGGAAAAGAATGTGACAATGATCAATATGATAATTATGTATTAGTCCACGTTGAAACGTAGACCGGGATCTATAATATGATGCAGGTAATTCATTTAAGTTTTTACCTGAACATGAGAGGATGAAATACATCCAACTGAAGTTCAGTGATCCAGTCGCAGTGCCAATAAGACATTTCCGCCCATTTGACGAAAAATTGTCGTATCTTTCGCTGTTTCGGAGCAGCTTTGCTCGTCGACGGCTCCTCCGATGGAGTCTCCGGACAATCCTGCCATCTCCAGGTTAAAATCTTGGCCACTGTATTTAATTAGAAAATATTGCTTTATACGTTCGAATAAAAGTCTTATTCGCCATGGCTAGAATTGTGTAAGATTTATTTATGAAAAATACGAAAAAAAGACAAGTACCTTTGCCACAAAGAGGAGGACACGAACATCTAGGACATTTCCAGTCGCCGTCTGGGATTTCAGATAATGGAGGATTAAGACAATGCGTGTGGTATGCACTGGTGCAACTGTCACAGCACAGCAATTCCCCACCATCCTTGCAAACTCGACAGAACTCCATGTGTTCATCGTCGTCGTCAGCAGCACCTGTTAGGATCACAAATCATTCTGTTATCAGAAAAGTATCCTCTCAGACACCACAATGTCTGACATTACATTTACATTCAACAAATACATGAAATTTTGACAGCTATTATTTAATAACAATGAATTTATGACAGCAAAGTCAGGTACTGGAATTCACCAAATGAATAAAATCAATAATTTATAACTTTGTTTTTAATTTGAAAACTGACATCAAATTTCTTATGATAATTATTAACATAAGAAATCATTTAAGTCAAACTACTTTAATGATTATATGTCGTTAAAAGAAATTATGAATGTTTAAATCATGCTGTATCAATTGAGTTTAATCAGAGAAAAAATTGTTCAATAAAAAAATGTAATGTCTATCGTCAGGAAATTATAGGATCAGGAGTTTGATTCTCGGTAGGAAAGGTGTTTAGTGAGAATACCTGAAATACCTTCTCCTTCGCAGTGAGGGCAGCTCCATTTGCCTTCGGGTGTCTCTTCAAGTTCTGGTTCCAAGCAAACCAGATGGTAAGCACGAGGACAAGTGTCACAGAGAATAATCTCACCACCTTGCTGACAGACTTCGCAATAATCTTGGTGGTCAGTCTGTGTAGTCAAAGAGGCAAAACAAAGTTCACGGTCATTCTAACAATCATAGATTGTACTTTGGTTATCCATTTTATAGGAAATTATTATTAATGGATATGTGTGACAGTAATTGTGTCTTCGAAATGCTTAAGACTTAGGTGGGCATCGAAGACAGAATTGCCTCACTAGATAGTACTGTGAAAGGATATGATTGCACGATATCATTAGCATTAAACCAAGAGGCTTTCCTATTAAACGTGTACTTTCGTATTCATTGAAAATAAACTAATAATTTAAATTCGCTCCTATAGAGTATACAGAAAATAAATCTGACCAAGATGACACTGTATCCTGTTTCGTTCTCGAAGAAAGAAATATTAAAAATAAATGACATTAGTGGACAAGTGTAAAAATAGATAATTAAGTGAAGTAACATTATCCAAACCTGAAGAGCTGAATAATTACTTGATTAATTCCAATGTTGTTATTTGGGTGTTAAATATTAAGCATGCAAATCAGACAACGAAACCTTATTAATATGACGCAATTGAGGCAGAGCCAAGCAGCGAAGCATATGCGTTCTTGATGTTTCAAATCAAACCTTTATTACCCCTAATAGTTCTCCAAATGCGTTTTATTAGACAATTATAATTTTCGACCTCGCCCTTTTTCGATCAAAATCAAAATATCGAAAACGTTATGAATATCTCTAGATTAAGTTAACGTATTGAAGAATAGCTTGATTCACGAAGTGTAATTAAAGATCGTGGTGCATAAATATAAAACAAAGAAACATAATTTGGAAAGTATGAAAAAATAAACGTGGACAAGGGCGAAACCGAAAGTTTGGATTCTCGATAAAGCTAGAACAGCCATTAGTACACATGAGACAATTTTGAAATTTTCAATAACATTAAAGCAAGATTGATTCTAGCCAATGATCGATGATTGGAAACCAACCGCCGCTATACTTTTTTGAATTTAAACCTATGGCATACGTCACCTGCATAATATATGGTCAAGTTGAATAGGCAGTTTTCAAAATCCGTTATTCCAAATTAAATAATAACAGGAGAATATCCATTTATCAAGCCCAAGGAAAGATGATGTTGTGAATGATATCGTTGTCTGAATAAAATGAATTAAAATGAATTAATCAATGATTCCGAGATTGAAATTGGACGAATAAAGGATCGAGTAATCAAGATATACGAGTGTCTAACGCATAATGTCCCGAAGATCATAATAAGATGATTTAAAATTTCATTGATGAATGACAATTTAAAATGATCGATCAGTGAGGCGCAAGAAGCGACGCTTGAAACAGCAACGAACGCAAGATTCCCCGAGCTGCTCGACTCTACCTGGAGACCTTCCTCGCCGTCTGGAAATTTCGAGGTCGTCTTTGTCTTCTTTTTCTTCTTGGTCTTGTTGCCGATTTTGGTTTTAGCCTTCCTGCGTACTGGAGGCTCTGCCGGTGGTTCCGCATTGCCGTCTTCGCCAACGCTAACTCCACTAACGGTATTACCGCCATTTCCACCTTTTGCGCTAGACCCATCTTGACCTGGTGCCTCCTCCGCATCCGCCAGCATCTGTTCGAACTCCATATCCGAATCACGATCCGATCCAGCACCGCTTCCTTCGGCATCTTCATCCTTTTAACGTCAATGAAAATAGCTTTTACACCTTGACTTGATATTATACGTAAATACTAAAATACAACATATTTCCGATACAAGAATTATCGTAACGCATTATGCATACGGTGTGTCGTAACTATGGTAAAAAGTTCTCTTTAGTCTTCAACAAGGACAGATACGGCAGTGAGTTTGAAACTAATGTAGGACATAGGAAAAAAGTGTGTGATACGTATTCTTTTTTCTTCATGAACCTGATGCACAATCTGAAATTCAAAACTACTTTGTTGCAGCAGCATGAAATATAAGTAAAACTTCTTCCTCAATATGCATTCGTCTTCACTACGTAAGTTTATAGAGAGACTGTCTCTACTAATATCTCTGGATTCTGACACAGACAAGTAGCAATGATTGCAGTTATCTTTGAGTAAAGTGTTATTGCATAAGACACATTAAATTAATGTAACGAATACAAACAGTGAATATATGTAAATACAGAAAATTTCCTAACAGAAGATAAAACAGTTCTCCGCCACATTGACATAAACAAAACAAAAAAAAAAATAGCAAGATACGATAATACAACAAAGATATAAAACTTACCGAACTACCCCGTTTGCGTTTTCCTAGTTTGATTTTAAGAGTCGGAACCTTAGATGCCTTTTTGCCTTTCTTAGCTCGTGAACTCCGTGACTTCTTCTTGCGATCGCTGTCCTCATCTTCCTCGTCCTCTTCGTCAACTTCCGGCACAGGAGCTCCACGATTCGCCCTCGAGCTCCTGCTGTCGTCGTCGATATTAGCTGACGATACGTCTGCATCCGGTTGTGTATGCGGATTAAGCTCGGAGAAGTCGCGCCATTTCGCTGCCACCAACATCATCAACTTTGACATTGGAACCTAAAATATCCCAAGAGACCTCAGTAACGCAGTAGTACCACGCGTGATCATAAAATAATTTACACATTCCAGGGCTTAATAAATGTCTATAACAACCTTAAAAAAAAAGAACCTACCTTCGGATTCTCCTTGGCAAGAAGTGGCCTAACATGTTGCTGGAAGAGCTTGTACGTCGTAAGATTTTGGAAGTCCGCATCAGAATATTCTATCTGTACATCAGTTAGTCCAAAGGTGCTGCAAACTTCCTCGATGGTTGGCATTCCAGTAGTTGGTTCTTGACCACCGCCTTGATTCGATGGTGTGTTGTGACTCGATGACTTCCTGGAGGAGGACTTCCGACTCTTGCGATTACTCGCGTAATCGCTATCATCACCGGCACCCTCGACTGCTTCGCCACCGCCAAAGTCACTCTCCTGCAATCAAAAGTTTACCATATAAATATTCCATTAGACGTGGTACAGCAATCCAGATAACAGTGGACATCATCTTAATATCCGTCGCTACCAAAAAGGTACTAGATAACAGTTTAAAGTTATTATAAGGATACAATAAAGAGTAATAAAATTATTTTTAATGCAGTAACGCTTGACCCTCGTCAGTCTGAGCTGTTGCTACTGTACTAAAGTTACAGTAGATGGTTTCTATAATTGGAGAAAAATCGTTTCACAGGTTAACTCACATCGCCGGAATCAGATTTTTTCTTTTTCTTCTTCTTCTTTCCTTTTTTATCCTCACTGCGTGCTTTCCGCTTCTTACCCTTTTTCTTCTTTCGTTCCTCGGGTTCATAATCGTCGTCCTCCTCCTGAAGACAAGAGACATTATTTTTCATTTCTTTTTTCACCTTTCATTTTCGAAACGTGAATTGCCGGTGTTAAGCATTCAGGATTTTAATGTAAGAAACGCATACTCACTAATCTTTGTGATTCTTCGGCGTCAGACGAGCCATCCACTGGCTGTCCAGTGGTTGAAACAGGAGCACCGCTCTCATCTACATCGTCTTCGCCTGGAATAAAAAAAATTCAATTTCTAATAAATCTCAATGAGATATTAAAGATATAATAAAAGACTGACAACATATTGATTATGATAATGAAAGAAGAAATTTTTGGTTTCTTTAAATTTTTTAAAACGTATAAGTCATTTCATTACGGAAGGCGAAAATATTCCTCGAGCCAAATGAGGAGTACATGGACTCGGAATCCCTTATTGAAAAATCAATAACGACGGATTTGCTACTTTTGTTTCTTATTGCGGACGCAATTGACTCTCAAATCCAAAATGGCGAATATTCAAAGAAAGGCAACGAAATTCGTACATCTGCAGAAATCAATATGTATACCCCGGATTTAGCATTCTTAGCGAATTCAACCAGCATTAGTATTTTACATGTCAATCCCTTCAAGCGCCCCTGTCTACATTTTAAGCTAGTATAAACCACCTAAATATTAATAATTTATCCTCTCCACGACCTCGAATATTGAAAAGACTAATAATCAGTAAAAATTAAGAAAGACAAATTACTGGTGTCAAAATAATATTGCTCTAATCAAGCAATAAATTAATTGAGATACAAAGAATTCAAGTTAATTAAACTAAATGAATATAACGAGACCTCGCGTATGCCTCATCCAACTATTCTAACGATAAAAAAAGCATTGGATTATCAAATAAGATTAATGGCGATTATAAATTTTGAATAACTCTGGTTTCGCGGAATCCATGAAATCAGTATTAAAAAAAAAAAGAAATGTCTTTTCAAGGCGATTCTCCAACTAAACGATAACCGAAACTATCACAATTAATACAAGCATAAATATTGTTTCATATTTTTAATTGGATAGTCCTTAAAAAAAGCATAAAGAATTTAATAATAATATTAGTTTACAGAGTTATCGGCATACATTGGGGAGCAGTTCTCTTGAAAAAAAACTTCAAATATTCAAAAAGACGCTAAGAATATTCTCAAAAATCCTCGACACGCATTCAAGTAATGCGAACGGATTGGGGCAATGCTTTGTGCGAGTGTACAGCCGCCATTTTCTTTGAAAGGGCACTCGCAGCAGGCGTTTTACTTTCACCGGTGCTACTTTACCGACACGCTTCGCATTTTCGCTAGTTTCATTTTGAAAACAGAAAGGGATGCCCCGCATTTTCCAAGATTTTCCATCTATATCAAAACGTATCAGTATACTTGAAACGCTTAAGGATTTTTTGGCCATCCATTTTGGAGTATTGTTAGTTCTGCCGTCGTCATTGTTATTATTATCATTATCATAATAGGAGCACCCTTGCTATAAAGCGGCAATTAATACTGTGAAATATAAAAAATATGTAATATATACATTGATCTTTTGGCAAAACAATTGCTGCCAACACATTTATTACCTCTCATTTGAAAAAGAATAAGTTATTAAGGTCTATGTGTATTATTAAAATTGTTGTATATCAGAAATAAGTGAGATAAGTTCTGATAATAATGGTACGCATGATATATGCAATTGGCTAATTGATTGTTGTATGTCAGAAATATGACTATTGTAATCACAATGGTAATTTATGCTGTGTGATATATGGATGCCAGTTAGATCATGTAGGTTATTAAAGGTGATTAAAGTTTCAAGTATGATTAACTGATTTGTACTATACATCTGTGGTCAGGGTAGAATAAAGGAATTAATAAGACAATATTTGTTTTATGTGGTTTAATTAAGATTTTTATATATGGATGGAACGTTATTTGCTGTCAATTTATTAGGCAGCTGGTATGAATTATAATATTGATTTAATATTTTTCACATAGGGACTGTTACTTATTGGAAGCTTTGAATATGTGTTTATAGGTATTGGTAATATAGTTTGTTCTATTGTTATTAACAATTACAATTTTAATTACTGTTGTTGTGTAAAGCATTTATTTCATGTATTTGCATGGGGAAAAACTAGGTCATGCAATTTTTTCTTACTTTTATTTAACATTTATTTATATTTTGATGAGATAGTTATTATTTTATAACAAAAATGGGATTATGGTTATTTATATTGATCTAAGGAATAACAATTTATATTTGCAATGTTCAAGTAGCTATCATTTTGATATCTCTATAATAATTTTCAAATTAAAATTGATCTTGCATATTAATTTACAATTAAAAACAAAGCATTATTAATGCTTTAATAAACTCCATCAATAGCAAATTGATGCTGATATTATATATAAGACAGAGAAATATTAACCGATGATTGATAGTAAGTAAAAATAAAAAGAAAAAAGTAATAATTCTATGATACAATTGCCTTGAATTGTATTATTAATTTGGAGAAATATTAACTACATTCAGCAAACTGACAACAGTGCAATGAATACTATTCTTTGTTTATTGTGACGAAGAAAAGACAAAATTCTGTGCCATAATCAAAATTAACATTTACTTTGAGACATTCTACAGTACCTGCCTATTCACCAAATGAGCTTTAGTTTAAATAAATAGGATAAAACGAGCGAAGCAACATAATTATTATAATTAGTTAACATTCTTACTATCGTGAGAAATGTTATTTTTTAACAAATAAATGTAAGTCACCATTTTCTTTAATATTCCTCGCATCGCATCATTTCATAAACTGTCGTTACGGTTCCCTTCTTTTGGTGAGTATTGCAAAACCAATGATTATGATCGTTCGTAACGTCAAATCTAAGGAAAGCTAATGCGATATTCCACGGTAAAATAAAAGCCGCAAGTAAAAACACTAAGCACCAATCAAATTAATAAGAACGATAAGGACTGAGATTAAAAGAATCGAGTGCTAAAAAGAATGCGACTGAGATAGCGAGTGCAAAAAAATGTGAAAGAAAGAAAATATACGATGCCATGTGAGCAACGCTAAAGAAATCCATTGTAAAGAGATTATTTATTCTCTGATTGAATCCATATTTTCTTCGACTATTACAATGTTGAACAAGTGTTAGGTTAGCCGGTCGGTTGTCGTTCCGGAGATCCCGATGAGCGGCTAGTTTCCGGTTCGTATTCTCGTTATCGTAGCTACGATTGACATGGCAGCCATGCTAGCTGCGTATGAAAAGCGCGCGTCCTGCCTCCAAGAGCTCGGAATGCTTTACAGGCTAAACTAGCTAAGACTTACCGGCGTAATTCTCATCAACTTCCTCGTCTGATGCCATTCTGAAAATCGGTCGATTGCTTCACCGATCACTCACTCACTGGCGAGAACGAGCACGACAATACTATCGCGATCAAAAACACCGAAATACGACATAAACGCGATCGCGCTTCGGCGTGCCGTCACTTCGCTGGCTGGGAACGCTTCTCCTCGATCGCCGATCGGCTTGCCCCCACTCCTGCTGTTATTTCTTTTCGTGCTGTATCTCAACCAATTGGGAATTGTATTAATGGAGGACACCAGTCGCAGCTTCAGCGAATGAAATGAATCGAAAGATGATGGATACAAAAGTATCGACGAATCAGGTCACGCCTTTTCTTGTCAGCCAATAGGATTTCAGTTTCTTGAGTAAATTTCGCAAAGCCGAAATACTGAAAAATACTTTGTACCGATGCTTTGTACTTTTCATATTAGATGACGTTTTTCATATATATTTAAATTATATACGGCATTTTTTGGTTCAAATTATGAAAATCCTTCTTGTATATTTGAAATCTGTTAATATTTCTTATTAATGTCGTGACTGATGGGCGAATTAAAATTGGAAATAATGATTTTTTAATGGGATGTGTAATTAATTGGGGTTGCGTTCATAAGCGCACTCTGTGTATATGGCATTGATCTTTTATTTCCATTTTTATATCTTATTTTTTAATATTTACTTTATATCTTCTACATATTTGAAATCAGTTGTGATATGTGATATTGGTACAAATTTATTTACGAGGAGATAACGTTAAACTTTTATTTTTACAAAAACGTATTTTGTAATATGGAACGTTAAACGTTTACAGTCTTACAATAATGAATAGTGAATATTTAACTTACATTGTGTTACTGATAAGTTGATAGTATAATTACAATCAATGATTGTATTAGCTCAATACTTTTATTAATATTTATGAATAATATTGGTCACAATTTTTATCGTATATGTGTCAGGGTACAATACACATTTTAGTCAAAGCTAATGATCATTGTGTTTCCTGATATTGCAAGAACTAATTCTAAATTCATATACAGTTCTTCAATGGTTAAAGGAATCTCTTGGAACCTGGCAAATAAAATAACAATCTGATTATGAGCCGTCACTGGACAAGCTATTACCATGCCATGAAAAGTAAAATTCTGGAAACATCTTTAATGTGAACCAAGAAAGCAGAGTCTCAATATCAGTTAAGATTCAACCATATTCAACGCTTAGAGCACTAAGTCCCTTTTTCTTAATGGCTTCTGCTACAGCACGCTCCAGAAAATCATTCTGTTGCTCACTTTCGTCTTGATGTTCATTTAACTGTGGTTCATTTGATACAGAACCCACCACAATGTTTGGAATTGTTTCCCGATTTGCAGGGCAGAAGCAACGTATATCTTGTTGATAACAAGCAAACGATTGTGCTGATTGTACTAATTCAGCTGACTGCACTAATCCATGATTCTGTATTGCCATCATTACTGCAGTATCCTCCATTTCAGTTCCACAAAATAATCGAATTCGTGGATCTTCTAAAGAATAAGAAGCAGCAGGGCTCATAGTATGGATTTCCAGCAACTGATTTATTGTGTTATCCACAAAGCCCCTTGCTACTTGGCAAGCTTGCCATTTTTTCAATTTGTCCCGTGCACGACGTTCTGCTTCTTCACTCTCTGACAGCTCAGGTGACTGTATCTCGGTAGGCTGTTCTCGATCCTAAAAAAATGTATATTTGAATAAAGTGTTACAATAAATTGTATTATCTCATAAAGTGTCAACATTCACACATAAATTTGTAAAGTAATTAATACTATCTAACAAGACAATAATCTAAGCTACTACTGTTATTGATAAACAATGTGTGATAAATTGAATTATATCAAAACAATTAAGAAACGTCAAAATTAATAGTTCACTGAGGAAGATTACCGATGATCGGAAATGATCAGAATTGAGAAAACGGGTGCGTGGTCGTTTCGAAGGAGCAGGACGCTCGTGTTCATCAGTGTCCGACTCCTCGACGTCTGTTGCCATTTTTAAAGTCCTCAAAGATGTTCAAGAGTAGGCAGAGGTAATTTAAGGAACTGGCATTTCAGGGCGAGCAAAGCGGGAGATCAGGTCGATTGACACTACAGCGATTCGGAAATGCGTTGAATTTCTTAATCGCTTCAATCAAAAATCCTGATATGGCCAATCGACCACTTGCTCCACATTCGCTCGCCCGCTATTTTGCCCGATAATACATTTTTGTTGTACCAGCAACGTATGAATGTCGATGCACAGAACTCAGACGGATCAGTTAGATACTTTTGACAGGTCAAAATGGTCGCCACTTCCAAGTCATTGTATATCTAAACTTTACAGAATACTTTGTAACTAATCCGATACATTTATTACAAAACATATTATTACCAGAATTGAATTTAAGGAATAAAACTGTATTAATTCAATTCCAATTCAGAGTAAGGGATACTATACAGTGTTCTACTTGATCTAATAGTTGAAATTCAAAATGGCGTAAATACATAAGGATTTTGACAGTATTTTGACAGCTCCAAGATGGCAGGTACTAGCTGAGATTTTATTAGCAAATGCCATTGCGTTTTCATGTCTCGTTAATTATCAACAGAATAATAGTACAATAATTTCCATACAGTTTTATTCTAATTATCGACGTATATAAATTTATTCGTCGTACAGTTTTTGATTGAACTAGATAGTTCTAGATGCTGGTTTGATTAACCGGATGAATTTTTCAAAATGGCGTGAACATGTGTTCGTAACCCTTCGGCAGAATTTTGACGGGTACGGGTTAAGTAGTCGTTTCCAGAAATAATTAAGTATTGGTCCTTGTCGGCAACCTGACGACGACTGCTCATTGGTATGGCCGTGTGTGGCGAATATATCAGAAGTCAATTTCCAACAATAGACGACGATCTGTATCAGTATGTCGAAGGTAGTGAATTCTAACCCTTAATATATAAAGCTTATTTTTGGGTTTGTTCATCTTTCCAAATAAGTGGTGTTGATTGTGTTCATAGGAATACTTGATAGCTCGAAGGAAGACTTCGAAGACGGTGATGAAATTTATGAAGCAATCGGCGAGGTTTTGCATGAGGTAGCAGACAAACCCGAAAACGAGGTTAGGTCTGTAAATGAGCACTATCACTTATTGGTATTATTCATTACTCTTTTCTTATGAATTAATAATCAGCCGGAATTGACAACACATTTATGCAATTTTATTGTAGAAAATGATTATATTTAATACTTTATCTAATTCTTTATACATAGGAAGATACGTGACTATGGGCTATAAATGAAATATAACTTGTTACTTAGTATATATAACGTTACAGACAAAATGATTTGACATTTTTATTCTATCAGCGATTGAAAGTTATAAATGTGTGTTCAGTACTGTAGTATTTCTCTGAGAAAAATTAATGTTTATGTACGGTAATGTAAGAGCAGATAAAGATTATATATTTTCATGTTTAGGAAAATATGTGAGAAATTATTGGAAATGCTAAAGGATGCTAATGGGGAGAAAGATGGCTCAAACAAAAGAAAGAAAAATGGTGTTAACAAAGTGTTAAATGCTCCAGTTCATTTGGGCTCTATGGCTGCCACATTGGAAGCACAAGTTGAACAGATTAAGAGTATTTGGGTGACAACTCGGGATGATGCCATGGTACTGATATATAGTGAAGTTTTACTATAATAAAATTCTTCATTTTTTTGTAATTTCAAATAGATTCAAATTAGCCTTAATGAATTAACATTTTTAATTCCTGTAATGTGCATATGACATTGTCAATATAGTAATTGATATTATACAGAGTGTCCTATTGTTCATTATACTAGTAATAAGTAAAGTGGATATCTTACAGAAAGTGGATGCAAAAAAGTTGGAAAAGGCAGAAGCAAAGTTGCAACAGAAACAAGAAAAACGAGTTGGCAATGAAAATGCAGCAAACCGTAACACTCCATCAATGAGTCAAGGTATAGAGACAGCGAGTGCCAGTCAGATGACCAGTAAAAAAGATAGTCGATTAGAAACAAAAGGGGGCTCTAATAGGACACAAGACATCAGAATAGAAAACTTCGATGTAGCTTATGGCGATCGAGTATTATTACAAGGAGCTGATTTAACATTAGCCTTTGGTCGTCGTTACGGTCTCGTAGGTCGGAATGGTCTTGGTAAAACGACTCTTCTACGAATGATTTCTGCGTAAGTACGCTGAATAAAATGAAAATAATTCACCATTACCACTGTGCACTTTTTTCTTTTTAGTAATCATCTTCGGATACCATCTCACATACGTGTGCTGCACGTGGAGCAAGAAGTTGCCGGTGATGAAACATCAGCTCTAGAATCGGTGCTAGGTTGTGATCAGGAACGTAGTACTTTGCTTAGTCGGGAGGCTGAATTGCAAGCAGCAATCGAGAAGGAAGGTTCGTCGGGTTCTGGCGATTCTCTTGGAGAAGAGTTAGCCAAGGTGTACGAAGCGATGCGATTAGCGGAAGTAGATAAAGCTCCAGCTCGTGCCAGTGCTATACTTTCTGGTCTTGGCTTCTCAGTGGAACGACAAGCATGGCCCACTAAGGCTTTCTCAGGTGGATGGCGGATGCGTCTTGCTTTAGCCCGCGCTCTCTTCTCTAAACCGGATCTTTTGTTGCTTGATGAACCTACTAACATGTTAGATATCAAAGCCATTCTGTGGCTTGAGAAATATCTTCAAAATTGGCCGACTACCCTCTTGGTCGTCTCTCACGATCGAAACTTTTTGGACACTGTAAGTTTATACGTCGTATATCATTGATATTTATATTATATGTTAAATTGACTTATTATCAAGTTTATTGCTTACTCTATTTAAAGTCTATTATTATTTCTATACAATAGACTTTAAGAGTATTTACAGATATTGCCTAATGAATCATAATCAATGCTAGGTACCAACGGATATACTTTACTTGCGTGGACAGAAGATTGAGTCATATCGTGGTAATTATGATCAATTTTCGAAGACAAAAACTGAGCGTGAACGTAATCAGCAGCGAGAATTCGAAGCTCAGCAAGCTAAACGAGCTCACGTTCAAGAATTCATCGATCGGTTTCGATACAATGCAAATCGTGCGTCCAGTGTGCAGAGCAAGATTAAGATGCTAGAAAAACTGTAAGTATATACTTGTATATTATCTCATAGTCGTTTTGCAAATCACAACCTAATTATAAGTTTATTATAACAATTCAAATTTTGAAGATCGCATGAAACCAAATCTAATCTCTTATTTATAACTGTGCTGTTATCATTTATTCAGGCCAGAGTTGAAACCAATGGAAAAGGAAAGTGAAGTTACGCTGCGATTCCCCGAAGTAGAGTCTTTGAGTCCTCCTATCTTGCAATTGAATGAAGTATCGTTCCGGTACGAAGGTGTAGCCGACAATTCCTATATTTTCACTGGTGTTAATTTAACTGCCACACTTCAATCCCGTATTTGTATCGTGGGTGAAAATGGCGCTGGAAAAACGACACTTCTTAAAATTATAACCGGCACTTTGAGTCCAACTCAGGGCACCGTTCACGTCCACCGTAATCTTAAATTTGGATACTTCAGTCAGCATCATGTTGATCAACTAGATATGCGTGTCTGTTCCGTGGAGCTACTGCAAAATCATTTTCCTGGTGAGATTTTTTATCGTTCATTAATACACAATAGCTTTACCTATCCATTATTCTTTGTAAACGTTTCATGAATAATTACTAAGCACAAATGTACATTTATGTAAACAACAGGCAAGCCAGTAGAAGAATATAGAAGAATGCTTGGAAGTTTTGGAGTTAGTGGTGACCTGGCGTTACAAACAATTAATTCACTTTCTGGAGGTCAAAAATCCAGGGTTGCCTTTGCTCTTATGTGTGCAGCGATGCCCAATTTCCTTGTTCTTGATGAACCAACGAATCATTTGGATATTGAATCTATTGAAGCACTAGGAAAGGCTCTAAACACTTATCAAGTAAGTTAAATATTTAATTATTTCTTGATTTGTGTCTTCTCTTTTATGCTGCAGTTGTCATTTTCAATCATGTTCAATAGGACTGAACAATGTATATTCATATTTTATAGGGTGGTGTCATATTAGTTTCACACGACGAACGTCTAATTCGTATGGTCTGTAAGGAACTTTGGGTTTGCGGCAATGGTTCTGTTCATTGTATCGAAGGTGGCTTTGACGAATATCGTAAAATCATTGAAAAGGAACTGGAGGCATAAGGTCTTTCAAGAGTGGAAGGTTGTGCGATTCAAGAATTATGGAATATCAGCTTCGCTGTCTACGATGATACGAAGAATTTCAACCTCGTGCGCAACAAGCTTGTACCATTGTTTTTTTTTAAATTGTGAAAATGCTGCAGATACCTCGTGCCACCGATTGACATATGTATAAATTTTGAGTACATGATAAAGGATTTACTTTGAAACATTCTCATACTATTTCAAAAATCATTTGAGGAGTTTAATATTTAACTGCGATCCATTGTCACTTTGCCAAATTCAATAGTAAGATGAATTCTATTTGCATCGTCCCTAGATTAACACAGCATCAGTTGAATTTGTACCATTATAGACCTGACAGTTGAATCTATGAAAGACTTTTTTATATCCTTAGATACTAATTATAGAGCATAATTATGATATGAGAACATGTTCCATGAGACATAGTTATTACGTTTTTCAAATTATATTATTCGGTGGCACGTTCGGTTATGTTAGACGTTAAATCATTGAAAAGCGATAGCGTTGTTAGAAGATAGTATCCTATCAGATTTTCGTTACCTTACACCTACTTTAATAAATGGACAATTTGTTGATAATGACTTTCACTTCATCATCCACAAGCCTCTGTCATTTACAACGGAGTATACATATTGATCAATTGGTATAATGCAAAACATGTTTCTGGTTCTTCATTATATTTGCATTTGATCTTCTCAGGACAAGGAAATACATGCAATCTTCACTTAAAGTAATTAGTCCACAAGCTATGGTTCACTATAAAGTTGTTTAATAATAGAATATGAATGTAGAAATTGATGAAATTTTATATCTAATAATTCTTTGTTACAATGATTCTATTGATGTTAAGAACATGCTTGATGATTTTTACACTATGCGTTGAAATATTTTGAAAAATAGTCACATAAGCAGTAACTGTTCATTTGGAATATCTGTTTTATGTGATTTCTTGCATTGACATACATTAAGAAATGTATAACTCTTTGTAAAATCTCTAAAAGTATATTTCCTAAAAAGGTCATGAAACTTCGTGATTTGTAGTAATGATCTGCAGTCGGCCATCTTAAAAAAAAAGTCGCTTGAAGTAATTTCACCGGAGTTTAATTTTTTGCGAAAAATGGCAAAAGTATCAGATCAAGAACTAAAAAAAGCTTTCTCAGAGCTGCAGGAGATGATGGTGGATGCAACGCAAAAGTTAAAACTCGCGGATGTGCAAATCGAGACGTTAAAACGTACTAAACAGCGAGGTGAATTAACCATCAAGGAGATAACCTTACTTCCGAGCGAAACACGCACGTATGAATCTGTGGGTAGAATGTTTCTGCTGGATGATATTTCCAGTATCAAATCAGGTCTGGAACAACGTATAAAAGCTGCTGACGAGAAGATTAAATCCTTGGAGTATAGCAAGACATTTTTACGCAGAAATCTCAAAGATAGTGAGAATCATCTTCGAGAAATGGTTCAACAGCGACAAAGCAAGGAGTCATCTAATTGATTCGCTTCTCATCAAGATGTTATAATAATCTACAACCAACATTTCAGCAACAGAATATGGAAGGACTGATTAATTGTTTGCATTTATGTCAATTGTTAATGATAAATGCAGTGCGGCAGACAGAAAACTTTCATCGGACTGTGATCAGTGATTCATATTGATAATGCTATTCAAAGTCATTTAAAATGTTCATATTAAGAATCATCTTTATTTTTTGCAACTCAGCGTTATCAATTATTTATATGTCTTAAAGATGAGACACAACAAATATAGCATTTTATATATATATCATAATTACAAGTAACATTTGAATTGTAATTCTACACTTTTCTGACAGGAATAAATAATGCTTGCTATGATATCGCAGAATAATATCAAACTGATTTTGTGATGTACTATGAGGCGGTAGCATTAAAGTCTTATGAATCCCTTATAAGCTAGATAATACATAAATCAATTATTTACTTTTGTTGGATATATTACTCCAAAGAAAAAAACCTTTAGAGTTTATCACAACCAGCTCTTAAATAAACAATATTTGTAAAGACAGCTTCACAACTTTTGTAAATTAATAAGAAAATTTAATTTACTCTTTACCCCCTTGTATAAAAAGAGGCTTTTTTTCAGATATGTTTCAAATAGTTCCGGGATAATTCTCTCTAGTATTCAATGTTGGAGCCATACTTCCGTTTGGAACTATTGTTTAAATAATATTGGAAGCTGCACTTCTCAACGCAGGCAGGCATGAGCTGCTAGCTTTTTTTTTAAATAAATCTTAAAGAGCTTACACTCTGCACTCGAATTTAAGATTGCATAGAAAAATATTTAAGCATTTCCTGATGAGCGGTCTCGTTCTAAGGGTTGCTTTGGGAACCAGCGATAAGTTGCGGAGAACCTCGGGATTCGCATTGTCGACGGAGGCGATGATCACAAAATTCTACTCCCGGACTCACCGCTACGACTTAGCGCCATGTTTTTGGTATCGCCTAAAACCGTAGCGTTGTGCATCTCCCTACTCATCTCTGTTGCAGAGTGTGTCCGACTCTCCCTTATAATAAAGTTCTTAATCTGTGTTTAAAAGCAGTGATATGCAGTGATGTCAAAACTTGCAAAAATGGCGGAACAGAATGACGGGAGTCAACTACCACCTGGTTGGGAATGTAGATACGATAGCCGAAGTGGTCGTCCGTGCGTATATTATTTAAAAACATAATTTTTAAATCACAAGTAATAATTTGAAATGAAAATTTATATTTATATTATTTTTATTGCATTACGACATTATGTTTGAGTTATTCAATGAAGTACGTCATTAAGCTACATTAAAGTTTGTCCAGCAATCTATAACAGAGTTATAGCATAGTCTTGGAAATGATTATTTGTTAATATGATTAAATTTTCTAAATATTTTTATATACAGTTGTAATTACATTGATAATTATGTTATAGATACTTCATAAATCATTTCACTAAAACTACGACATGGGAGGATCCAAGAGTGAGATATTGGCAGTATGCTCAACATGTGCAAGCTCAAAATTCACTTGCAAATTCAGCAAATGCTACGGAATCTATTCCAATGCAGGTGAGTCGCATTAGATGTACCGATATAATAATCTGGGTAGATGATATTGTCTAACGAAAGATTGTTATCATGGTCGTTACAAGAATTAATAGAGTACAATCATGACAACTATCACTTCTAGATGTTTCTAAATTCAAGTTGCATGTACCTTGTACTATTAAGAAGATGATTGTATTTCATATATATTCATACACAATACGTTCATGTGTACGCTGCATCTGGAAAAAAAATGACTGTGGTATAGAGTGGAGGAAGTGGCAGTGGTGGATATTTAGTATACACAGGAGCATACAGAGCTCCACAAGTGTATCCAACAATGTCACCATATCATAATCCACAACCTGCATTCTTACCCCCAAGTTCGCAGGTATGTAGCTTATTGCGTGCAGTGGTGATGCGTTAGTTATTTCAATGTTACTAGCTCATATATGAAACATTTCGATCGTTACGGTGATGGAAAAAACAAATGTATATAATTTGTTAATTAACTTGTATATTTTGCGCAGGAGTTGAAGACTCCTATATCAGGAAGATCAATTAGCGCAATGACAAATCGGTTTGGCGAGATGACAGTAGGGTCACCAACACCTGTCAGAAATATCGAGACAAGTTTAACACAGAACTCAGACGTCGAGGTACAAGTGGCCAAAATCAATGCGATGTTTCCTACAGTTTCGGATACCCACATAAGGCTGCTGTTAAAAAAGTGAGTTTCTTTAACAATCCCATTC
Source organism: Calameuta pygmaea (assembly GCA_031762395.1). Classification (NCBI taxonomy): domain Eukaryota; kingdom Metazoa; phylum Arthropoda; class Insecta; order Hymenoptera; family Cephidae; genus Calameuta; species Calameuta pygmaea. The sequence continues at coordinate 352,672 of JASANN010000069.1, read as the reverse complement.
ATTTACAATATATAAATAATGTACATACACATATTGAGTATATAAATAAGGTGATGGCCTTAATTCATTCATTAACTGTGATGTACAGCAAAAAATGTTTTGAATGAGAGTTATTCATACTTGAATATACAATTTAGTATGGCTCCTAATGACCAATAAACAAACTGATAAATAATACTCAAGACATCAAAAGTTCTTTTTATATTTTATCAAGAATTTGTGCTCTTTTATCAAACTTCATCAAAACATTTTTTTCAAATTTTCTGTAACTTACAACTAAATCCATATGCTTTCAAGCAGATAAAATCGAATGTGTATTCCATTCGTAACTAAGAAATAAGGTCTGATTATCTAAAGTATGATGGATCTAATTTTCATATGGATAACAATATTCTTTACTAACATACAGATCTATTACATTAAACAATTGGGTGTCGCGTATAGGGTTTCATTATTAAATTCATTTATTTATTAAGTCTCCCACTGGCCAAAGGTAGTCTCTAGTGTTAAGTTCCTAGCTAATGTATTTCAGGTACCATAACAGAGCAGCCGTGGTCATGAGTGCTCTCCAAGTGGAGAAACATCCTCTTTGCGAACCAGGTCCGTGTACACCCGTAGGAGTGCACTCAAACTATGCGATTCCACGATGGCGACTACCGAGCTACGCAATACACGCACCTCTTACGTTGAGTCCACCTCGAGGGGTTCGACCGCCCCCAAACTCCCCAAAAATGAAACTTAGGTCTACCCTTCACACTCATTAATCTCATTTTCACCCAATCTCGATGCTCGATATGAATATTGTACTTTGTCATAGTCAAAAAGAAATATACCAGCTGCGTATTATACACACTAATAAGAGAAAGCTATACTATCCTTAACGATTCGTATAAAATATTGGACAATTAGTACTGTATAATCGCAATGGTCTATTTCTTAATTGTATGCAGTCTGTTTCAGTGCTAAAATAGACGTAGCATGAATCCAGGATGACTACATGGCTATTTTATTCAATATCTATCTGTCAAACTGCAACAATTCATTACTCAATGATCATGAAATTAATGCCATTAGTTATTCTGTATGAACGCACGGTAGTTCTTGACGTAGAGTCCAAAAAGATTTATATTTCACCTAATTGATAGACAAATTTTGATTTGGCGAAAAGCTCCCGGGTATTTTATTTTCTCCTGACTATTTTATGTGTATTTAATCTTTCGTTATTTTATTTTTAATTTATATTTCTTTTCAGTTTCTTCCTGGTTTTCTAAATTCAATTAAGAATGGGTAGTTTGAGAATTCTCAAACCGTAAATAGGTTAGTTTATTTACAGTTGAACCTTTTATTTTGATGTTTGATTGTGCAGGTGGAGAAGTATAACTTTTATTAGATATAACAAGTTAGTTTCAGCTCGATGAAAATAAGTGAGTCTCGCAGAGCACAGTGGATATATGGCATTTTGTTACTCATGCATTCCATTAATGAACACAACTTGCTACATAATAATTAAATGAATTACAAACGCAAAAGTAGATTAATTAAAATTTTGAGACTCATTTGTTTAAACATGATGCATAAATACAGCATGTCTGTATTTGCATGCGTTGTCCCTTTAAAATCTTTTGAGCCTACCGGTACTATTATACAATGAAAGATTGACTTTATCGAATCAAGAATTATGCAAATAATATATACAACACCTGCCTGCTATTATAATGTCTTGCAAATATTGATGGTAATATCGTTTATCACATGTGTATACTATTAGAAATGGTTCAACGTTGACCGAACAAACAGATAACAATTAATTATCCATAAACCACAATTTCATGAATTAGGTCAGAGATTGAACCATGTCAAAACCGTAGAGTAGCAAAAGGTGTAATGCAACGACATAGAATTTTGACGTTCAATAGCCAAGTCTTGTATTGTATCGTGTTTGTACCGTATTGTATTGTACTTTGTGATTTGCGTGTATATTACTTATGTACAAAAGTCCATATACCGAGGTATAATTTTTCAACTGTTTTCACAGGTACCTGAAAAACATATTTCCAAAAGTCGATGAGACTATACTACTTGATATATTGGAGCAAAGTGATAACAACGTCCAAAAAGCGTCTGAAAAGTTAATTGAACTTGGCTATGAGAAACGCAATCCCACTGCGCCAGTTCGATCTTCGATTAAGAAAAAAGAAGAAGAAGAGCGGGTTTGTGCAAAATTAGTTTAAATGCACGCCTGAGTACTTACAATAATATTTCAAGCTTATAATCGAGTCAATAACAATTGATCCTAAAGGCTCTGTGTGTTTTAGGCTAAAAGAGAACGCGCAGTGCCGACGCCTCCTCCGCGTATGAAAAGTTTGGAAGAGAAAAACAAAAGTACATTTCAATCGATCATCGCACGTATTAATATATTAAGTGGAATTAATTCGTTTTATATTAATTACAGTGAAGGCACGGCTGATGGAGAAGTACAAGTCTGTACCAGACAGAGTAATTGTCCTGGCCATGGACAGTGTTGATTATGATGAAGAAAGGGCAGCACATATTTTAGACATTATGGTGTCAGAGGAGGCTAATAGAATACCGCGTACATCTAGTGGCCACAGGTAAGTAGATCTGACTAATTGATCTAATGAATTAATAACGAATTCAATTAAAGGTCCGTTATATTATTTCACAGTGGAAGAGGGGACGATCGTAATGGAAGTCCTCCAGTGACAGAAGCTGTGAAATTGACAGCATCGCCAATTAAGAAAATCATCAAGGATGACACAGAGAAATCCAAACGCCCAAAAAATAAGAACGAGATACCAAAGTAAGTGATCTATAGTTTTTTATTACTATCAATTGCTTTTCATAGATAACTTTGTTGCTGTATAACGAACTGGAATATTAATAAAGGACTATTCTTTTCAGAGTATCCAGAGGTACCAGCACTACTGAAGACAAAGAGTACAAGTCACCTTATCTGACAAAACCACTTGGGGCCAATCCTGACCTGCCCAGTGGACCAAACAACGATTTGCTCCTGTGAGTACAATACAAAATTTATATAAAAATAATGAGTTTATATAAATATAATCAACGGGCTTGCGTTTATACTCCTTTTTTCTTTTTTAAATTACAGGCCAGATTATGCTCCATGGGCAGGACCTGATCCAACTCTTTTGACAAAAGAGACGTTTACTAATACAGCAGTTGGCCGTGACCCATCATTGGTTTCTGGTAGCCGTACTCTTGCCAGTGGACCTAATCCGTTATTACGCAAGGGACCAATGAGAGGATTAGCACAGGGTTCCATTTACTCTCAGCGAAATGCATCTAATTCAGAGAGCCGTGGCAAATGAAACATATTCAATTGTTTCTTTTGAATGTGTTTACAGGATAAGGTTCGTAAACACTTTATGTTATATATTTAATATTTTTTTCGGGGATGACCTGTATTGGTATTAATTGTTTATTACTATAAATTCATTATTCAGACTCGCTCTCGGTCGCTACTGAAAACATTAAGGGGGTAACACGTACTATATGTTGTTTTGTGAAGCATAATTCACAAATATAAAGATAATTTTGTTGACAATTCACAAGTATAATTTTGTTTGTTAGAATATCTTTTTTTTGTTTACACGTTTTAGCAGATTTATATTTTTCGTTGTTTACTCTAATTTGTTGATAGAATTAGTTGATCTTTTATTTTATCGTTGATGGTGAATTTTTTCCGCCTTTTGTTATACTACTTTTTATAATATTTTCTCAATGTCATTTTTTTTTTTTTTCTCATTCTCAAGAGCAAGTCTCAAGTTCCTTTCGTTCACGTGTCTGTGAAACATTATTTGTAGCTATACCTTGATAATTGGGAAATGATTATATTTGGACCCTTTAGATAACGAGGTTACGCAAAGCTTACAATTTTAAGTTTTGGGTGTTGTGTACAGAAGGATCCGTGTATTAACAAAATCAATTGTAAAGCGTAGAGCGTGAATATTTATAAAAAAAAAGAAAAATCAGTAATTTCTTTAATATTATAAATTCTACCCAGAAAGAATTTATCTATGAATATCCGTATCCAACACAATAGCATCGTTGACAACTAATTGCCCCTTAGCCACCTACATTTGTCATGTCAGTCAAATTATCTTATCTCCAAGTAACAAGTATACACACCCATATTACATAAGCATCAAATTAGACAAGTAGATGCTTATAAATTGAGACACGAATTTCGAAAATAATGCTAAAAATTGGTACTTTTATTTTTCACATTAAATTATCTCAGTCAGAGATCAATCAATTCTTTTCTACGGGTTAATTAATTTAATAGATTTTGTGCTGAATTGTTGTTACTCATTGTTTTCTAGACGTTAGATCAGTTTTCGTTATATCGGTTGTACCTTTCTCTTTAATTTAATTTGCAATACGAACACTATACTTAATATACCTATTACTTTTGGCTATGTAATATTCTGCATGGAAGGTTTTTAACTTCAGGCATTGAATTTCGAATTTATTCTTTCAAATCATTTATCATTTCATCGTGCAGATCTTAAAAATTGTATATTTATGGATGATCGATCAATGAAGTTTATAAATGATTATATTCCATGACACTATGACTTACAGAGAAAAATAAAAAATTAATACATTTTTCTTAGACAAATCTTATACTTAATATTTCATAGTTTGAACGTTACTTTTTATGTAATAGCTTTAAGTTTATCATGACCACGATGGCATGATGATTGTACGTTATCAAAGTTTTTCTTTGTCAGGTTAATCAAGATGTATCAGTCTGGATCGCGTAATTGAATGTGGTGTATATAAACAGAGTGCATATCAAGCGAAGTTTAAAATGCCGGATTAACTTTCTAGAACATGGCTTGTTGCAAAAAAAAAAAGAAACACATCAATTACGCTATCCTAAGCTAATGCAAGTTCAATATCTATATATGATAATAAAATGTCATAATTAACTCAGAATAGAAATAAGTGAGAACCAATAGTTATGCTAGGCAACGAAACCAAACCTTTCTTGTAGCCCAAGACAAGAATTGCAGTTTTACTTAACAAAATACTATTACCGTTTTACTTAATTATTGCATGATCTTTGTCAACTAAATAGAAGATCATTGAAACAGGATAAATCGTAATTGACATTATTTAATAGTAATTAATAAGAAGAATCATTTATAAAGGCGAACAATTCTTTAGTCTATTAGTCAGATTACAGAATTTATGTTTTAATTGTAAAGTCAACCGTACCATTAGAAACAATTCAAAGATCGTAGAATCTAAAGTATAGCGTTTTTTTGAATATGAAAACAGCAAAGGATTAGAGTCATTATTGTATTTGCCCAAAGATGAAAGTGTATCGGTACAAGAGTCTTGTAAGATAAAGCAAAATTTAAAAGAAGGACAATTGGCTGAAAACCAAATACTCATTTCTATCGCAGCACTGCATTAGAATAAACACACTAGCTCTTTAATGTGCCATAGTTAAGTCGATGTACAGACGTATTTTCATAGCTTCATCCAAAAAAAGGGAAGAAAAGAAAAAGATAATCCTGCCTTTAAAGAAACCTAATATATGAATACATAATTTAATAACAGACGGGCTGTGGCTGAGAAGTTAACTGAGAGCTATTTTTATAGCTTTTTGACTTGCGAGGAAACTAGGATGGATAAAATAATATATTTTGTCTACATTTTGAGTGCTGCTGCGTAAATAGAAAGAAAGAAAGAAAGAAAAGAAACTGCTAGTTATACACGAGTGAGTTCTTCCGCGTAGTATTCAACGTATAAGTTTAATACGATCAAGCTTAACTGTCTAACTAAAAGATAAATATACAATCTTGAAAGTACCAAAAAGTTGTCAAACATGTGACAAGTCTAAGTAACTATAATATTCAGTATAAAACTCACCAAGATCCTGCAATTAATGTATATATCGAAAGAGATTTAGATGATACCACAATTCAAAGTCAAGAACTCCATTTCCTATATTTTTTTATTTCATTTCAAAAACTAATTAAAGTATGAAAAATTCAATTCCTTGCCAAAGAATGTGGAAAGTGATTTTAAGTAAAAGGCGTGGGAAAATATTGTCCAAGGATCATTAAATTAATTAACTTAATGTCATATGCGGTTAAGGGCGTGTGAAAGGTTGCGTGCAGTATGTGTTAGTCTTGTGATTGTTATCTCGTGGTATTTGTTGAAAAGAAATAAATATTTTTTGTCGTGTCAGCAGCTACGCAATACTGATGCATTACGAAGCGATATTTTAATTAATTACCAATTGCATCAGGCGACTTTGAACTAGCATGACACCGACATACAAATATATGGAATAATAAGTTTTAATTTGTGCACCGTATATTATTCCTAGGGATACAAGTATTTTTAACAAACGTATTGGAGTAGCAGATTATATTTAGCTATTATAATAATATTTCAAACTGTTTGTCCATATAGCGAGCCAAAAACTGTACGTTGCAATATATTTGCCTCATCGTATAACTAAGTTCTGCTACAAAGTATTCTATTTCTAATAAACCTTTGCTGTTCGAGTCATTAAATGAAAGAATGTATGAAACGAGTAAAGAAAGGAACATGAAGTCTTACTTTCAGTAGCAATAAATATTGAATTCCAAAGGAAACATAGGCAAGATATTGAACAAGTTCAAGGGAAATGTATCTTATTACTGTGCCAACACATATCTGTGCAATAAAGTCGTCCATAATCATGACAATTGATTCATATGTATTATCCTATAGTCATGATCACTCTTTGAATGTTTAGTTTCCATTTAATAACATCTTTTTTTAATTTAAACTTTCTAAGGCAGCTTTAAGCTAAGTCAACGATGCAGGATTTTTTTTTTGTATTTCTTAAGTAACAATAAAATTATGACTGTACAGTAAGCTCATTTGTAATAGTCTATTAAATACAGTATAATTTATGGTGTTTTATAAATATTATATAAGAAAGTCACGATAGACTGGATTATTCAATGTATTTTATAAGGACTAAGTAATTCTATTAATATATTGTGTTTGCTATGAGTCAGATACTGCATACTCCAATTATTTGATATTGTGAAGTAGTAGAATTCTTAATTTTTTTTTAAATATCTTTTATTTCCTTGGTCCTTATAGGACGAATCGAATATTGTCTTTCATTTCAGTATTAATCACTGGGAATACATGTTCTGGATTTACTCTGTTTTAGAAATAATAAACGATTCTTATTGTTCAGAATTAAAATCTGGTAATAAGGGTAGATAATAAATAACTTTCTATTTTGGATTAACGACTAAAATGTATTATTTTTCATGATACTGTCAAGGTGTACATATCATATATAGAGTGGGATCTGTAATAGTATAGAATTTGAGTAATTTCAAATTTGTAATAAAGTCTGGAAGAACTTGATGCGATGAGCCGTTCTGGATAAACGATTTTCTATAGAAGTATTTGTATACAATTTCAGTATGCTGTGACTCTTTTAACTTTGAGAATTTCAAAAAAAAAACCTAAAGCTAAGATTATGCTAGCAAGAGTTTGTAAAAAATTCGCTATCATGCGGTCGATATTTATCAATTTGGCATGAGGCTACTTATTTTCTTTTTTCTTTTATAAGAATATACGAAATCTAAAGTTATTGATTAGAGGCTCTACGTATATATAAGATAGTATGAATATTACATCTTTGGGATGTATGAAAATTCTTAACATAAGCTTCAAGAACGAATAAAATTAATGAGACATAATGTCAATTAATCAATACTTTTATGTCGATATCCTTAGGAATATTAGCATTGTCTTATAATATTCATACACTTTTCATTTAAACTTATAATCATCCAAGGGGTTCTGGCATGAAGCACATGGGCTTTAAACAATTGACTAAAAGTAGAGTACAGTTTAAAAAATCATCCTAAGAGAACAATGAAATTGTTGATTTCAAACTCATTGGACCTCTGAATATTCACTTATATTATGTCTCATATTACACGTTATATGACCACAGGATAGTATAGATCATTAGACATAAAACAATATGCAAAACAATTGGAAACTATGCTATATAATTATATTATTTTTATTAACATTGTAATATAAATTTGTCTATTAATTCAATCAAATTGCAAAAGTATTTCTATCAGTATAATTGTTTGATACTATTTGTTTTTTGGTGAATTTACTTTAAATATTTAATTTGTTGCTAAGTCATTACAACAGTCAACTTGCAGAGAATTGTTCACTCCATTCGTAAGGATAACAGTGTTATGAATAATATACAAAACCTAAGTTTGTCAAGATTATTAGGTTAAATAAAATCTTCATGCACTGAGATTTTTGTAAGGATTAATAATAGAATATGTTGTACTGATATCTTTTGTAACTGGATCCATATAAGACTTTATGCAATCTTCAAATTGATTTAACACAATCCTTCAGATGGCTCACTTTAGAAACAATAAATGGTTTGTTAAACATGTACATTTAACATATAGTGCTAGGCTGCTTGAACACACGACCTGAAACTAGTTTTACCATAGAAATTAAATGAACAGTCTAACTCTAGCTAGTGCGTTTGAGTTTCCTAGTCTCTATATAATTAAATCATTAGGAATTGTCTTTGAATAAGGATTTAACATAAGAAACATATTAAAAAAGGACTTTACAAAGTGTGTATATATCTAATACATTCACTATTTGCATAATAAAATTGTGGTTTGGTTTAGAGAATATGACACATGAGTTTCTGTCAAGTGGCATTTACCAGTAAATCGAGCTGTGTATGCCTTATGTAAGATTTTAAACCTCATCTTCATTTAGTAGCATATTAGGTATGCCATCATTAATTGGAAATTTTCTGCCTGATTCTGGACATAATAAATCGCCGTTTATAACATCAACCTCTAGCAGCACATGATGAACTTTCTTTAAAAACTCTTCGTTCGTTTCAAAGTCTTGAATAAGTGTTTGAGGAAGTTCGCCAACATGTCCTATCTATGAACGATAAATTAGTATAGATTAAAAAGACCGAATCAAGTTTTAAGTTGCTATAAAGACAAATATTTGATGTATAAATCAAATTAAATTATGTTATATGCAATATTATACAATAAAAACGTACACTATCTGCAGCTTTCCAAAGTGTAGCCCAGTCCAGTTTTGGTATTATTCTTGCAATGAATTCAGAATTAAAGTCTACCACACACAGTTTAATGTCCTTTGCCTATTAACAAAAATGATTAACGATTAATAATATACTTAGATAAAGTATATCGCTGATGTATTTCAACTATTAAATGCCATGTGCCTTCAGTATTCCACTTCTAAAGTTAACCTCAAAATCCATAGTAATGATTAAAAAATGTTATCTTACCACAATTCCCAAGGGATATCCAACAGTCACACCTTTGAGGCACTTGGAAGTTAACATGTTATGAGTTAAAAGCTTCATTTTCTTAGAACACTGTGAAATTCGCTGTGAAAATTCTTTTCACAAAGCAAAAGTAACTTTAAAAAATATCAATACCGCCAAACAGTCACTGCACGTTGCAACTGTTGGTAAAAGTAGAGTGGCAGCGAAGCTTGACGTATATCGTAAAATTCTTTTTTTTTTTTCAAAATATACAATTTTTTTAGTTTTTGATCAAATACTTTTTTCTTATATATAGTATTCACATAATATACATATATTCAATATACAGCGCATACAACGTAACGTTTTGAATAATTATCAAAAGCCAGTGTTAAGTTTTTCATAATTTTAAAGAATAAGACTATAATCATGACTTTTGTAAAAGCTATTCTTTATTCCAGTTACTGTAGCTGATTATTTAATTTCGCACGACCATTGTGTAGATCTCTGTACTGAGATCTACAAGCTTATACAGAACGTGTAATGATGGCTCTCATTCTTTGAGAGAACTGTTCCTCCTCCTGAGTAAAGTTGTGAATCACTAGTTCTTCAACTGGAAATCATCTCAATTGGTAATAAGTTAAAGTAGATACAATATGCGAAAAAACAGCAACAATTAGATACTTATAAAGTTTAAGGGAAACAAGAGATTATTATAAAGCTCAAGAAGCGCTTTCTGACTCGTGATCAAGAATGTTAATAGGAAATATGGATAACTATTTAAATTGACTGACAGCAACAGCCACATCATCCAGTCTTGATCAAAATATGTTATCAGTTCGAGTCTGCAAACTATTTATCTATTATAATAAAGCTTAGTGCGCGAATATTTCTACCATCTGTTACTCGAGTTTTCTTAATTTCGACTTAATTCGCTCCAGAGTTGTGAACGAAGTACATAACCTGATATTCTAAGATTCAGTGATTTGATCTGGGTACGTTTTCTTGTTCACAAATTTATGTTTTTGCAAAGTTAAACTTTTGCTGATTACTTTGTCCATTGTTAATCGACGTATATGTTGAGGTGATGAATATGGAGTGAGAACAAAAAATGTGTGTATCAACGTAGACAACAGTTTGTAGCACATAACATATGCTTTAAAGCAAGAGGATTCTAGAAATTGAAACAACTGGTGAATTGTACTGCTGTATGGCAAAAGTATGTTTGTTGTGCAACATATTATCTTCTGCTGTTAGAAGATACCTGTGAAATAAAGAAGTTGCTGCTGTATCTGTTGAACGATGTACAATTCGATGAGATCTTGACGAAGAAAGAAATATTTCTGGTGAGAAAATGGCTTGTGATTCTTTTATTTGGGGTGTGTTGTTATTCGGATGCAGCTTACACATTCTCATCGAAGCATCCAATAATGATCCATTGGAATATATGAGCAAAGAAGAACGTGAAGCACTCAAGTAAGTATAAAAAATATGTGATTTATTTATTTTTTAAAGGAGTGTCAAGCTTTAAATGTAGAATCTACCATTCTTTTACAAACTTTGTATTAAATAAACATATGTATTTAGGGAAGAAGCAAGGGACATGTTCTATCATGCTTATAATGCATATATGGTAAGTTTCCTTTCTATAGCATTTATCTCTCTTAGTGTTAATATTTTAATTTCTGATAAGTTGTTTCTTGCTAAATTATATATAATTACAATTAATAGAATGAAAGACTGACATATGTGAAATGCAATTAGAGATGAAAATACTAATTGGAAAATCAAACAGTTAATTAATTTCATTTGATATATTACAGGATAATGCTTATCCTGCTGATGAATTAATGCCGTTAAGTTGTAAGGGAAGATACAGAGGGTCTGAAGCAAATAGAGGTGATATAGATTCCACCCTTGGAAAGTAAGAAACAATATTATTAATATATAGATTCTTTTTAAATCATATTATTTGACTTGTACCGTTATTTGTATAACAATTTTCAATGTTACAGTTTTTCCTTGACGTTAGTGGACACATTGGACACTCTTGTAGTAAGTACCATTGTAAATCTGATCAATTATTGCTTCATGCATAACTGAATATTCTTATAGGTATTGGGTGATTTAGAAGAATTTGAAAACGCAGTTAAACTTATTGTCAGAGATGTTACATTCGATACAGATGTTGTTGTTTCCTTATTCGAAACAAATATCAGAATGCTTGGGTATGTAGATTCATAATGATTTCAGTATACAATCATACTTATAATATAGCTCTCTCATAGAACCATTTTGAAACAGTTTAAAAGTTTTACACAAAATTATAAAATCCAACATACTCTGGGCATCACCTATTTCTTAATTACAGGGGTCTCCTTAGCGGTCATATATTAGCTGAATATTTACAACAAAGAGCTGACATAATGCCATGGTATAAAGGAGAACTTTTAGACTTAGCAAAAAATCTAGGATACAGATTTCTGCCAGCATTTAATACAACAACTGGCGTACCATATGGAAGGGTAAGTACATACAGAATACGTAGCCTGAATGTAGTTATTGAATATTATTAAAAATACAGTGTAAATTACAGATAAATTTAAAACATGGTATGAAAGGTGTACCTATCGAAGTTTCCAGAGAAACATGCACCGCTTGTGCTGGTAGTATGATCTTGGAAATGGCTGCGTTGTCTAGATTAACTGGGGAACCAATATTTGAGGTAAAACATATCTTACAAACTAAAATTGTACTGTGCTTCATACAAATACTCTTTAACTAAATAGGAAAAGGCTCAAAAAGCTATGGATGTTTTGTGGCGAATGCGTCACCGTGGCACGGATCTAATGGGTTCTGTATTAAATGTAAATTCTGGTGATTGGGTCCGACGTGATTCCGGCGTAGGAGCAGGTATAGACTCATATTACGAGTATTGCCTCAAGGCATATGTTTTACTAGGTGAGTTACTAAGAATTTAATAAAATTATTTACGAATAAATGTAAACCGTACTTCGTTTGAGAAACATCTGTACAATATCCAGTGTAATCTGATGTCCTGCTTGTGTAACAGGTGATGAAAAATACTTAGGCCGTTTCAATCGTCATTATCAAGCTGTAATGAAATACGTGAGCCAAGGTCCCATGTTATTGGATGTACATATGCACAGACCCAATATAAATGCGAAAAACTTTATGGATGCATTGCTAGCTTTTTGGCCAGGACTTCAGGTACTATTCGTGATGTATCCAGTAGTTAAAGGTGGTTAATAAAAATAATATTTTAAAACTAATTCATGTATGTAGGTGCTGAAAGGAGATATAAAGCCAGCAGTGGAAACCCACGAGATGCTTTATCAAGTAATGCAGAGGCATAATTTCATTCCAGAGGCTTTTACCACGGATTTCCAGGTATTTCAATATTACTTTTGGGAATGATAATTGTTATTAAAAGTGTTAATGCAACAATTCTATCAGGTACACTGGGGTCAACATCCATTAAGGCCAGAATTTCTGGAATCAACTTACTTCTTGTATCGTGCTACATGGGACCATTACTACTTAGGGGTTGGTCGTAAGGTCCTTAACAGTCTGCAGACTTATGCCAGAGTAACTTGTGGATACGCAGCAGTATCTGATGTTAGAACGAACAAGCACGATGATACAATGGATAGTTTTGTACTTTCTGAAACTTTTAAGTACTTATATTTGTTATTCGCTGATAGCAGCGACCTGATTTTGGATTTGGATGAATTTGTTTTTACTACCGAAGGCCACTTGTTGCCATTGACATTGGCTTCCGTAAGAACCAATTCGTCATCTGTAAGTATAATTAGAATTTATAATTTTTATCGTGGGAAGCTACCAATATTATTTGTTCTAAAGTAACAATTTTTTCTTGCAACAGGATTTCGAGAAGGATATAGTGCATATTGATGAGTTCGATAGAACCTGTCCAAACAGTTTACACTTATTCCCAGCCTCTGTTAGACAACCTTTGAGAAATATGGTGGAGGATGTATGTCCAAGAAGAACAATAACAAAACGAAGACTGAACGCTTCTCAATTCCAAGTAAAATTCTTTTTGTATTGAATATATAATTTTAATTAATCACTTTTCTTAGACTAGTCCCTCTTCAAGTGTTGTATGATTTTTCTTAGGCTAATAACTTGGAACATTTGACAATGTTGAGCGATATGGGCATTACGATTCTAACTCTAGCCGATGGACGTGTTCAACTCCTCCATACTTTTTCTAATGTATGTTATTACTGTTATTGAATATTATATTTCAATTGCTCAATCATCACCTTAATTAATTCTAGGCGAAAACGCCGCAAGATGCGGAGGAGGGTCTAGTATTCATGCAAGAGATGGTAGAGCTAAGTAAAATGCAGACACAACAGTCAGAAACAAAGCCTCAAGTAGTAACATTTATAAAGCCAAATACTAATCCGCCACAAGAAATAATGCTATTGGCTGGACCAGCACGTTTTGGGCCAATGATTTATGGCTCGAACAAAATGACTGGAAAGGTCACCTTTACGAGTCCACCATCAGCTTGTACAGATCTAGTCAACGAAGAGGCATTAGCTGGAAGAATTGCCATAATGGAACGTGGCAACTGTATCTTCGTAGAAAAGGTAATTGCATGATAAGTTAGTAAATAATTTAACTACCAAACAAATTACAGAATTGCATAGGAATATATATATTTGCTCTTAGGCACGGAGGATACAGAAAGCTGGTGCTTTGGCTGGTATAGTACTGGATAATGTTCCCAGCTCAAGTGCTGCAACTTCGCCAATGTTTGCTATGTCTGGTGATGGGAAAGAAGTCGATGACATAACAATACCCGTTGTGTTTCTCTTCAGTGCAGAGGCCAATGAGCTTCTGCATGCTATTGTGCAGAGTCACGGAGAACTCATCGTCACTATCGGTAATGGATCTTTTTGAAGTGGGTCGAAGCTGTTGTTCTTCTGTATTTTAGTCAATTGTACGATATAATTTTGCGATCACAGGCGATTTCTTGACAAGAGACGAGGCTCAGTTGAAAGCGCCCACCGATTTGTCGATGTTCGAACGACTGAAAGGTTCGCTAAAGGATTTTCTAACTCAGCAAATAACACCACAGGTTTGTATCCCTTGTTTCTTAGTCGTGATATTCCTTGAGTACTTTGCTCTCTGGGTTTTATCGCGGTACAAGTGGTAGCCACTGGTTTACTAGTATGATTCTGGTATCGTTGCAAGTGTTTTTCTTTGTCAGTTGCGTGCATTTTGTGAGAATGTACATGTGAAATTGCACTTTGCGCGTGCGTACGGGCAAACGGGTTAAGTTTTCTTAGAGGTTATTTTGGAAATTATCCAGTTGAATGCTACTTGTGATATTCGTGCAAAAGATATTTTCTAATGTATTAGTATAATTGAATCAATTGAAATATTTTTGCCATTAAGAAGGAGATATCAAGTATTCTTATATTAAAGTGATATACTCTGATGAGATGTCAGCAGACTGTGGACTGTATTCCTTTTTTTTTTTTTAAGTTAGAAATGCTATTACTTTCTTGTATCTTGAAAGATAGTATATTTTTTGATGTCTTGCACGATACTTTGAATTCCTCACACATGACCTTAAGCAAATGATATATTCATTCATTAATCATGAACTAAGAATACGAATGTATCTTACGCTGTATACATTATTCACAGTACAGTCCAAGTATTGTATTATTATTTATCACTTACAATAGGTCTTTCGTTTCTTCTTATGGTTTGGAAAATTAAATATCAATGTGGCTGTTAAAAACGCCTCGTTTCTTTCCCTTTGTTTTATTAGAATAGCCTCCAATGCATCCCTATTATAGATCTGTACTTTTTGCTCTGCTTCTCTTTTCAAAGCCTGACATGCTGCAAGCTTTATATTATATCACGGCATGTTGAATTATCCTTTTTTATTTATATCTGTATCTTTAACTGAGGGAAGGGACCGATATAGTTTTTATTGAAACAGAATCCTCCAAGCAGTATTGCTACTACCGATGTCCTGGAGCATGAGGTCAAACAAGAGGATGATGGAGCAGTAACAGTCGAGTATGGACATTTACAGGCAGTTATCACCCAAGGTGCAGACGAGAAAGAAATAAGGATATCTGCTAAGTTAAATGTACCTATAGTAACAGGAAAGAAATCTAAGGAACTGTCAGACTCCGAGAAAAGATGGCAGGGTCTAAAGCAATCCGTTGTCGATCAAGTGTTTACAAATGTGATAAAACAGGACGCTCCTTTGCTCATTAAAAGTAAAGAGCTAAAACATGATTACAGTTTCATTCAAACAGAACGTGGATCAGGTGATGATCCCAGTGTAAGCTTAAGGGATAAGGTGCTGTGGTTTTTAAAAGAACTGAGTGAAATACCACCAGACGATACAATTGGCAAAATATTAGAAATGAAGGCATTAAACAAGCGGAACGTCAAATTGTTAAGGCCACATTTGTTAAGAAAGATAAATGAGCTAGCCTATCTTAAAAAACTTGCGACTAGACTCAAATCAGTAAAATCAAAAAATGCAAATATAGAAAGGCTTATCACGCTATTGGATTCTGTTGAGATGAAAATCGAAAATTATTCACACTTATTGCATGAGGTATTCGACGATAATTATACCGGATTCGAGACTTCGTATCTTCTACTTCTAGATCGTATGAATAAGCTCCTGCTGTCCCTTAATAATCTGAATGTGTTTATCAATCATTTAGGAAAGGAATTCGATACACCATTCGATAGAAAATATCTGGCAAAGCTCAAGGAGAATAATTTTATCGGTATAGAGTCGATCATCGATGTCGACGGTGATAATAAGGAAAAGAAACTCAGTGAAAATCATAGTATTTTGAAAGAAAGAGATACTCTGGACGATTTCGAATATTTCATCCCGACAGAAATGAAAAACTCTCTGAAAAGTTTTGAGGAGGTTTTCAAGATAAGAACCGACAATCTCGATACTTCAAGCAACGTAGAGGAAGAGTCAAAGATAAACGAAGGGACGTCGATATCCGGTAAACCTAATGTCATTGCTATCAAATCTAGAAACAAAAGCCAGAACGACAACGGTAGAAATAATGATCTTGAAACTAACATAAGCGAAAAGACAAACTTTCTTCCGGATATAAATCTGAAGGGTGCTGAGTATTATAAAAAAAATGTACAAGATCGACAGGGTGCTAAAGACAATGCATTGGACGAAGGGTTAAACGATGGATCAAAAAGTTCAATTCCAATAGGAAGTGATAGCGATAAGAAATCTAAGATATCCGATAGAGTCCTTAACGACGAGATACATAAATTGTTGCGCGAAATTGAACGGGAGATAAGTGATTCGAAAAAAGGACAAAAGGGCGATTTATACTTTAAGAAGTCTGATAACGAGGATAAGATCAATTATCAAATTCAATCTGGTGACAAGTTGGAAGAACTTAAGAGACCGTTATGGGCGTTTGATGATGAAAAAGTGGTTAAGGATTTTTCGGAATATCGAGAGAAATCCGATGTCTCAGAAAATTACGAATCGACAACGGAAGCTGATTATAATTACGATGAGAAGTACATTGTTAAAAGCGAAAATGATAATGTTAATAATCGTGAACGTAACGACAGACATATCGACGATGAATTATAACAAGAAAGCAGAATGATATACCACACAGTAGACTGAATAATAATTGTTACACACGTTTTCAGAGATTATTTAAACATTCGTCTGTCTGCTAATTCTCGTTAATGTTTTTAATCTAATATATCAGATATCCATTTCGGGAACGCACCGGACACGCATCCCTAACGAATCTAAAGAATTTTTATACACGCAAATTATTTTGCGCATAGAGTATACACGTGTACACTTGCATATAAATATATATATATATATATTTATATAGTACATGTCCTAAAATAATTTCTAATCTGATTGAAAAATTATTACCTCGCGTCTAATTGCTACTTATAATCACAGCAAAGTCAGACGAATGTTTTTAAACCCAAAGGCCAGTGGCGCTCATAAAGAAATAGTACGCTATTCTAACATTAAAATTTAAAATATAAATAACAGATTAAATGAAGAAGAAACAAGTACTACTGCGTAGGTCACTTGCTAAATATATAGTTGCATTGAAATATGTCTGTCGGTGCATTTGCAAAGAATGTATATGTATGTACAATACATCAATTGGATGTCACGAAAGAAGACTATTATGGTACGTTTCAAAAGTATAAATAAGATCATTTGCTTTGTTAAAACTCGCAGCAGTTTTGGTTATTTTAATTAAATAATATACAGGTCATATAGAAACTTCATTATTATATGAAATCAGGTGTAAAATTCATGTAGCGACACTCTCACTTAATCTTTGTTAATGTGCAATGTATCGCGTGTGTTGATTATTGTTTCTATTGTTTATTTGAGCTTTGCGGAGATTCCATTTTCTTTTCTCTTTACTCCAAAAACAATCTTTAATATTCTATTGTAATGACCGAGTCATGCAAACGTGTACAAATCATATTTTAAACTGTTAGACCGTGGTCATAACGATACTCAAGATACATTTAAAACAAGTGCTTCAGATTTTGGTTATTAAATCATTTGCAACAAGTAGTCAGATTATAAGGAAACGAATTATGTAAGAAAACCATAAAGTCATTATCATCATGAAGATAATGTACAGGTAAAAAAAATAGAGCGCGCGTTGTATAGAAAACTATGTGTGTGTGTATATATATATATATTGCCACAATGCAGTGCTGTACATAATATTAATTTGTTATAAAAAAAAAAAGTAAGTCGGTGTAAGTACCGAAAAGTTAATTAACGTTTCAATTAAACCGTAAACTTTCCCTTGAAATTATACACCAGATACAACTGATAAAAGTTTGAGTATTTTCTTTTTTGTTTTTTCTATCTTAATTAACATAATTAGGATTATAATTTTTGTTCTTCTTATGCCAATTAATTTAATTGTCCAAAGTTATTATTTGAATTATAATGTTACATTTTGTTTGTTGTCGCGCATTTTGTATTTCTATGGGTGACATATTAATAATTATTGTCAGTGTAAATATTATACAATAAGTATATCATTAGTTAACGGTACATATGTAATAAGTTAATTCAGTATCTGCCAAATATAACGCGAAATGATTTTACTGTGTGTAAAGTGAACTATAAGTTTTCTAGGCAGTCTGACTTGTACATAATACGTAAACACTGTTGAAAGTCGTGCATTGTGATTGTATAATATTAGTTAGGTCAAGAGATTGAATATGTTGAATATTGTTTTTGGTATGGGAGTAACAGAGTAAGAGTAAGAAATAAAATATATGTTGTCAGTAATGTACAGCGAGGTTGTAAATTAAGTTAATTATTCATTTTAATTCTACTCAATTTCAGTCTAGCCATTTATCGATTGTTAAGAAATTGCCAAGGTAATGCAGTTACGTAGGATTATTTTCAAGATATCAAAAAAGTCTTAATCATTGATGCTCAAAGACAGTGCGAAGCACCATTTCCAACAAATATCATGAATATAAACATTGGTGAAAATTTCTTACAATCAAATATCAAAAGTTTTCTTGTGGAAACACATATTTTTTCTTCGATACTCAAACCAACAAAATCACCACGTAAAGCAATGTTCAGTTAGATTGTGCAATTCTGAATGATAGTGACACAAAGTGTGTTCAATGTCAAAGTTATTCTATTAACTTAAACAAGAATTGATGCAGTACGGTGTGTAAAAATTAAGAAATGAAAAGAAAAAGGTTAAGTATACATGCATAAATTAACACATACATATATTTATTTGTCAACGTATAAATTGCAAACTTCTACACTGTAGAAATCTGTACGAAATTGATTAACATATCGATCGTATTCTTACACCCTGCCTAAAAGGGAAACGTAGAGAGTCTTTGCAATTGCGTGAACGTTGTTAAACACCTTACAGTATAATATAACGATATATATATATATATATTGTATATTCTGTTATCGCCTACGAATTTATCAATATATCTCAAGCGATCGCGTGCAAAACGTGCTACGCTATATTGAACGTAGGTACAGTATAGGATCTTACTATGAATATACGGGCCAGTTATATTCTATACGCGTTTGCTTATATTATTTTATAATATTTCACCCTGCCTAAAAGGGAAAAATAAGTTAGTCATGCAACGGTGCTCGCCTAAATCCTTCTTGCATCAGGGCCACGCGCTTTAACCATTGGTGTTTATATCGAGCTTGTACTGCTTTTCGGTACACGGTTGAATGTGCGCGCTATCAATATCCTATTACAATGATCTTTATTGGAATATCATTTGATTGTTACACCCTGCTTCAAAGGGAAAATAAGATGTTCCTAACTGTCGAGATAATGTAGTCAAGGAAAAACGTAGTGACTGTTAATTTATTGAAGAAGAAAAAAATTTTTTTTTGATACGGTAATGATTTTTCTTTATTTTTTTTTTTTTCCTATCGCATACCGGTATTATCATGTCACCACGTTTGATCGGCTTGACCAATACATCTCGGACAATGAATAAATATTTCTGCAATAATATAAATATCAGTATCAGTCATATGTGTTACACCCTGCTTAAAAGGGAAGAGAAGATGGTCATGCAAACTTGCTCTATGCAGGGGCCCTTGCTAATACACTCGTGAGGTGCTAATGATTTAATCATCGACACGCTAAATTCACATTACTTGGCCAAGAATGATTAAAGAACGAAGGTAACTCTTTGTCATTCTCGTTACTTCGGTCGAAGCGCCTTATTGCAATGGAATATAAAAGGGCCCTTATTTTATGATATTATTAATTAAATAGACAGTATTATATAGGGTTATTCAAAATATCTTGGACCAATGTAAATTGCATGGTGCATTTTGATTTTTGTAATAGAACCAATTGCAATTGGTGTAACGATTCTGAATAACTCTATAATAAACGAAATGAATAATGCATTTCCTAGATCTTTGAGATTCGAAATTTTTTTTTGGGTCAAAGCCCAAAAAAAAGTTATTCCTCAAAGATCTTAGGATATCAAAATTTTCAATACTTAGCAACGTAACTTAAAAGTAATTCATTCTCGATTTACCTTGTGAATTGCAATGGTCATTGTGCGGATCACTGATAATTTCTTCGAAGAGTCAAAAGCACAGTTATTAAGTGATTGAAAATTAAAAAAAAAATAACTGACGTCTCAACTATTCAAAGTAATGATCATTGAATTTATGGTGTAAAAAATCGAATCTTAACCTATTATACTTACAACAATATCAGGTTGTATCGTTGCTTCTTTTCTTTTATGATTTCTTTTGCAGTTTAGTTCCTCCTGTATCTCCAGAAGAGACTTACCCTTAGTTTCTGGTATGGCAAATAGTAAATATAGTACACCAATATATGAGATTATAGCAAAGCATCCAAAGGTTGTATAGATACCACAACTATCTGTGATGACTTGGTACAATTTGGATACAACAAAGGCCAAAAGGGAGGCCCAGGTATTTGCTAAAGAGACAGCAACTCCTTTAACGTTTGTAGGAAACAGCTCCCCCAGCATCATGTAAGAGACAGGACTCAAACCCAGAGCTACGATGACCTGATAGAACATAATGGAGAAATCCAAAATCCAACCAAGACCATTCATATTGACTTTGTAATAAAGTTTCAGAAGGTAAAAAATAGTAGCAATAGTCAAAGAAACTCCAGCAAGTAAAGCACTGCTCAAGAGTAACGGTCTTCTTCCCAGTCTGTCTACAAGTACAATGGCCCCCAGTCCAGCCATGAGTTGAACAACACTCAAAATAATGACAGCAAGTCCTGACGAGAGGCCGGAATCACTTTCTTCAAACATCTCCTGAGTGTAAGATTCAATGGCAGCCAAACCACTGAGTTGAAGTACGAGTTGAAGACCAAAACTGATAAGGATAGCTTTTCTGGTACCAGGTGAGTCAAAGAGATCCCGGATGTGAACTGTGTTTGATAATTCTTTGATTACACTTTTTTGTATCTGTTCCATCTCTGTTTCCAGATCCTCTTTGTCCCGGTAACGTCTCAAGGCTAGTAAGCTCTTCTCGGCAGCTTTCTGGTTATTCTTCATTATTAGGTAGTACGGGGATTCTGGCATCCAAGAGAAACTTGCGTAAAACACCAGTGACAATACCACGCATGCATAGGCAAGCCACTCGTACGAGACAAATGGACCCACAGCGTGGGCGTACAGCTCTCCAAAAGTGACCATTAACTTTATGAAGGAACCAAGTGCACCACGTATATTCTTGTCAGCTATTTCCCCAATGTACATTGGACATACTACGTAAATTATGCCCTGACCTACGCCGCTGATTAAACGCGATGCGTATAACACATATGGGCTCCATGCTACCAGGATCAAGACCCAACCAAGAAGAAGTGGCGCTCCTGCTAGTAGAAGACTCATCTTGCGCCCGAAGTAATTAACCAGGAGTGCCGCGATAATGTTACCAGGAACGGCACCTAGCAAATAGAAGGATGCTATCCAGGAAGCTTCGTTGGACGTTATTGGAAGTGGTGAATTTGAGCTCTTCAGGAGTGGTAGAGTAGGCGACGTCCAACCAATATGAGCTCCAGTTGTTGCCAGAGCAATAGTCGCTATAAAATTGCAGATAAAACTCTTTAGTTCAATATTATAATAATAAGAAATCTGAAGAGTGATTTCTTTTGATAATTATCTTGTACAAATTGCACATCTCTATAAACATATTATTAATATTTTACCTGTGATTGCTGCTAAGTATTGCGGCCATTGCTTGATGTTCGTGGCGTCCATCTTGCTTATTTCTTCTTTTACACCGACTGCACAGAATATCAAATTATTTTATTTTATTATCTGCATCTTATATTTTTTTATAAATATTAATATGAAACATTCGAGACTACTTACAGAGATAGTAATGACACTTGTATTTAACACCAAAGCAATGGGACTGGGACTGAGTCGCGTAACTTTAATACATCTCCTACGTACTGAGGAACTGTGACTCCACGAAGAGCATTTTATAGGATATTTTATCACCCAATCTCTTATCACTTCCATTTTAAGAAAAAAAAAAGAAATTCTCGCAAATATTGGCTTGGCTTTGCCCTGATGATTTTAGAATAAGCGTATGCCGATTTTAGAATATTATTTTCCTATCCTGTGAATTAAGTTGTCATGTAGATATATTTTAATACAATTACCGACGCATATTATTGTGTGCTTTGGCTTTGCACGATCATTCTACAATTTACTAGTTTACAGGATTAACAATTAATTACCAAAAGTACACGAATTTCGTTATTATAATAAGGATGCTATTAGAGTTTACGCGACCCCCCGTCGTGTTCTTGACGAAAGCATCAGCAAATATTTCAAAGCTATACGAGGGAGACACGTTTGAATTTATAACGGTTATTATTGATAGTATTTATCACGTCATACCTCGTATCATATTCTAAGTCATTCTAAGTCGGCCGACTTAAATTATAAGGAAATGATTTCGAAGGTTTCTCCGTTATTTAATCCTCTACCCCCGCTTCATTCAAGTACGTTCAGTCTGTAAGATTTTTGAGCTGGCACAATTTCTCATTGAAAAAAAGTAGTCATAAAGGAGAGAAGGAAGATCTTTGAAAATGGATTTTTCCATTCACCTACATTGTATTGACAATGAGCTATAATCATATCGTTCAAATTTTCTATTATCTCTCATATAATGTAATATACGTTGCGACCGGCATCTATAATATTCTTAACCGTCAAAATACAATATTCAAAATTAAGATAAACAGTAGTAATCATAATAACTATAAATGTCAATCTTCAAAATCCACAGATAAATCTCTCATTTATAATACGTAATGTTTTCAATGTAATTAAGTTTATTTATATTCAGATATATTCAGATTTGGTACTCATGACTGTCTTATCTTAATACGTGTCTAAATAAATCTGAAATATTTCCTGTAATTCTACCATATAATTAAGAAATGTTTTCAATACGTTTTCCCGCCGCCATTTTGATCTACTCGCGGTTCCTTGCACGTAAATGATTACAATTTACAAGTTTATACGCTATGTGACTAATTTATTAGAAATTATGATTTTCGCTATCACTCCTAAATGATCTTTCGTGTCATCGTAGTCAGAAAGGTTATTGCTATCAGTTGCTTTATTATTATAAACGCAGTATCTTATGCGAGTGCAGTGGTAGTGAATTTGACATTTGTTTAACCGCACGTGAGTTTTAAATGCGTCGCGAAGAATCAGTGAGAAAAATAATGCTTAAAATTTCAACGCGCAATAAGGAAGAAACGCTTGAGTAATACCAGAGTAGAATATAAATAATTCGTGTATGATTTTATGCAACAATTAGTTCATTCATAGTTCATTCGGACTAAGAAGGCAGAGTCAGATTTAAATTAGAAAAAAAAAACAACTTTAATCCTATACACTCAGGTGGCGCTGCTGTAGCTACATATCGCACATATAAAATAATCCTTGGAGTTTAAAGGGTTTTTAAATACGTTGAAGTTGGTTTCAATTTCTTTTTTTATTTGAAAATAATGTGCAATCGCTTGATAGTGATTATTCCTGTGCGCTGTATAAAAATGACGGACCAAACCGTTAAAAAATTTAGCGCATCTATTTGTTTCTTATAGTAAAACCATATGTACAGGTTGATACGTTCGAACTGAATAACCGGGTATGTGTTTGTTAAGCGTGGTGAAAAAATTGCGCAAACATTGTTATCGCCCGACGTCAGGCATCTTTGCAAATTTATCTTCCTTGATTTCTTAACAGACGCGTCGCCAATTATACGACCATATATAGAACGTATCACACTCTTATTGCGATGCTTCCAAAATTTTCCTCTGTCACTGGGTCGCACACGTGAATGTCTGTCTGACTGCGGAATTCTCAAAAACAAAATATGTCAATCACGCAGCGCTTATAATCAACAGCGCATCTAGCATCAGGCGATCTACATGTTCTCGCTGGACGCCAATAGGCGCTATTCGCAGTCAAATGATTAATAAGGTTTCGCATGGAAAAAAAAAAATTGTCAAAATGAATTTGAAAACGTCAAATCTAAGAATGTCTATTGATCTGTTAGATTTCAACGCCATATCAAATTTGTTACATTTCTCTTTGAGCTTCATATTACAACAAAGACTCATTTGTATCTCCACGAGAGACTTTTCTCTGATCTCAGGTACAATAGAGTATAAAAATGATATACAAATGTAGCAAACCATAGCGAAGCAAGCTAAAGTCCTATAAATTCCACAGGCAACCATGGAAAACAGCGATTCCTTTGACATTGATAGGGAATCATTCACCCAGTATCGTATAAAGAGCAATGATCTTCTGATATAACATAATGGAGGAGTCAAGAATCCATCCGTGGCCATCTGTATTAACATTGTGGCTGAGTAAGTGAAAGACACTGGAAACAGTAAGAGACAGTGCAGATATACATATATAAGTAGTACTTAATGACAAAGGCCTCCTTTTGCAGCTTGGCAGTCAGAGTAATAGCAGAGACACCAGCCACAAGCTGAAGAATGTTTAGAATTATGACAGCAAGTCCCGACGATGAACCAGAGTCACTTACTTACCTCGAAGATCTCTTGTTTTTATGATGCAATGGCACCTAATCCACTAAATTTAAGTACAGCCTGAAGTCCAGTGCTAATAAAGATAGCTTTTCTAACACCAGGTGAGTCTAGCAGATCCCATAGAATATGTTTGTTGGTTAAGTGTCTGACAACGGCCTTTTGCATAATTGAGTACGTGGATGCAGTAATCGGTCGGACGCTTGAAAACGTTTCCAAAGCGTCGATCGCCGGGCGCACTGCGACGCCTCGGCGGCGCTTCCAATAAATAATTTGTGTTTAACTCGCAACAACTTTTGCACTTTTCGATCGATCTAAATCAAACTTTGCTTAAAAACTTACCCGAACGCTAAGGATCATCATGCTTAGGGGGACTTTATTGAGACTTCAATAAGTAGTATTTTTTGTTTATCATATTTTGCAATCATACTTTATCACCCATTTGGATAATAGTTTTCAGCGTTTTCGAGCCGATTACTGCATCCACGTACTCAATTTCTAGGTCATTTTCAATTTGATCCTTTAACTTGGAACCCTTTAATTGCATGAAACTTTTCTCGGCAACTTTCTAATTGTTACTCGTCACTTGTATCGTAATGCATTAATTATTATTGATATATATTTCTTTCGGTTAATCGGGTATTAGGTAAAAAATATAATAGTTATTACGCCAATAATTAAACAGAATATCTGTTCATTGGAATTACCATAAAAACCTACTAGGATGTTTATCAGATGATGATTATATTTCCTAACGAAATAAGAGACAGCCAACTTCAGTCGTAATAATAATTGAAAAATAAAAAATTTCTGAATTAATCTATTTGTATATGTCATTGTAATGACACTGGTTTTAAGTAATCCATTATTCTTTGACAAAAATGGTTGTTGATTTGTGTATTAACAAAATATATGATAGTTAATATGATTATTACGTATTATTTGCAACGGCCTTCAGTGCGAATATAAGGTAGCCGTTATAAATTATAGCCTTGATTACTAAAAGACCCGACGTGGTTGAAGCGGACTAGACGTGTCGTAATAACGTAAATTCTAGTTGTCTACGTGCTTCCTTTTTCAAAGAACGTACTTGAAGGTATGTGAAGTTCAATTTTATCAGTGTATTTCTTGAATTTTTCATACATCGCAATATTACTTTTATACGTTCCCTCGTAACTGTACAAATGGAATAAAAAAAAAGTTGAACTCGGCATTTGCGGGTTACACTATCGGAAGTTCTTTCTTCCTATAAAGAGGGAGAGAGAGAGAGAGAGCGTGAGAAAGACAGAAAGAAGAGTGAGACGGATAGAGAGAGTGAGAGAGAAAAAAGAGCGAGAGCGAGGGAGAGAGATAGAAAAAATAGATCGAGAGGGGGAGAATGAGAGAGAGAGGGAAATATCGATCGCCGCCATTGGACGACAGTCGCAAGTCGCCTGCTACGAAGTGAAGGCTTAGGTTATCTTCGTAGATGAATCTTAGGTCTTTTTGACAGTTCCACCTTTTTTTCTAAAGTCCAGCTGTTCTCTGGACATTCGTATTCATTGAAGAGGAAATAAGAAACTATAAATCAGCGGAAGCATTGTATCGAGGGATAGAAACATCTTTGGCGAAGATGTGCGGTGGATTTACGTGTTCGAAGAACGCGTTAACTGCACTGAATATTTTATATATTGTGAGTGTCGAAGAGCCTTTTTTATCATTTATAATTATTTTTAATATTAATCTTTGCTCTTAGGTCGTTGCCTTCATCTTGATTGGGGTTGCTGTCTATGGAAGGGCTTCTGCTTTGGTCACAAATCTTCCAATTATTGGAGGAATTTTAGCATGTGGAGTTATTCTTATACTGATTTCGATTGTAGGACTTATCGGAGCAGTCAAACATCATCAAGTACTACTGTTCTTTGTATCCTTTCTAATCATGGAGATTGTTTTTATACAAAGTTTAAGGTCATGCCTTTGGGTTGAATGATCGTAATATCTATTGACCTTTGTATCATATCAGCTGTTCAATACTTGAGGGAGATCTTAGCTTGACATTTATATTTATTGTACTACAGTAGACTGCAGAGTGCCCTACATATCGTTCAGTCTAGTTGCACAGCATATATCAATTTTAATGCATAACTAAACTCTATAATACATGATACTTAGTCTATTAAATTTATACCCTGTTTGCTATGAAATTTCCTTAATTAAGTAATGCAGTACATGTTAATTTTGTTCCTGCTGTTCCTGATCCAATTCAGTATTGCATGTGCTTGTCTCGCTGTCAATGCCAAGCAGCAAGAGCAGCTTGCTGAACAGGTAACTACTTTCATATTGGTCGGCACATTTGTTTTTGAATAAATTAGTCATCCATGGTATGATGGAAAACTTATAGGTTTTAATGTCAGTTATTGATACACAGCAAATAATTAATGATTTTTGTTTAGGGATGGAGACGTGTGGGGAGTCCCTTGAAATTACAAGTACAGACAAGATTTACTTGCTGCGGATTTAATGACACCAATACTGTAGAACCTGGAATGGGACACCCATCTTGCGAGAATGTTCATGTGAATACACTTTAATAATCTTTATACACAAATTTTCAAAGCATACAATAAACTCATCTAAAATTTTTTTCCAGAAACTCTGTTGTCCACCAGAAGTTCCAACAGACCAACAATGCAACTGTCCGACATGTATGAGAAAACTACAGTCTACCATTGATTACGCATTTAAGCTTTGCGGTGGGATAGGATTATTCTTCAGTTTTACAGAGGTAAGTCCAGAAAGCACCAATTCACATACACTTCCCTAAACAAAATCAAATTTTGACAATATCAAAAAAAAAAACAAGTTATCTACATACAAGACATTTTAAACGTCTTCTATTAATATTTACTTATTAATGTCAATATCGTTTTCTTAATATTCTCGTACAAGTTCCAGACAGTTAATGTCAAAGTAAATGTCTTAACTTTTTAATCACACGACATTGAAGGTGTTAATTAAAAATTGTAATAACTTCTGCGTCATTTCTGAAATCGTATAATCATACATTTCTGGTGTGTAAAGTGTATACTAACCGTACCATACCTATTACAGTTTGTTGGTGTTTGGTTGACCGTGCGCTACAGGAACCAAAAAGATCCTCGAGCTAACCCTAGTGCTTTCCTCTAGTCTAACATCATCGCCATGTCTCCTGTCTCCTCGTACGACCCTCCTAACAGATGGTGGGTGGTTTCTTCGTGCTGCTTGTGCTCGTCTATTAACTTATCTCCCTCTATCATCGTTTGTCGTAGTATCTGAAAATTCTACTTTTCTTTCTCATGCATTGTACTCTCAATCTTACATGCACAGGGATACCCAACAAGTATCGCCATTTGTCTCAGTGTTCAAAGAATACACGAGGGAAAATAGAATGCATTGTTCTCATCGAATTATGATTGGTGGTGGGGATAATGAGAACAATGCACTAATATATGATTATTATTATCATATTATTACTATTTTTATTTTACTGCTACTCTATTGCTACCTGTTACTTTCACTGCGTGCCAACAGATATTCTATGCAAAGCTCTAATTTATTTTTCTTTTTTTTTTCAAGCTATCCTCTGCCTTATTTAACGTCGATACTCTCCTTCATTTTTATTTACGACTCTCACTCTAAGCTTCCTTAAATTAGTTTCTTCTCCAATTATGTTCACGTAATTTTCTCTATAACTGTACCTCGGACACCTTTCGTTACCGTAAATTGACTTTTCAGGTGATTGCAGCTTTCTTGGCGCGGCGTTACAGGAATCAATTAGATCCACAAGAAAAAGCTGCAAGAGCCGTATTCCCTCGACAAAATTACCTTTACTGACGTGGCGACAATGCTAAATGAATATTACTTTTGGCGATCAAGCTAAATCCATCGTATCGAGAATACTCTAAATGATTCTGAATAACAAAAACGGTTTATTTAAGTTGCTTCTGACTGTCTCGATTGAGAATTACATGCAAAGAGCCAAGAAAAATATTTTCGTCTACGTATTCGACATCTTAACGGAAAGAGCAAATCTTAGAATTAGAAGTAGGCGCTTACACTGCACAGAATATCATTTATTTTCAGCATCGATCGACATTCTCGCGTCGGTCGCCAGAAACCCATAAACAATATCTCGAATTCAGTGCTCCTTTCGCATATCAAAAATACACTCTATCGTAGGACTTTGTTTTTTCTTTTTTTTTTTAAATTGATCATAAGATTCTACGACTGTCAGGGGATGGAAAAGGGTCGGGTCATGTAATAGTTGAAATGTGTGCCCTAGTCAGCCACTAAGAACACTATCATACCAAGCCTCAATGCGCCTTTGTAGACTAGCGTTTAAAATGGACCTTTTTATAGATAGATTTTAACCAGTACTTTTATTGCTACCTTATATTTCTCTCATTGTTCTCAACGCGAAAGGCAAACGTTCCTGTTTGCCTAAACATCAGGCATATAATATATTACGAAGCAAAACATTCCAAGATTCGCTATTACCACGATAACAAAGCTCACTTTATACGAGACTGGTTAAATTTATAACCTTAACTACGCTTAGAATACGAGAACCTGCATCGTGTCCTTCGATCTTTACGTAATTTGAACTATGATTAGCAATTCCGAACGCTCGTTAACTATCTTTATCATTGCTTTGATCCTGCTAGCAGTTTTTTACTTGGCTACCACAGGAACGTCACTCGTAAACAATGAATATCAATTTATCGCAGCTTAGATACACTCATTTTGCTTCACAAAAATTTTTGCGTATTCGTTTATTCGCGGCATCCGCGATGTTCAGAGAATTTTTCTTTATAATCGACTGATATTGGCTGTGTAATAAAAATGAGCGAAGGTCGTGCGCGATGTTGGAAATGAAAGAAAAAAAAGTAAGCTGGTAAATCAATGTGAACTAATTGAGTCACAACGAAATTAATAGTTACTAATTACCTTGTTCTTTGGTTTATTACCCCAATTTACTTTCTTAATTTGCCATTCCGGATCATGCCTTATGCCTTACGAAATTTATGTATCGTGTCGAATACCTAGACTCTTGCTAATTAATTCGCTATACTTTACGCGTCAGACAAAAATTCTGATATCCAAGACTTGCTTTCTCTGATTTCATGTTCTACTTAATCTACCGTTCGATCGATCTATCGTGAACAAATTTGTACATTGCTCTAACTCTTAGGATGTGAAATTATTTATAATATTCGATAATGCCTAATATCGAGGGTTGTATACGAGAATCTCTCGTGTTCTGGTTCTCCGTCATGGAAATTATTTCGAACCAGTTATTCGAGTAATCACGCGAGAACTTTAATTACTAACTGTGAGTCAGCTCACAGTATACCTTAGTAGTTTATTAATTTTACTTTTGTTAACCAATTTTACATTTTACTTTATCTACGTAAAATTATAGAGTATCCCGCGAGCGCTTCGTATCAAATCAAATTCTATACGCTAATTAGAGAGATAAACTTTAGAATGTATACATGAACTATATACCATATATGCTAAGTAAAATAATATCAAGATTGCAATTATTCATAACGTACATATGTATTTCATTCAAATATACATATGATATTACGTATTGACATACATAAATCCATCAGGGCCTCGTGTACGTGTATAAAAAGAAAATTGTCTGTACTTTTATTCATTCTGTTTCATCTGAGGTATATTTACATTGTACTATGAATTATTCTTATTCAAAAACTTGTACCCGTACACTTGCTACCAATGCGTATCATCATAGAATCCTATATATCGATTAATACATGCACTAGTAATCGTGTGTTCATTTAAGCTCTATTGTAATATCTCTATACAAATACTTGTCACATAATGCATCTGTAGGACATCCATTGGATATACTATTGAATACAGGTATCGAAGACTGAATAAAACAGTCTTCGATGATAAAATTCTTGAAAACTTATTAATTAAGTAATAGCCAGATATATTATATCCTTCGCTGTAACAATATGCAAGACTAAAAGGCTTTTTGGGTTTCGAAGAAACTGTATTATTCAATTTTTGAATTAGAAGTGTCCTATTTAAAAATGTATTGTTACTGCTGGGTATTGTGGTGTCACTGTTTAATTTCTTTAGCTGAAAAGAGACAAAGTAATTATGTAACTACTTGTGAAACTTTAAAATACCATTCCTGTCGCGCTTCAGCCTTACAAGTAACGTTTTAAAGTTACATATTCAAGTGGATGAATCTCAATGCTTAATTCTGACAGTATGAATAATATCCAATACGTGACAACATATGCTATACGTATATTATACATATAGTGTAGCTTAATTAATAATCCATGAGAGAACTTATAAAAACAAGGAACTTATTCCCCAATCATGAGGTAGATAATAACGAGATTCAACTGCCAGCGTTGTCCTCGTCGAGAATAAAAAGATACATTGTATAAAAATAAGAGACTGTTTTATTTGGTTATGTTCACCAAGTATATATATTAATTATATAAATATTTGTGCATATTCAGTGAGACGAAGGGATGAATTGTGTTACAATCAAGATATCTACCTGTTTAATTATAAGCTATTGTACTTAATGGAAATGGAGAAATTTCTTTTTAATTTCTGACCAATAATACTTTGTATCTTTACTGCAACGCTAAGTGCATATCTTGAAGATGTGAGAATTCCTTAGAAACTATGTTCTTTATCGCAGATATTTACACTTGATAAGTGAACACTGATGCTATATATCATTTGAGTTACGATATACAAGAGGGATATTTCAATTGCTTATATCTTGTATCACTCTGTTTGCTTTACTTAATTGTTACAGATTGTATCAATAGTAATGAGGGTAGTGCTTGTAGAATTTATTTCCCTCGGAATGTCCGCTGGCGGATTGACGATCAGCACCACCCTGTTCGCCATATTGATTATTATTTCCATAATACACTTGATTTCCATAGGCAAGCTTATCAGCATTTTCCTTTCCTGCGGAAAGGCCTTGGTTGTACTGTCCCTTCTGGGCATTCTGACCAGAATTGTATTTATTGTCCTGGAAGCCACCGTGATAGGAATTGCCACCAGCATCCCCAAAGTGTCCTTGTTGGCCACCAAAGTTGTACTGGTCACCCTCGTTGTTGCCTTCGTCGTAGAAGGTTGTCGTTTTGCCAGTCTCATCCTTATGATGAGAAGTTTCAAAGCCTTTAGTCACGTGTCCCTTTTTATGACCAGAGGCATTCTTAACGTGACCCCCTTTAGCACCTGTTAATAAATAACGACTTGGTTGAATTACTTAAATCCAGGGAACTCAAAAGTAAAATCCATTCATAATTATCTGGTATCAGCTACTTACCGGACTGATCGTAATGGCTGTTACCATCGTAGGCCTTTGAATTTTCATATCCATTTTTTGCACCACCTGCATTGGCAAAATAGCCGGCCTCGCCCTTGGCGTTATTCTCAGCAGCCTGTCCGGCGGAAATACCTTCGGCTAACCTTCCGCTAGATTGACCTTTATGCCCTGCACCATTCTGGTAATTGCCATCGCTGGCAACTGCAGCGCCTTTGGCAAATCCATTTCTTTCCAGTGCACCACCACCATGTCCGCCATATCCACCATAACCTCCATATCCGCCATAACCTAGTCCGTCGGTATAACCACCATGTCCCAAACCGTGACCGCCGCCATAGCCACCATAACCTAAACCTAAACCATGACCACCTCCATAGCCACCATAACCTAAACCGTGACCACCATATCCAAGACCACCGCCGTATAGCCCGCCATAACCAAGTCCTCCATTTCCACCGTATCCAAGACCTCCTCCGTAGCCTCCATAACCTCCATGACCTCCATAGCCACCATATCCTCCCTTAATATATCCAGATCCAATACCAGATCCTAGTCCAATACCCCCATAACCAAGACCACCCTTATAGCCAACTCCACTTGCACCTCCTCCATATCCTAAACCACCTCCGTAACCGACGCTACCATACCCAAGACCACCTCCGTATCCCAAACCACCGTGTCCAAATCCACCACCGTACCCCAGACCGCCACCTCCGTAGCCACCGTAAGATCCTCCATAACCTCCAATTCCGGAACCTAATCCGTAACCGATACTCGCGGCACTTTCGATGTCGTTATTCACCACGTCGGAAGCTGCTGCTCCGAGTATTAAAATGGCGCAGACGAAGACGTTCTTCGAATGCATCTTGAATGTTCACGGGGTTCTTGAATCTAATTACTCGATTTCTGGAGTATCGAGCACTGATGCTGCAGTCAAGATCGTACTGTCTTTTTATACCAGAAAAATGTCTTGCTTCAATGATTACAAGATGTCCTCGACATTTCTAATCTGCTGTTAGCGTATGTGATGGGGTCGTACGGTGCAGTAAACGCGATTCGGATGTAAGCGCCGACATTTGAATTTCAAACACTTCAACGGTAACTTCCGCCGATCGCCGGATGTTGCCTCAACAAAGGAATCGGTGACAGGGACACTTTAATACATTCTGTAGATCCTGCTCTTAACGATAATGGCTTCTATTAAGTATCATAGATCTACTCCAGGCTCTTAATTATCCAAATCGGGATTAAGATAAATCAATGATTAAACTGTGTGATACATGTGAGATTAATGTTTATAATGACTGACAAGACTTATCTATTATAATGGAGAGCGAGAGTGTCTCGGACAACCCAACTCAATGCTTTTCAAATTTTAGAAAAAAATCGCACGTGAATTTTTGAGGTTATTTAAACATGCGAGAAATCATCGTATTTGTATATATGACATTTATAGTACGTTTTAATAATTTTTAAAAAATGTTTCTTGTTTTCTAATAGTGCTACTTATGAGTATTGGGCGACTTTACGTATCAAGTATTCTTGTATACAGTGTGAAATCCTCTTTTTCCGGTATCTTTATTTGACTTCCGGTGACTCAGCACCCTGACCTCCTTGATACTACGATAATGGGGTAGCCTTGTCGATTTAAGGCTGCGAATCGAGAAATCGCGTTATGGTGGTACTACACTCCGAGGAAGTCTTAGTCATTGTTAACCATACAAATTGTGATAATATAGCAATCAGTTGTTACTCGGTGGTTATCGAAGATGAAAGGCATTTTTGACCGTTCGGAAGCAAATAGAATCAGGACTACTGGGTAAGGGTAGAAACATATTTATTACATTTATTAAATCGATGGAGAAAATTAACTGGTGACACGTAATATCCGAAGTCTTTATTGAGATTATTTTTCAAAGATTTAGGATTTTGGATAATTAATTTTTTTATTGGTTTTATTATTGTCCTACTGTAATATAATTCTATCGAGAAATCGATACTGTCTCAATAAGATACTGTTACCAAGTGCAAGCATCTTTATCCCCTCTCCAAGTACAGAATAGGTTATATTTAATATAATTTCGAGTAGAATGGAAACCCTGGCTTCAAAATTGACTATACTTGACAATATAAATCCCAGTCCATTATGTTGCACTACAAGAGAAAAGTTAGTTAAATACGAATACAAGAAAGTTCCAGGAACAGAAGGCACGAACCTACGTAATCATATAACGATAAATTCGTAACAGTATCTCTGACAATAAAAACATAAACCAGAAAATTAAATCCACGTGATCATAAAATACGGACTAATTCTGTTCGAAAAAGAATCCTTAGTCGTATTAAAAAAAAAAAAAAAAAAAGATCCAATCAACCGTGCGTGAAAGTGAACGCAAGTAATTTGTTTAATTTTGTGGAAAACGGGGTAGAAAAAAATGTAAGTCAACGTAATATGGATTAAATTTGTTGGAAGAGGATATCGATGTGGATACCCTTTTATTTTTTCTACCGCGCATCCCAAATTCCAATATTCAACGAAACAATTCGCAGAAGACTCAAGGAAGCGTCCACGTTTCGCGCAGGGGTTGGAAGGAATCTTTACCGTGGAAAATGGGGGAGGTCTGTCGGCGCATGCGCAGATACTCAGCTCTACGAGCTCAGTGGGAATGCGCATTCAGTCCTGTAATATAAAATTGTACGTCAGGTGCGCAAGTTCAGACACGTCCGTGGAAGACGCGCGCAAGTGAACAAGAGCGACATAGTTACATTTCGGGTTTACCTTGCGCGAGAGGAAGGCTATCCTGGCAACACCCTGGTGCAATTTGGCTGAACGATATTAAGTAGTCGTACATCAATTCACCGACCCCGCCTTTTGTCTTTGAAGATGAGTCTGCTGTTCGACGAGGAGGATATCGACGAGGAAGAGATCGACGAGTGAGTTACTTACCGTTAAATCTTCATTTTATTCTCTTATCTTTTTATTATATCCTGCGCCTATGCTTTTCCTGGAATTCAGGCAAGGAGTTGAACGAGTTTTTATTTTCACTACGTCACAACAAAGGGTCTGATCTGCATTCACTTAACGGTGGAGTCTCCTTTTGGTTATCTTAAATTACTTTTGTACTTGGAGTAATCATTGGTATGGAGAGAATTAGTAACGGTTTTTGTTTTTTGAAAATTTCTTATTAACTTTATTCACTTCATTTAGCCTTATTCTCACGTGAGATAGTTGTATCATGTCTGTCAATTTGTACCATGTAATTTGGTTAGGTTTAACGTTAATTTCGTCTGACAGTTACTCGAATTTTATGTATCTTTAAGTACAATTGATTTGTACTGATTTTTTGGGGGGAATTTGTAAATCCTACTCGGCATAGGATTATTGGGGTAGAGTCTCTGACAATGG
Organism: Calameuta pygmaea; assembly: GCA_031762395.1. Classification (NCBI taxonomy): domain Eukaryota; kingdom Metazoa; phylum Arthropoda; class Insecta; order Hymenoptera; family Cephidae; genus Calameuta; species Calameuta pygmaea. The sequence continues at coordinate 316,841 of JASANN010000069.1, read as the reverse complement.
CGTAAGGATACGTATATTCTATGTATCTGGTAAATTAAAAAAATTCAAAGGCACGTGGTAGATGACAGTGGTAGGTTTTATCGACTAAAGGACAAATCGTTGATCGATGCTCATCGGCCATTAGGATTTTTGCTTCTTTAATCTTATAAATTTACATTGCGTTTCTCTTAAGATTTATATAGGATTTTTATTCTTTATTTGTTTCATTGTTGACTTTTTTTTATTAATCTCCAGATTGCTCAATTTTCAGAAATCATTGACTCATACGGATTGATACGTTGATCTACTGAGATTAAAGAACACAGACTATGATTAGTCATTCATTTTTATTATTGCTTCAATCACCGTCTTAGTATATAAATTTCCATCAAGCTACATATTCCGTATGAATCCCATTTGAATTTTCATGGAACTTATTTTTACCTGAGTAGGTAGCACAGACCCAACTTTTTTTTGTCGTTAAGTTCAAGGCCATGTTAATTTTCATGAAGTTATACATCGTTAAGTATTAAAGGTTTCATGTGAATTCTCTTTTATGGGAACGGAAGTATCGATTCTCTCCTAATATGATATCATTTCCTTGTACACCAAGCGTTTCACACGTAATTTTGCAATATCCACTACACACGGTACATTTTCAGCTAATTATTAGACGCTACAGCTACACTTTGAAGGTCGAGTGACAAAAGAACCGTAATGACTTGTCGAAAATCTACAGTTCACCGCGTCCTGAGAACATCCGTTATACAGACTACGCAGGATGCAAAATGATTTTAGTCGAGTCATCAGGAGTCATTGATGTTTTGTACACTTGAAAGCGACACCATTTTGAAGCCATAAAAATATGTTCATAAATTATAAACAAATTATAATTATTTATGTATATCAAAATATTTTCGTTTCGAGTCGATATATCATAGGTAACACAAACATAGGATGCTTTTTGACTAGGTATCCGTGCAGCCAGATTAATTTGACTAACGTAGTAGACGATCAATTGTTTGACGTGTAGCAGAAAACTTTTAATTCAAAGTGTGTCATTTACTTACGCAGGATTATTTATCAGGTAAATTACACGCTGTATCATCGAGTAGAATCTATTTTTAAAGTCAAAGATCGATATCGAATTACTGCGAGTACTGGTATAGACTATACGCTACAATTATTAGTAAAATGCGTAGTAGATCGATACTATTGTCGTTTGTTGTCAGATGATATCGGATTTTCGATGAATTCTGGACATTCAATTTTGCTGTGGTATGAATATACATATATGTATATGAAGCTCGCACCACACCCTCTAAAGCCATGACACCTTTTGGGGTATTCTCCGTTTCCATGGCAACAACGGTCAAGCATACCGATGTCATTCTTCCTTTTTTTTTTTTTCTAAGGGTGAAGGATAATTTTCCAATATCAGAAAGTGAATAGTGATAAAAAAAAAAGCTAACAATTGAATGGCTGCCAGTATTTTAGGCTGATTATTTTTCGACAATGTATTCGTAACTTTTCAATAACGCCATTGTTGACATATAATCGTGGTTGCGCGATTTTTATGTAAAAATGTCAGAAAATTTTTTTCTTATTATTATCCCGACCACAATAATTATTCTCGTGTCGATTTCTTTGTGTCAGAAGCGAACTTAACATTTTCGCAAAATTACACAACAGTTATCCAACACGTTGCGAATCGACTTGCTCTCGTCGTTCTTAGGATTATCAGAGGATTTGGAAGTAAAAAAAAAAAGATTAAGATTTTTTTTCGAAAATGGGATACATCTTAACGAGATCGTTTCGGTAAGGCATTTAATTAGTCTTTCCATCACGTCGTCAGGCGTCCAACCAATCTCATGGTAGAAATTGCATAACGCTTGGGGCGAACTACATTAACGTTTACGTTAATTAATTTTTAATCTCTTGGAATTATCGACAGGTATTGATTTTTATATCAACTACCAAATTTAACTGTTACCGTGGACTAGTCATTTTCATTGAACATTTTTCGGAAGCATGAAACTGAATATTTAAACTAGTATTTTCTTTCTTGGCGCTTACTAACAAACGTTACGTAACCGACTGGAGTTATCCTATCAGTAAGTATGTTATTTCAGGGGTCACGTAAGATACTTATCACATTGAGCATTCAAGAGCAAATGAGTATTTGCGGATGAAAATTGTGAATGATAACAAAAATGTCATAAGTATCTCCATGCAAAATGGTTCATTATTCCAAGCGGGAAGAATGATAAATTTTTTGTTTTGGTTACGTTTGAATTACAACAAACAAAAACTACTCGTTCCATTGTCATAACTAGAGACAGAATAAAATGGGAGACATTAAAAAAGTTCGTACTTGACCTTTATTGCTCAATTTTCACTTTTTTTTTTAACTCTTTCGACCGTCATTGCTGCCACGGAGTCATTCGACGTAGTAGTGAAATAACATGGTACTCGATGTAGCTTATCAAAACTTTAATAATTATCGTATCAGTAATAACGAAATAGATGATTTAGTAATTGACCTTGATGTCGCGTGATATTACCCTTGAGTATTGTTAATCATCTTCTGAATATTTTGAATTCCTGAACATGATCGAGTATGTAAATAAAGCTGAATACGCGATTATCAATAAGATCATTATATACGAGGATGGGAGAATCGTGCAGTACGTTATGAAATTGTTTGGGGAATAAAATGATTATTCGATAATCAGCCATAAGTAGAATAACCTAGGAAAAATTTAATTTCTATTGTCATATACATTTTGTCGCACGGTATGTATACGAATAGTATGCAAATAGAATGATGCAGGCGCCATTTTATAACGGTACATAATTTTCGATCGATTATCGATGATTTAAAACGTCAGTTCAATCGGTCGCAATGTTACGCGGAGGGAATGAAGTCTGGCGTCGATTCAAATTTTCTAAACATATTCGACCGTTTAACTTATTTTTAGACAGTTCGTCTGAGGATCTCGTGACGATCAAATCTCGACTGTAAAAATTCGTCCGCGCTCGATCGGATCTCCATTTTGTCAAATTACACGTTAGATTTAATTTGAAATGAAGCGCTGCAACTTCAAGTTGTTTGATAGGAAATGCTCGAGAATCTCAACAGTCGTGTTTTATAATCCAAACAAAAGTGATTCGGTGTTCGAGTTTGTACGGTGTATTACGAACTTCCATGTTGCTCCGTTGTGACACGTTCTTAAGGTCTAGAAATCAATCGATTGCGCTGTAGGTAGCGATTTTTAATAAAACGTATAGACTTGTCTAACCTGATGTCGATCTATTAACTTGACACTTTGTTATTTAATCGTCGTTTCTGATTCTTCCCTTCAGGAATTATTTTTTTTTCTATTCGCCGTAGAGCATCGAGGAATTTTTTAAAACGGTTGCTCGTTCAGTCCAACGGTTTGGAATTAATAGTACGGAATATACATATATGAGAAGGAGCTAAACCTTGTAGTAGTTATAACAGTGACAATTTGCTACAGTGCGTTGAATAGTTTTGGTCTGGTCTATAGGTTTCTTCATAGGACGTGGCGTTTGTTCTTTGCAGAGCCGGTACATATTCACTTGTCAGTGGGACTGGCAGATGTGTTGTATCCGTTGCCGTAGGGTGGTGGGAACGAGCGATCCGAGTATAAAGCCTGACCCACAGTGGACGTTAACTTATTCTGCGAACGTCAAGGCAAGCGCGCTGACCGTCGTCGGAACGGAAGAATCGAGGAACAAGGCTTATATTGTTTTCGTACAATTTAACGTCAAACTGATTTCGTAACGTATTGGAATAAATTGGAAATCAAAATGCCGACTTGCACGTGCGAATACGAGAGAGTCGAGGATTATGAGAATCACGAATGCCAACTGAAACTGCCGATTGAAAATGATGCACAAACTGAAAAATCAGTTCACGATGACGTTGAGACGGCAGTCAGGTACAGAAAAATTGTTAATGTGATTTCGAAGAGATTTGTGAGAGTGATTAGTCATTAATTCTTTGATGTGGATTAATCGTGCAATTGTGAGTGGCTTTTAAAATATGTTCTTATGATTAACGTAGTGCTGATATTTAAGGTATGATTTTTTGCTGCGAATTTCTTTTTTTTGGCGTTTTGCAAAGTTTAAAAGCGACAATGACGCAACTGTCGTTTTATTATCGACGTAGGAATTTACTGTTTAATCTTTTTCATTGACAATTGTCCTGATTGGTGTACACGGCAATTTCAAGTTTTCTTTTTGAATTCTCAATCTTGAAACCGCTTATAGCTGGAAGGTATAGAGAATCCCTTTCGAGGATATCTTAACATGGGGAATGGCAGTTTGTAAAATTGCAGACAGACAATTCGACGTGTTTGTACAAAATATTATTGTTTTAGAAAGTAAATTATCTTTTTACATTTATTCTATGTCTGATTAACGTGTTATTGTTTTTATCGAGGATGCTTAAGATAATCAAAATAAATTCTCCGTACTCTTTCTTCAAACGTATCCTAATGTACTAAGTTTCAGGAACCTTTCTCTCTGCATTTTTCACATGGTTTACGAGTCTCTACGGACAATGACGTAAATCTTTAGAAATTTGATCAGGTGACGTGGTTCCTTTACTGCAGACAAAAGCAAAATCTTATTTGCCTTTCATTTATCAATTACTGATACGTAGTTGCTCATAAAAATTTAACGTCTGACAGCAGGCTGTTAAATTAACATAAATAAATATAAGAACGTATTCGAATTATTTATGAACACACATATTTATCATAGCACCGACTTTCGTGTAATTTTGAGAATCCAAGCAAAAACAGATACACTCGTTTTCAAAAGCATTGGTTCTTTACAATACGCGACGTCACAAACTTCTCAATTCTATTTCACTGCTTGCAACGACATTTGCATTTTTCCAAGCAAATAATATTTTTGACGCCACTGATAAATCATAGTCTCGAAATAACAGCAGCGCATATATGAATATAAATTGACATATACTTCAAGTATTCCAAATACCGATGAATACATCGCCGAATCTTTATTTTATTTTTTTTTTTTTTTGATAAAATACCACATCTCTAGCGTTCAAAGATATGGGATCTTGGATAAAAAACAATATTGCAAATTTGAATAACCCCAATGATTTACGGCCAGTAACAAAGTGCAAATTGTAATATGTATATCAATCATAATACGTCTTACTTTGATATAATCGATAAAAGTCATACTATCCAATATATGAGAACAAAAATGGCATTATCATATTTTAATTATAATATATACTATTTTATGCTAATAACTCCCTTCATGTTATTTCAGATACCGAGATGGTTCCGTGCGTCTACGAAATCCTCACATTGAACTCATGGATCAAGATATCCTATACCATCTTGCACTGGGTAGTGGTTCTCATGATTTACGCAGGATGTTCGGTGACGTTAAGGTGCGTTATCAAAATTCTTCGTATCTCATATTTCAAATTTTTATTATCAAGTGACAGCGTCACGCTATTATTTGGCTTGGTAAAGACGCAATCTTTTAATGTGAGATATTTTCGTTGTAACGTAATTACTTCATCATTGACTATAACGATTTCGTAACTTTCTACGCAACGACTTCCTGACTCATTGATGGCCACAATGAATTTGAGTAAATATTGCTCTTTTTTTTTTAGTCTTTTGTTTTGTTCCATTGTAAACTTGTGAGGTAACGAATGGAAAATTTTTTAATTAATATCATAAGTTGCTAGAAAATCAATAGCCGAGGCACTTGAATGAAACTGACCTTGATCTCTATGTAGATAACGTGCATTTCATACTTTAATGGTTCACTTGCGACAAACGCTTTTCTAGGGTTACATCAAAGCATGCGAAGTCGTACGAGTGGAGAGTGGCTTTAGCATCGTCAATAATTAGATTTGATTGACGTTGCAGGAGACCTTCGAAAAAGCCGTACGCTACCTTTGCGAAATACATTATCAGCAGGATATTGATTGGATATCGTTAATTAATGAGTATCCATGGGATGCGATTGGAGCTGGAGCTACGAGGATAGCTCGATTGGATTTCTTTTTCATTTCGTTTCATTGCATTTCGTTCCCCGTACAATGTTGGACTAATAAGAAAAGAGAAAAGAGTGACCCTTGATACGAGGAAAAAGCGTGAAGACCAATAATGAAATGTCAGTGGAAAAAAACTTTGCCTTTGATTCACTCGACTGTTAAGATATTTTAAATCAGATGTCTGTAGGACGTTCGGAGGACGTTTTGTAATTTGAGATGAAATAATATTCGTTTATTGTATGTTACAGTTTGTGTGCATGGGCGGTACACCAAAGCGTATGGAACAATTTGCCTATTACATCATGAAGGAAATTGGCCACAAACTTCCTGCTGGAACGACTTTGCTTGATATTAGCCAGTATTCCTATCGCTACTCCATGTTCAAGGTCGGACCGGTGCTTTCCATTAGCGTAAGTGCCAAAAGTAATCAACTTGTTGTACAACAATCTGATCAAATCTTTAACACGATTATTTCCTCATTAAGCGTTAAGAAAAGTTAAGATAAACTTAAAAAATTTCTCAAAATTGAATAAATACTAGTTTATCGGAAGGCGTTACACTAAAATAAAAGTGATGTTACATAAAAATTACATATACTTGTCTCTCTGGTTTTATGTAATTAATATTTAAAAAAGTGTCTGACCAAGCATTCCAGAATAATGACGGTCTTTTCTACTTGTATTTCTGCTATTTTAACCTCTCTTTTTTTTTGTATCTCTGATTCTAGTTCTAGTCCCAGTGTAAAATAGCGAACAATCTATTTATCCTGAGTTATCGATATTTCTATTTTTATCTAGCACGGCATGGGGATACCTTCCGTCGGGATACTCCTTCACGAGGTGATTAAGTTGATGTACCATGCCAAGGTTAAGGATCCCATATTCTTCAGAATTGGTACCTGTGGTGGAATTGGCATCGAAGGTGGTACCGTCGTTATCTCCGAGGAGGCGGTAGACGGCATGTTACGACCTTATCTGGAGTTGGTATGTAATGACTTTCACCGTACGTTAATGCAGGCGCTTGATGATTACCTTATATCCTGTGGTGAACTTTATACACGGCTGTACCAGGTCGCACTTTGCAAACCGCAAATTACTGTGCAGCAGAGTGCCTTTTTATTTTTCATCTGCCTAATGAGTTTGAAACAGTCGCTAGCAGAGAAGAGAAGCTGACCAATGAAAATGTTGTGGTTTTTGTTCCTTTGTGGTAGAATTTTTATAGGTAGTTTAGATCATTAATGACATAACGGTTTGCTCGTTAAGTTTTGTTTGGTTAATGCTTTTTAAACTGGTTACCAGCATTTTTAAGTTGTCTGTTGATTAGCTACATGACATTTGCAGTCTAATCGCATGAAAAGATTTGTTCATGGTCGTTCAACCTCTCCTATGTTTAGCAGTTTTTTTTTTGGAATTGAAATACCATTATACGTATCCAGTGTTGTTGTTCATAATGCAATTCCTGATTCTTTATACTTTTTTTTCAGCCTGTTTTGGGTAAACTTCAGCGAAGACCAGCCAAATTGGATAGACAGCTAGCGCGCGACTTGAAGGCCTTGGCTCATCCTGAAGATCCTTACGATACCATCATTGGCAAGACCATGTGCACCTACGATTTCTACGAAGGTCAAGGCAGACTCGACGGCGCCTTTTGTGAATTTACAGAGAACGAAAAGATGGAGTACCTCAGTAAGGTGCACAAAGCTGGCGTAGCTAATATCGAGATGGAGAGTCTTTCCTTCGCCGCTCTCACGCATCATGCCGGTATAAAGTCTGCCGTAGTTTGCGTTACTTTCTTGGATCGGCTGAAAGGCGATCAGGTACATAAAGTTTAGTATATCAAATAATTAAAGTGAATGTTACTCAGTTTTAACTACATTCTGGGATCCATCAGGTTATGGCACCGAAGGAAGTTCTAGACGAATGGCAGATGCGACCTCAGCAACTGATCTCAAGATACATCACGAGGTATCTTCAACGCAAAGGTCGATTGTCGGTCGAAGGTCACGGCTCAATGTGCGTGAAGAGTCCTCGTCGGTACAAGCTCGTACAACAAGAATCTGAGAACTACGATTAATTTTGATGAATTATTAGAACGACAAGCCTATTGCGTATCTGTGTTCACGAATGAAATCGCTGAGAAGTATGTACTTCGCGTACGAAAGTCGATAGAAGGATGAGCTGTAACAAATGTTTATTTGTATATTTATTTATTTATTTTTTTTAGCGAGTCCACAGGAGCGTACGGCGGGAAGTTTAAAAATGTTTCATGAACTTTTCACTATGACCATCCAGGAGATATTGGTAAAGAGAAGGGCCAGTCTCTCGTGTATTCTATGTCTTAAATGAGATTTATGGTATTTTAATGCCCTTCAAAACTTTATTATTCCAGCACTCACTGGGCGTACCAAACTAGCTGTCAAACATAAAGTCCCATGTGGTTGTTTTCTTTACTAGTATCTACGCGATGGTGTCGCTTGTGTCAGGAAATATTTTTTATACCAACTTTGTACTTTGTTTCTGTGGTTAAGCGAAACTGATTGTCTTTTTAATACGTATGTGTTTGACGTTGATGATTTTATTGCGAGAATTACCTGCTGGAAAAATTTCACGGGTTGCGCGACCTTGTTTACGCCGACTGGTGAGAAAAGTGCGTTTAGTTTTTTGATTTATTTAACGGAAAGAATTACAAAATAAAAAAAAAGAACAAAATTGATTGCATCGTTAAATATTCTTGGTATTGAGTCAATGGTCCTTGGTATTTTTGAGAGATTATATTATTGCTTGGTGGTATGAAAAATAATCTCATAAATAATCTGTTTATTAATTTCTTCTGGTTAATATGTGAAATATATTTATTTATTTGTAGATGAGAAAACTGATGCACTTTTTTCAATGTTCGTTGAGTAGTATGACGTATGGACACCATGTTGTTGGATGTTGTAAGTGTAGCTCTTGTTTTCTAAAAACAAAAGACGTACAAAAGCTCAAAACAATTTTAACGATTTATGCAGGATTTTTCAGAAACAAATCAGCGAGCTCTGAACGCTGAATTTCTAATACATAGTGGGTAAAAATTTTAATCCGCGAATACGCGCATCCTCCGTACAAATTTTGGCCACGTATCTTGTCATTGTATTTAGTTGAGGACTGTCCTAATATGGGGAACGTTCGCAAATGATCGAACGTTTTTTTTTTTCCTAATCTCTGACCAAATTAATATCTCAACAATAATTTAAAATTTTTAATTTTAAATAATTACAATGAAACTGATATATTTTCTTAAAGTCTCTTTTTTCGTATTGCACTCTTGGGTTCACCGTGCGATGAGGTATATTTGTACGCAGAATCCAAAAAAATGAAATGTCCACGGAGGAAATAGCGATTATATATTGTAATTAAAGTAATGAATATCTAATTAAGCGAATCCATTGTATATGAAAGATTCGTTGTCACTATAATATTTAGATGTACATTCCAAATAATTTAACAATCTTTGTGGTTCTGTGATTTATTCTTTAAATATAAAACTGTACGCAAAGCACATAAACCTTACACACAGTCCGGCTGACGTTGAGAACGTATAAGGAAAATTGATAGGCGAATAATAAATTCAAATACTGCGATCACGATAATTATGTAAGCGAGTAACTAAGCGTGGTACGAGGGTCTTGTATGGATGGACGTAACAGTATAAACATTAGACAAGATAAATAATGACGTGACAGCGTTCTCGAGTCATTCGCCGAATTATCAGTGAAAACAAAAAAAAATAGTGAAAACGAGTAAACACAATGTTATCACACAAGTGCCAAAAAAATTAAATTAACGAGGTTGGAGTCATTCTGCAAAATTATCTCTTTCGAATCAGCTCCTTCAGTAGTTTTGTTTCATAACAATACTCGATGCTCTGCAATCTCTGTTTTATGCTTCTTCGCAGTTGTGAAACATATATATACAAATGTATATCAAGACCGAAGCACAAACTAGCAACTATTTAACAAGAATAGAAAGATCAAAAATACGTAATACTGAGTAGTTCATTATCATATGATATTAATTATATTTACTGATGAAACACATGACTCACGTTCCATTTGAAATATTCTCTAGATTCTCGTTAATTAAATCCAATGCAAGATCATTTAGGATCTTTATACTAACTGATTGGTTTTAGGAAGAAAATCCAATCTTGCGTACTGGTTAATTAATTCTGAATGAATCCTGTAAAGGTGATTATAGCTTCTTCTAATTAAAAAATTGTCAAACTTAAATCTTATGTCCGAGAAATTATAATGCAAGAGGGTAGGACTCGTAGTAGAAAATATTTAAAGATAACAGTTATAGAGAGCACCATAATTATTGTTCCAAGTTACTATTATCTACTTAATCCTCGCAAAAGTAAATAAAACAGGGCCGTTACTCTCCACTAGCCACTTTTAAACTTACTCTCAAAATATTTCGACTACACCATATCATCAGTTTCCACGCTAGGGCTAACTAAATAGTAGACTCACCTGTTGCATATCTTCTATAGTCCAGATTTAATTAAGAAAATTTCCTCAATTAACAATGACCCTCGGTCATTTAAAAAAAAAAAAGACGTTTCAACATTCGCAAGAGACTCGTTACCCGTATCCTAATCAGTAACGTTGTATATACTCGAAAGTTGTTGAAAACAAGAAAAGAACATTTTCTTAAAGAAAAACGTTTTATGCAATATATTATTATTAATATATAACTACTCTTACAGCTCCTCCTACTAATAACGTTACTATTACAATTCTATACTGTTAATATTGCGTACAACTATTATTATTCTTATTATTATTCTTATTATTATTATACAGTAATTAATGGCTCTAGTACCCGCTGTGTGTGTTCGCTGGGCTCTTTGTGTCTTGCTAAAAGCTCACCGTTGTCCAAAAAAATCATTGTCTATAATTACTATTTATTTAATGCATATATGTGTCGGTTACGCTTAATAAGTATAACGCATAGACATACAAGAGTAAACCACAGGTGCGGCGGCGGAGAAGGTGACACCGCATCGGAATAAAATGAGACAACAGCGCTTGGGGTCCGTTTTTATCTTTATCTAACTGCGCATGCGCGAATACCAAATGCACATAATAGACGCACTGAACCAGGCGCGCTGAAATTTGTTATTTTCGGCATTGTCCGTTGGACAAGGACAGGAGGAGGACCTGCTATGCAGTTGGTCTCTTTATATCCCACTGTCGCAGTTACGGGCTAGCCTATTTCTCGTCTGGTCTATTCTTATATGTCTCTCTGTGGTATAACATTCAGGAGGACCCGCTTATACCTTTTCTGCATAATAGTTCTCCATTTGTCTCTGCGTAGTACGTGCATTGCACAATGGCGTTGATATACGTTCTAGAAGAAGAAGAAGTCCCCTTGTCACGTATTGCTTAATCGAATTGTTTATATGCGCAAGGTTTATCGGTTTATTGACAAAAGATTGAACGTAACAATGAATTATTTAATTAGATTAAGAAAAGAAAAAATATGTGGAATCGTAAAAAGCGATGTGGATTTTTATGCCAAGTGTGCTTAACGACGTTGCATCGTTGTTAGGTTATTTTTTTTTGGTTTAGACGTGAAAATTAGTGAAACGTAAAGTTTTCAAAGATCTCGTAGAAATTGGACAACCTTATTCTTTTCAATGAAACAACGACATATCTGTGATGCATATTGATAACCGATGTTTATCTAATTTTCGATTTTTACCTGGGATATTGACGTCATTGAACGCTTAATTAGAGGAAAGAGATTGTATTGTTACTCGTGAGTCGTCGCCATTCCTTCTGTCGTTATCTGTCTGTTGTGATCCGCCAATGCGAAATGTCGACGGGAAGTAAATTGACGTTGCGTATTTAAGAAGTTATCGTTAACACAACAATCACACGGTTATTAATCACGTCTCTATGTAACACTGTAGATTATTAATTTGTACTTCAGAAGATTAAATCTGTCCTTTTAAAAGCTAATGTTGACATAACGATTAAGATGTTATTGATTGAGTGTTACATTATAAAAGGACAATAAAGGGATCTAATTAAAACATAAAATAAGACTTTTAATTTTTTAACAGTTTAATACCGAAGGAGACTGGAAAAATTGAAGTTTTATATAGTAATTAAATATTACACGTAACAAATTTAAAATAAAAGAAGAGTCATCCTAATAATTTTTATTACTATTTTCAGATAAAAGAGAATTAAAGATATCGAGCTCACAGTGTTACAAAAAGCTCCATTGAAGGGGGCAGCACAGTCCGGACAATATCGCAACTACATATATCAGAGATGAGTAACGAGATGCAGAACGCTACGGTTTTAGGCGATACCAAAATCATGGCGCTAAATCGTAGCAGCGGGATCGGAAGTAGGATTTTGTTATCATCGCCTCCGTCGACAATGCGAATCCCGTCGTAGCCGAGCTAAAAGTGAACAGGAACGTGTAGGCTTGGCCGGCAGAGGTTCTCCGCTACTCAGCGCTGGTTGCCAAAGCAACTCTTAGAACGAGAACTATAAAAATTCTGAAGAAATATTGAAAAAGCCTATTCTTGAAACATTTTTAAGAGATTTTCAAGAAAGTGCGTTGCCAACTGGACACCTGTGTAGCACCTCCATTTTTGGAAAACGTCTCATCAATAGGTAAAAAGGAATAAGAATAAGGAATGAGAGAAGAAGAAAAAAATTAGTTGCACAGAA
>JASANN010000069.1:155626-299780 GCA_031762395.1 Calameuta pygmaea | reverse complement strand
TTTCCGATTTCTAAGTGTTAATACTTTACTTTATTGATTTAATTAATTATTTTAATGTTCCAAACACCTAATTTATTCATATTTCAATTTTAACGTAATTTGTTTTCGATATTCTACAATTTCAATTGAATTTTTATCTATTCCGTATATTCTGCGAGATTTCGATTTAGACTCAATTTCATATTTTTAATAAATTTTGAAAGTAAATCAAGGTCCAATAATATTTAGTAGTATTTGGAAAGCTTTATTCAATTTTCGAATTTTCAAGATTTCTGTGCAACTAATTTTTTTCTTCTTCTCTCATTCCTTATTCTTATTCCTTTTTACCTATTGATGAGACGTTTTCCGAAAATGGAGGTGCTACACAGGTGTCCAGTTGGCAACGCACTTTCTTGAAAATGTCTTAAAAATGTTTCAAGAATAGGCTTTTTCAATATTTCTTCAGAAGTTTTATAGTTCTCGTTCTAAGAGTTGCTTTGGGAACCAGCGATGAGTAGCGGAGAACCTCTGCCGGCCAAACTTACACGTTCCTGTTCACTTTTAGCTCGGCTACGACGGGATTCGCATTGTTGACGGAGGCGATGATAACAAAATCCTACTTCCGGACCCGTTGCTACGATTTAGCGCCATGATTTTGGTATCGCCTAAAACCGTAGCGATCTGCATCTCCCTACTCATCTCTGTCGTCAGTCTTGACGTTAGAATACGTGGATTATAAGACCCAGTCTCCTTATCGGATTGTGCTCTGTAACTTGCTAGTGATCGTCTCTGTAACACGAACAGTGATAATAGGAAGGATAAACCAGGAGGTACAGTAACCGTAGCTTACCGACGGAAGGTAATAGATTTTCCGCTATTTGACTGAAGATAATCGCACGAAGAACCGTCAAGATTTATCGCCAGAGAAATTATTAACTGACTTATCTGTTGAGTATATATTTGAGTCATTCCAGAGCGCATTGATCTAACATTTCTTAAATTTTTGAAATATTTACTTCGAAGAATTTTATTTTTCGATTAACTTTTTTGCGTCGAATTTTATTTTGCATAATTGTATCTTCTGAAGAACTGTTTTCGAAGAATTTTCAGTAAAACAATCATAAAATCATTTCCTTACTTTAGTTCTACTTGACACTGTAAAGCGACAGGCTTCATATTGCGTATAGATCGCCAGGAACGAATCGACCGATTTCAATCGTTGCCACCACGGGAAAAAGGTAAGATGGCAGGTTTGAGATAGTTAGATCGTTTTAAAGGTATGAAAAAGTATGAAATTCGGATACCTTATTTTATCTTTATGACCGCTGTCAGATCTCCACAGAGGGTTGCCTACCGATAAAGATGATGTTTTAAAATATTATTCGAATAGAAATATGGAAGTTTACGATCAATATTGCACAATATTTGTCGTCCATTTACGGGAACAAAAATTTTTCATGGTCGGACAATCTTAAGGCTCGTTCAAGTTAAAAACTTAATAAATGCACAAAACTTGTATAATTTATTTAATTATTCATCGTTCACTAAATCTGTACCTTTTGCTGAGTCTGTTTCTCAGCCGAATGTTAATTATTACAAACAAAAAAAATATATATTCTTTTCTTTTCTAATGAAAAAAATGATATGCGATAAAGGACGAATACTTTAATACATTTTCTTTTATAACGAATATAAATCTAAACGTATGGGATCCCGTTTGAAATTTGTGGAACGTTAAGAAAAAGTATTCAGGGCTTACGGAATTTTACGATTGGAATTATTCACATAGTATATATTGCTTGCGTCAACAGAAGATTCTTATTTTCTATTAAATTTCGCACACACAAGACTTCGTATAATTTACTGAAATTTTGAAAGCATCGAATATTTGTCGACTCGCCTTAAACGACTGAAGTGTTAAATTATGTAGATATTGTTACGCACGTAAGTCGTGTGTGAAGAAAAAAAAATCATTATATATATTTAAAGTATACATTAATCCTCTAAATTGTAATTTTAGTCTGAATAATTTATAGTACATCCATATCGCAAGGGATAATAATTCTTGTCATTTTGAGGTTAGAACGTGATAACTCACCTAGGAAAATGCAGAACTTTCCTACAGACTCCGTTCTCTGAGAAGCATTAAATTTGTCCAAGAAATGCTCTGTTAATCTTATTAAAAAAAAACTGTATAAAACAACTCTGAGAAAGCTGCGTGGAATATGAAAAAAAAAAGGTATCGAACACCCAACTGATATGCAACGTCAAAGGTCACAAGAATCTATTGGTAAGTTTCTACGCGTGCAATACTTTCCTTTTTGGTATTCAAAGCAGATAGTGTAACTATGCAGATACGATGAATTTAGTGGCACGTGCTGAAATATTGAGGATCTTGAGAATTCATTTAATACCGTTAAGTGAGAAGAGACTAAAGCAAAAAAAATCACCACGTGGAATAAATATACGTTATTGGATGTCAGAGGATGAAATTGTCTCCAAAAAGTATGTATTCTTCAAAATCACATCGACGTATCGTTAACACCATCTGACAATTTTTTTATTCTCCAGGTATACTTCCCGTCAAAGATAATCCTACGAGCTTGAATTCACTTGGGGATGAAAATCCTCGGCGTTATAAGCTAAGGAAAAAAATGAATATTTTTTATCTTATAAAAATATTGTTTTCAATCAGGAAGTAAACGCGTGAGGTGTCTTACTTACCAAACTTCAGTCCTTTTCATATGGAGAATAAAATCGGGCCACCGTTCCTGGGTTATATCGTTTAATTGCTTCGTTAATAATTTCGTGTTAGAATTTAAGGCATGACTCTTTGATGAGAACAGGGTCCGAAGGTTTCGACGAAAATTCGTGTCACGTGTGTGTAATGAGTTTTTGCAGCAAAGCAAACCTTTGGGGAATGAAAACGAGAAGAATTCAAAATACCAGCATTGACGTCTTTTTACGTTATCAGCAATGGGTCTATTGTCAATCTAACAACCAGCTACGTGGGCAAGTTTATGTTTATGACATTTGGAGTCAAAGCTGCGTCTCCTTTGCGATTGAAGTAATATGTGTGTGTGTGTATATATATATATGTTGTCCTGGGTTTTTGTGCAATTGTCAGGGGATGACAGTTTTTATAAAGAAGAACGTAGTAGTAAGGTTTATTCCACGCGACAGAAAAAAATGAGATTGCTAACTTTGTCGCAGAATGCAAGGGTGACCTGTGCCCAAATCACTATACGAATAAAACATATAGCTAGAGTAAAGTAATTTGCGAGTAAGCTGCAGCATAGTTAGAGAGACATAAAAAAGTTACTAATTATTAACATTGTTAGTAAAAATTCGTCTATGAACTTTAGGCAATTGCTAAAGCATAAATGTCTCTTTTATTTTTATGTAAATATCAGCTTTTAAATTATCTTTATTAATTAACAGGGATAAACTACTTATTGTATTGTATATTATTTAGCTAGTATAGTCCATTGGATGCTGATTGTTGAAATATTGAAACTTTCTTAATTGGACTCTGACTCCTTTGATATTTTAAATGCATACATATAAGATATTATAAGAAATTTTGAAAAAGAGTATAATGATTTCAACAATGACATTATGGATCTTGACGTAAACCTTGAATGCAATTTTAAGAAGAATGTCTTTAGAAAATGATTTGACTAAATATCCTGAAATTCAAATCTTGTAAGATTTAAGAACTTGAAATATATGTTAATACTTAGAAATTAAAAATCACGGCGAGAAATGTTAAGAGTACTCGAATTTACAAAATTGGCTGGTGCGCAGACTCGTGAAGCGGTGCGGGGAGGGAGGGGAGGCACTTTATAAAGTATCCGGACTCGGAGCGCTCATTCTTCCTCGAGCCGGCCTCCTGGACTGATCTCTTGTAAGCACCCCTCTTGTAAATTTCCATCCTTCTTTTCATCTGTTTCTTCTCTGCCTCCCTATTTCTTAACTTTCTTATTCCTCTCCCTCTTTTTTCTTTACTCCTATAATTCTATTCCTTACTTTCATACTACTTTCTTTCTTTATTTTTTTTATTTTTTTTTTTCGTTTCACTCTGTTCCCTCTCACTTTTCATTGTGCTTGTCTTACACTTCCTATTCCTTTGGCCCGGGTCGAGCATATTCATTCGAATAGTCATATAAGGGTAGCCACCCTGTTAGAGTAGCTACACGTATGGTGTCGGGAGTTGCCCTTCCGCCTCATCCGCTGAGCTTGCTCAGTGGGTCGGGGTCCAAGTTGTGACCGCAACAGGACTCTGGGCTTTTCTTCAATCCAAAAATAACCACGGTCCCCTGTTGGGCCTCGGAGGAGTCATAGCTTCCTTGTGAAGAGATTGGGACCTGACGGAAATGGACATGGTGGGGCCCATTTCGCACCCTTATTTATTCTTACTTCTCTCGGTCTTCTTTACCGATGGATCTCTCGAAAAATTTGGTGCTCCTCCAACAATCGTTTTGTCCGACCTCTTACCACAGTTCTACTATCTATCCACTTTGTCGTTTTTCCATTTGCACCAGCTTTTCTCTTTTTCAATTTATTCACGTCCTGTAGATCTGCCTCCAGCTGTTTTTCACCCTATTTCCAATTCTGTACCTCCCTCCTTCGTTTCATTCACTCTTCTCTCTCTCTCTTTGCTCTTATTCTACCACCTTTCCTCGTTGCGTGCGTTCCTCCCTCCTTGCTTTTCCTCGCATCGATCTTTGAAACTTCTTTCCTCTCGCAATCACGTACCAGTGTTCCTGTTCCGCAAATCGGATCAAAGCCCAAATAAACAGCCGAGTCGTCGTATGAAATTTGAACATATTTCGCCGTGATTCTAATTTTCTTAAATATTAATATATAAATATATTCAATTAATTAATTATTTTAACATTTCAAACATGCGAAACATTCGCGCATTTATTAAACTATATACTCTACCATATACCATACTGTACTGTACTGCAGTGAGACTTTCATTATTTTATGACCTGTTGAAATATAGTTTCAAAAATTTGAAAAAAAAGGAAAAGTTCGAACTGTCTCCATTAAAAAACTATTCGTACAATAGTGACTTTTAATGCGAAACAAAATTTTCGTAAAAAATTTCATGAATTTTTACCCTACGAAATTCAAGATCTACGACGTCAGGTATATTTGTATCGTGCGATTTAGGTTATGTTCACTTCGTATATCTCAGAAACGTGACGACCTATCTTTTAGCTCTAGAGCACAAAACCAGTGGGAAACAGGGAGAATAAGAAGATCTATCTTTCAGAAACTTTACACGCACGAAGGTTATGTACCTGCCAAGAATAACAGAATTTCCGATCGATTAGTTGGTTTTGTTTTTATAGTCGTAACTCGGTAACTCAAAGTGTACGACATTACTTGACTAATTATGGCCTAGGTAACCTCATCGAAACATCTGATTAGATCACCACTTGAATTGAATATTGATAACGAGCAGCTTTGAACGTATCTATTACCATCTTGAGGTTCCTGAATATCAAGAAGAAAGTAAGGTTAGGTCCCAATCTATTTTCAACTTAATCCACCGTCTACGGCAGTTTCAGCTCAGCGTCCATTTCCAGCATCGCCAAGGGGCATAATATCAGTGCTAATGAACTCGATAATATGATATATATATATATACATATATATACACAAGTTAAATTGTATTTGTAATAAATCAAAAATTTTGTGTATATTCGAAACTTTAAATAGATCAAATATTTTACACTTGCCTTTGCAAGGAGAGATAATAGTGCCCTAATATTGATTTTAATTATATTATTATATAACGATTAAATATTAACCGTGACCGTTGGCAATTTCACGTGACGTCAACGAAAAAGGTTAGGTTAGGTTAGCTTGCAGTTTAACCTGTGACATATAACTATATAGCACGTCTAGACTTATTGATACACAGAAAGTAGCAATTATCATGACGCTATTGCCAAACTGCGAAACTGTTTTAACGAGGATGCTTGTTATCGCAGAATCTTGAAAACTGATAAATGGATACATCAAAGATCGAGAGATCCTTAAAATATGCGAACAAAGTACAGGCTTCTTGATATATATTCCTTTATGATATCCGGAATAACATGACATGGGAGCCTTTGATAACGTGGAATCGTATAAATCTGCCCTTTGTGCCCGTACGCAAAAATAACAAATTTTCTTTCTGCGAAAATCAAGATCAAAAATGTATTTTTGTTGAATAAGCAGAGCGCTGAATAGACAAAATTTTATTTTATACTTTTACTTTTTCTCAGCAGAATTTACGTGGCTTGAAAAGCTCTTCGCGATCTGTATATCAGTAATCTTTAAGACATTTAGTTAGAAACCTTTTTAAATGATTACAAAAATTTTCTTTCAGCCACGAGTCTTGCGGTGAATTAAAGAGATGTCTCATCAAAGTTTACCCAAGAATATCTGATATTTTTAACTACATTCTTATGGCACGAATCTCCCGCCCGTAATAACAAAATAATAAAATCCTAAAAAGAGATACGAATACAAATTACTCATTTTTCATATAATTTCCATGTCTAGGTATTTTTTAAAATTTCGTATTCTTCCATGATTCGATGACTTCGATGTCTTTTGAATAATTCACTTCTTTCTTTTTTAATAAAAATATACGTTCTTCGTCGTTCCCCCAATAATATACGATTCTACTGAGTCTAAAGTCAATAAGAAGATATTAATTTTCAAAGTAATACAATTATTTTCATTTTAAAAAACTCAAGGGAAAAGGCTAAATCGCCCTCAAGCAGGCAATTGGAAAATATCGATAATCTCGAAATTTTAAGAATTAAATATTTGCCTCAAATATACCTCACGGTAGAAGGAACTTTTAAATTAATTAAGAATAAGCAAATATTCTATTTATAGTCCTTTGGCAAAAGTATTAAACAAAGCATAAAAATAAATAATGTTTGCTTGAGGAGTAACCCTGTACCGCCTATATGTAATTACATTAAGGAAATCGAAAGTCTGGAACTAAAACAAAGAAAGAATGCAAAAATATGAATGAAGCAGGCTAAGAAATGGTCATGAAATTTCTGCAAATATCCGAAAGAATATACATGCAGTAAATAAGTAGATAGATATAAAAATAAGTAAAATCACTGGAACGTCGTGCAAGAATGATAAACAATTAATTACAATAATAATCTTAAATAATATATTACTATGTGTTACCTTGCAAAAATATTTACAACCCAGTGGATTCGATAAAGATCTTGAGCTCCCTTTGTGGTCCAATAATTTTTCTTCGTTCGGTAGCATCATGAAGATATTGAACTTCCATCTGTACAACATGTGGGGGCAGTAAGCTCCTAAGCTTAGCCTATTTCTTTTACCGGTAGAAAATGGCCAACTGCTACTCGAGATAAACCAAGAAACTTTTCTACTACGTAGCTCAGAGCTTTGGACAGCAGCAAATTTGAGACTTGTGCAGACAATAGACATTAGACTTAACGAGGATATTAAAACACCAGATATCAGCTGTTATTCTAACACTTCTAGAAACTTGAAAAGTTCATATCATTCGGTTTAATGAATATACGAATTAAATATATATATATATAATAATTTTTATGCTTCATCTACTTCATATTTGATTACATGCATTTATACCGGGTATCTTTAAATACGACTAATCTTTAAATTCTCGAATAAGATTGTATGGGGTACATGGGGTATTCAAATCTGCATGAATCAGATGGTCGCCAGTTTTGGCAAGGAAACCTTTTATAACCAAAGACTGCAGATCCATTAGTTCTGATCAACGTCCCAGGTGTATGTGTATATATATATATATATATATACATATGTGTTTTCAGAACATTTTTGGTACCTCCTACGCTCTCAGTGAAAAGTTACTAGATTTCCTGCAAAGTACCAGATAAAACTGAACCGTGACACAGTGGTACTATTGTTTCGTGAAGTAGTCGGAAAGTTACGAGCTGTTATTATATTACAGTGAAGTAACAGAGTATAGAACTTAAAGTTGCGAGACTATTAAAATCAATTGAACTGATGTGAAATTTTGATACGATTTTAACGGCCAGATAAGCTTTGTGACGGCACTTTTTATAGACGTGTCAAGGCCTCGTTAATACATTTATTGAATGATAAATACACGTGAATAAGCAAAATTATATGGGTAAAGTATAATTAAGTAAATATAAATTTCTCGATTGTGACTTAATAAGCTTGGCATTAATTTATTTCGCGAATCACACGCGTCCATTTAATTACGTAAGAAAGCCCATGGACACAGCAATCAATTGTAATTTCCAAAGGGCGGGGAATCGTAATTTAATTAGGTTTTATGTAAGAAATTCACAATGGAATATCACTTTAGTAATACAACGTAGCGACGTGGTCCATGCATCTTGAATTACGTAGATTAGAGCGTGTACTTGATTTAATTGAATGAAATTGCCGTCCTAAGTCTTATAACTTAATCAGTAAGATTAGTGGAAGATTAATGAATTAGTCCAAGTAAAACGGCTCTTGCAAATAAGGCCGAAGGCTGTCTTGGTTTTGGTTGCATGAAAAATAAAAAGATTTAAAAAAAAGAAAACCTGAAATAAAATGTCAATTTAGTAAAAGGTTATTGGGATATAGAAAAAAAAAAAAGAATTATTGGATTTACCTACCTCTGCTGAATGGCCAAAGATAAATATTCAACTGACGTTGAATTTATTAATTATTCATTGAAACTAATTACTGAACAATTATGCCATTATCGATGGATGACATAACTTTATATTAATTACATATACAGGTGCACGAAGAATGTCATTAAAAATTTTTTAGGAACAAATCTTTAGTCATTAGTTCACATTACACGTAGAATTATTCACATTGATTTTCACTCATTATGCATTATGTAAAAGCCGATGGTCACCCTCAATTTTTACAGGCTCAATAAATAATAGAAATTCGAATATTAAAAATGTAAATTCTGTATAATGTATATAATAACGTGTTTCTTAGATACCTAGAAGCGTCTATCTATTTCAATTATACTGATTTGTCACTAATAAATATACATATATTTATTCATGGAATACATCCTAGTAAAACCACGAGTCAAATGTGAGGTGACTCTTTTGCATTGAAAGTCACCAAGAGATTGCCCCTGTAAAACACATTGTTATCGTGAACGGACTATATTCTTTAATAGCATTGAAAAAGTCCCGTTCTTCGATTCAGTCCGATTGCACAATTTCTATTGTCCCATGACAAACATTTACACATAGGTGGTTTGCCGTCAAGTCCCAAAATCATTATTGGTCGAAGTCGGTGAAACGATACCATAATCAGTATGGTGTCTCCTATCAGTTGTTGACCGACAATTCATCCTTATCGTTTGCAAATGACTTTCTGCACTGCTGTGACGCCATTGATTTGATGCGAATCTCAATCTGTCTGAAAATAACAATAGAAAATTCCCATAACCTGTGAACAAGCACAATTTCCCAATACAAATTCCACAAGTTAAACAGCCATAGCACACGGACTTTCTAATCACTTATTTGAATCCTGAAAAAAAAAAAATCATTTCTTCCACGAATACGAGCGAGCACAGTATTAGCATAAGGAACATAACCTAGAGGTGGTAAAAAAAAGTAGTAACGACAAATCATTCCTTCAATAAGAAAGTTCTTTTGTTTTTCAAATAAAATCAAAAACCCAGTCTCCAAATGTCTGTAATGAAAATAATAAAATAAAATTACACAAAGAACCTTCCAGATGATCCCAGCTGACCCTACGTACTCCTGTTTCATTATATAAGGCCTACGATACACTGAACTATTCAGTCTTCTCAACAGTGATTGAAACTACGTCAGCCACATCAAACCTACAATTAGATAAAAGGTTTTGATGTGGAAAAAAAAAAAGTAAAAGAAAATATTAAAGCAGACATGTGCTCCATGTTATGGCTTACCAGAATGAGATGGCAGCAGGTCTGAACGATTGTGTTTCATGAGATCCTGTGCTTGACTATGACGTACATGCTGACGTCCAAAAAGACAGTAGCACTTGCAGATTATTTGTTGAAAATAAACTCGAAACCTAAAACAGAAATGGATCTTGTACAGGCGATGAACGATAGGCATTTTCAGTACATAAAGATAATGTAAAATAAAACAAATGTCCCACCAGCTTGTTAACTGCGCTCTGACATTAATTTAAAAATGTCAAAAGGGGAACAACGGCTGAACATCGATAAAAGATCGAACGCGACAGTTACAAATAAGAAAATAAAATAAAAAGAATCCAATCTTGTTATCGACATGATTTATCGTTTCGTTATATGGACATTTGACGACGAGTCATCTCATAAAATTCACATTACACGTCCGGAGGGACTAACGGTTCGTTGAAATTACAAATTGCTCAATGATTTATGTGAGCAATGTATTTTATTATGAATCGAAATAAATAAATGCCCTTATCACTTCCCAACGAACTGGCTTAAACTATGACAAAATCGATGAAACAAAAGTATCGGTATTCACGTGATACTTTATCGAACCAAAGTAGGACGTCTCTTGGGTATCATTTTGCGCAAGAGCATACGTCTCTTTTTTTCTCTTCTTCTTTTTCTTCTTAGGTACCTATGATACCTTTTTCTTTTCCCTCGCCCTTGCTCGTGCCAGTCAAGTGCTTTTCCAAGTTATTAAGATACACGTACGTTTCTTCTTTTTTTGTGGAAACTTTCTGTTCTTTCCTCAAAGATTGTTTAGGATTTCTTGAGCGTTCGCGAGTAAAAGAAAAAAAAAGTACGAAACAAATATAAAAATAATCCTAGCGCACAAAAAATACAGATTCCATATTACGTTATTTCTTCTTAATGGCAAATACGACTTGATGTAACAAATTTAATTGTTATCTGATATACAAAAAGCACTGTCACGTGCAATTCCATGAATTTTCATTAACACTTCTATCCCATTATGCATATATACATATATAAGTTATTACCTAGTGTTCATCCAGTAGTATATTATGGGATTAACCATAGCGTTAGACATGGCCAGCCAGTAAAAACTGAGGTAAATGTGCTGAGCGTAACTGCTCTCGGTAAACCTGCGGTTGTGATACGAAAAAATGAAGTAGCCATGATAAGGTAGCCAGCAGACAGCAAAAATTGTGACAACGACTATGAACATCCTGACGACCTGTGTTTAACAAAAAAAAAAGAAGATATATATATATATATACCAAAGAATGAAAGTAAAGAAAAAAAAAATAATAAATTTAAATTAAAATCATACCCTGCGTTTCGATTTCATTGATTCCTTCTGATGCTGCGTGTGTTCACCGATCGACCTCGAACCCCATAATTCACGACCCATCAACGTGTAACAAATACCCATTGCCGTCACAGGAATAAGATACGTCACGCCGAGAAACACCAGGTTATATCTGTAACAGAGTTTCATTAAAACCCTTAACTTTTATACATTCATTTAGATAGTAAACATTATCGAGCAACTTTTCCGCAAGCAGTTTAATTTACAGTGAGGGCTACGAAGCGGATGTTCCGAAAAGAACCTCCCCCTAAGCGGATGCCACAAAGTTTTACATTTTAACGTCGCTTTGTGAGGGTCTAAAAGAGAATCGTACGGATTCTATAAAATTTCATAGAATTTTTTGTTTCAAGAGAAACCACAGTCTTCCCTTTGGTGACGTTAAAGCAAAGTATCTTAGAATTACATTCCATAAAAGATTCTGAGGGACTGTCTGACCGTAGACTGAATTCTTAATATATGTATATGCAATGCCGTAGTCAAGTAAGAGACTAAAATTTTTCGTTATCTCTATGTATAACTTGTACAATTGTTAAATAAGACATCAAGCATACACTTGGCACAGTGAAGTAAATAAAATAATTTTTATACAACTTTACCTGAGGTTCACTCTAATATATTTATTTATAATAATTTTCATTGACGTACGACACGTCGATCGTTCAATAATTCAGAGTCTTGACCTGAGATTCAATACTGTGACATTCGCTGTGACGAAAACTGTCAATTTTATCTCGATCAATAATATTTCTTTACTCGCACCAGGCATTTACTATGTTATATGTAATTTTATATCGGGTGTCAAGAAATCACAGGAAACTTATCGACTTGCTGTTAATAGTATCAGACATAGCAGCCATGTATAAGTTTTCTAATTAGATACAGGTAAATTAATTATAATAAAATGTGATACGAGTGCATCGATTTAATTGACTTTTTTTGTTCGATAGCTTGCACGGGAAAGAGGCTTCCCTTAAATCGTCCTTAATCATTAATTACGCGTCTATCTGTCAATTCTTATATCCTGATTGATTAACTTTCTCAGTAAATTTCTTGTTTTCGCATCGCCCAATAGCTAATCCTAAATCCTCAGGATGCTTAGTCGAAGGTGGGGAGTGAACTGAGGAATGTGGAAGAATCACAGAGATATTTAATAAAGTGACATTAATTAATTGTGGATTTGTAAAATTTAAATTATTCAAATAATTCAAGAGTTTCTGATGAAACTTTGAAGGATCCAATATAAAATGATATTAATTCTCATACTTTACTATGCGCTATATATACATATATACACTTTATACAAGCAAAACTCTCTGTTAATTACACAAGAGTAGTTTTAGTAGTCTCCCAGGTTTACAGTGTGCAGAGAACTCGAGCATTCATCTCTCTCAAGGGAGAACACGTATTAACCCTTTGGCTACCAGGGGACACATCAGTTTAAAAAAGTATGTCCACTCAAACAGTCCCTTATTGTGACATAGATTTCTTAAGTCTACCATTACTTAATTTTCTATGTTTTTTTAATAACAAAACAACATAACTATACAATAAAAAAATACTCTTGTAGGATAGAGCACTGCTATGTAGTAAATAAATATTTACAAAATTCTACTGACATACATGTTTCTTAATTATGATATGTACACACCTGATACGACACTCAAGAAAAAAAAAAGAACAAAGCTATAAATATGCCATGCAATAATATTTCAATCCAGATAATAAATCTTATCCATCGAACAGCCAGAAAGAAAAATAGTACAGAAGGGTGCGAAGAGAAAAAGAAAATTGCAAATATGAAACCTAATCCATTAGTACAGGTCGTTGTATGCAAACAATATTAGGATCCCCCCCTCAAAAAATATATAGGCTCATCCACAATAAACGTATCACCTGAAGATGGTTTTACCATAAAAATCAAATGAACAGCCTAACTTCAGGTGGTGCGTTTCTCCTGAATAAACCTCCTGTAAATGGTCCATAGCAGAGTAGAGAAACGAATAAAATCCTAGAAAGAAAGAAAATAAAAGGTATATTTTTTAAAATTACAAAAATATTTCTAAATATATATATATATATATATGACTTCTAAATATATATTACATGTACTCCATCATACTGTTTGGATAGCGACCATCTGGCCATAGCATGTAGCAAACATTTCTAGTTTGCCCGTTAGAATATCTGTAAAAAAAAAAGATAATCACTGTTATCGTTTATTCGTGCCGTTCTACAAAATGGCTACGATACCTGCGTGTAAAAGTGGTCGAGTAAAGCAAACAAGGGAGCGCCAAAAGTGCCGAAGCAAACCAAATCAATGCCAATGCTAATCTTGCTCTTCTCCGTGACATGTGATGTTGAAGTGGTCGCATGATTGCCATATATCTGTCAACAGATAAAAAAAGTTTTTTTTTTAAATATAAGTCCCCTTTGTCGGAATTTCATTATATATATATATTATATACATATATACTTATATATAAATACATCGTATATATTGCAAGTTTTGAACATTGTACAAAAAAATATATATATATTTCATAGTGTTGAATGATACAGCAATTATATTCTATGACGAGGGTTTAATCCACTTTTCACGCAACTTACAGCCGTGTGAGTCTAATGTGACATGGCTGATTAATGTTGGCAGCTCTGTCACGCGGTATTATTTCGAGCAGGTTCGCACGATGCTACCCGTATGAGGATTAATATTCGAACGGGGAAATTCCAGTTACACCCAGCAGCAATATGATGCAGTTATATTTCCTGAGGGAGCCGAATGACGTTATCAAATACGTTGAATCGTATCGATTGTGTCATTGAAATATTACGAGTAAGAGAAAAAAATGTATTTTTCATTAAATTAAAAGTAAATAAATTTTTCCACTGCATTTCCCACGAGTCTTACGAGATTTTTATAAAAAAAATTTTTGTTTCGTACGAGATATACGTTTTGCCATAAATTCCGCGTGACAACTGATAAGTACAAAGTTGTTATAAAGATATTAATTATATGATTCTTATCACAGTCATTAAGTTTTAGGGGTGATGAAATATTATGTCTGATATTGGACGTCGAGTAAGTTACATTGTACACAAGTTTTGCGCCCAACCTGATCTTACCTAGCCTGAAACCCTTATAATGTCACGTATCACGTGCTTCTGAAAATGTAGGCGCGATATTGAATTTTTCTCATGAAAATTTTACGCCACAGCGTAGACGCTGCTTCGCTATGCCGAAGAAAAATTTACTCGATCTAGGAGATAATGGTAGTGTGAAATATTGAAGCATCTCTTATTGTGTTTGATGTTGGGTGGGAACAAATTTTTTTGGATTCAAGTATCGATCGAGTTGATTGTTGAACGAGGAAAAAAAAAGAAATTCGTAAAAAAAAAAGTCAAAAATTCGCGCATCGGTCATTACGATGGAACGTGAAACTCCAATATTTGTTTTGTGCTTGTTTTCCATCGCTTAATGATAAAAATAAATACTCGTGAAACGTCTTTCGAAAAATGCTACAAGTGCGAGCCAATGCTGAGGATCTTTGTAACTTATCCAATAAACGCTTTGCTGAAACGAATAGCTATCACGCTTGAGTTGTTCATATTTTCAGGATTCAAGGGGTGGAAGGAAAATGTTGTAGAAGTATATAGATATATCATAGAGCGCGATAGGATCGGCCAGGAACGAAATGTTTTTCTTGCGAAGCAAGAGGCAGCCATTTTTTTTTATCATTCTTATTTATCCTCGATATTCGCAGATTGAAAATTGCGCGCGAGGTAATGAGCAGTAATTTTGCTTTGTGAAGAGGAAAATACGTGTTAAAAAAAAAACGTTTTTTTAAAGGGATTTTCGGAATTTTCAAAAGTGTCACTGTTAAAAAAATTAGCTTTTTTTTTATATATATTTTTAGTCACTCTTATCGGCGACTATGGATTTTTTGGTCAAATTATTTTTTTAATGCTATATATACATATATATATATATATGTATATATGCTGGTAAGACGCAAACAGTTTTGAAATTGCGTTAAAGCTGCCATCGACACTCGTTCGCAACACAATTCTGTAACTTAGTGAACTTCCCGAAATTCCATCGAGAACCCAGAAATACAAAGAGCCGTTGCCCAAGTGAAATCAAGCCTTGTGTGAATTGGGTCGCCAGGTGTAAAGCGTCATTTCGCAAATGTCAAAAGTCACATTGGCTAAGAACGTAGCGTCTCGTTATACGATAACACGCTTTAATAATTTGCACGAGTAAATTTTGACGTTTACCAAGAATAATAAAAACTTTACGGACAATTTGACGAAATAGTGAAAAATGAAGTGGGGACGAAAATAAATAATATATTACCAAACCGCAACGCTCCGTCGCAGTTGGCGAAATGTTCGTTCAAGGGAAAAGTTTCGATTTCAATTTGGCGCAGAGGGTGTCGTAATATTAAACGAGACCGGAAATAGTTATCACCATAAGGGATTGATATCCGAACCAATTCTATGGGTATATGAAAAACGTAATAGAAGCATGGGGGAAAAAAAGTGGGCAATATAAAGTCACTAAATAAAAAAAAAAATATATAATCTCAAAATAATTTCACCGGTTGACCCGAGCACCTCCGACAGTTTAACTTGATCGAATTCATTAATTAAAAGAGTTTCTAATTAGCAAACTCGATGAAACATTAATGCCGTGTAAAAGAGAAATTTTGTACCTGATAAATAAATTTTTAAATTTCCATTCAACCCCTGTAAATATTTTTCCCAAAAATCAGAGGGCCTGTGCAATTTTACTTTTGTTGAATAATACATACGAGGATCGATCGTACAAAAATCTATACATATATAATAGCTGAATCATCCGTGTCGCAAATGTTTGATTCGTTTTATGCGAAAAGCCAAAACTTTTATCAGGGTAAGAGATTTCCTATTCGCAAAAAGGATAAGCACCACCCAGGACATGGCATTGAATTTTATTGGCAGGTAAAGTCTGTTAGAACGTAAAAACGACAAAGGACCATTCCAATTGGAATCCCATTATTTTTTCGCAAGAGGACTCAGTCGGCTTTAGCTGATCTCGTGAGAAATCGACTTTTTCAATTTGAAAAAAAAAAAGAAAATACGGAAATTTTATTTCATCTACAATTGAATTTTTGCACAAGTCACGAATAAAATCTACCCTTTAAATTTAGACTAATAAATGCCAGCAGGACTCAAGTTTCTAGCTGCTCGGCAATAATTGCAAAATTTCATTTCTACGTCATTTGCATTGTCTGCTTCTAATTAGTTAGGAAATTGTTAAACGAACCATTAACTGTACCGTCTGTTACCCATCAAAACCATAAGGACTGTCGTGCGAAAAACTTGCACTTTTGACACGTGCAATAAATGGCATTTAGAGCTGCCGCCTGAGAAAGTTGTACGTTGACGAATTTTCATGGGCTTTTTTTTCTTGCCAAAATTTTGTTCGACGATATAACGAAAAAAAAAATATTTTAATATATTTAAGTACTGTGCATTGTAATAATAATAATAATATATAATGATATATAGGACATAATGTATATCGAAAAAGAATATATTATATGCGACAGGGAACGATGCTATAAATCACTCGATGAAATATCGTTCAGCACTAAAAGATTGAGGTAGAAAAGTTTTCACGTCTGCCTTTTGGCGCGAATTCGCAAGAAATTCAATTTCTAATTTTCACGTTACTTTAGAGCTGCGAATTCGCAGTCTATGATAGTTCGATAAAAAAAAATAGTAATACGAGAAATAATGCTGTCGATATTACCAAAAATTGCTACACGAGAAACTAAAGGATTTTTCGTGTACTTGTAAATTCTCCAAAAAAAGAAAAAATGAGAATCGTCAATTTTTTTTTTTAAATTTCAACTCTTCTGTCAAAGTCGAAAATTAACGAAAATTGTCGTTCGCTTCATTAGCCACGCCCGACGTGTCTACGCCCTTTTTGTTCTTAGGTCTTTTATATTTACTCCTCGTCTTCCTTCACTTTATCTCATCTTCATTTTCACATTTTTTTTTTCTTTCTTTTCTATCAATTTACCGAAGTAGCAAAACGAACGCCGAATAGCCAATGATTTCGCAGTTAACCTCAAAATACGAATTTCAAAGATATGCTGATCGCGTGTAATCATCATTTTGCAAATTTGCATGCTACAATTTTTTTATCACCAGAAATCGAAGCAACTTGCTAAAGATATATAAATATACATATTTCCCACATATATAGCATCTATCAAGCTCATAATTAGCCATCGACGCAGTGACAAGAAAAATGATCTTTTAACAAACAAAAAAAATAAATAAATAAATAAAAATAAATAATCCCTCGCAATTCTCAGCCATTACATACTTACAACAAAGCTAAACTTTCGGATGAAGATTTCATCCACGGGACCAACTATAAAGTTCAACACAAGGTAAGCCGGCTAATATCCCTTTCATGCTAATGCTCCATTTTCCTCAGAGCTACTTCCCTTAAATGAGTTTCCTTGGTTTCTTGATTCAAGCTGTAAACCAACCCCGGTTGATCTTTGCTGACAAGTCGGCAAATAGCATGGGTTCGGAGGCTCAGCGACTATTCAAGGTTTTATCACAATTAACTACACCAAGTGCAATTAACCTCAACAATATTTACACTTATCTCGTCGATTCAGGTAAGTAAAGCAATTTCAAGATAAACGCTTAAGCCCGTCACTTATATATATATATATATCTGTCTCTTATAAAGTCTCTTTACCTAAAGATAACTCTGACAATCAGTAATCACAATTGAATTTTTAAATCTTAATGCTAGTTACTATCTTTACCTTAAAATACTTTAATAAGTTTAATTTGATATAAAAGCGAATGTTAAGAGTAAATTTTTCACGATAAAATTATCCAATTTCAATTATATTCAAATTACATCCAATTTCATTGCGCAACTTGATCCTCTCTTTAATTAAGTTCGAATTCCGAAATCTAATGATAATAATAATAATATCTCGAAATTTAAAGAGAAATAAAGAATTTTTCTTATATATTTATAAAGTCTGATTGATATATGTATAGTATACGACATCACTATATTATTATATGATATTTATATATCGATTATGAACATTGCAATCTTGCATTCTAATTTATTCCTTGGAGGTTATGAGAAATTTCATCAGGGTTCGTTTACATTAAGATTTATCGTTCGACAGCCGTATTTAAGGTCGCTAGCTTTATGGTTATAGGACGAATAAAAGCAACTGTACCCTATTATTTGTAGGGAACGTAAAACCTAATTTACTTGTTTTATCGAATTAGAATCCAAGGGTAACAATGATTACGGATCAAGGAATAAAATCTTTCAAATCGTTACTTAAAAACCCATTTGACACGCTGATATGTCGTGTATCTTATATTTGACATAAATTACGAGTAATTTCGCAGAGCATAGAAGATTTCAATCACGTTTCCCTGGCCAGTTGGTTAGACCGAGCAGAAATTAGATAACCCAATCACCCTTCTAATACGAGACATGATCGAATTTTCAATTACCATATTGCCCACCCCCTTTAATATTGTAGAGATTCAAATCTACTTCCTGACTACAAATCGAATCTGCCTATCTGACAGTTCGAACAGTTTACGAGAGGCATTAAAGCAATATGAAAAATAAATCAAGAAAAAAAAAACAGCGATTAGCTTTCAAACAAGGCGCTATAAATATATCTTTTTCTATATACATTAACATATCGATATATCCATATAGAATACACAGGGGCGTGACAAAGTTCACGGGTATGTCTAAATATACCTTAAACGATACTTGGCTAAATACTTTTGCACGAGATTGTACAATGTCGAACAAGTGTTTCCTCGATAGACCATTATATAAGGTCTCTGGACCATCTTGTGGCTGAGAATCTGGCAGTCCTTTCCAAGGATGACCACGCTGCACTCTGGCAAGTAATCATCCTAGAAAGTTTTCGAACAGAAGGTCTAATGTAATAAAAAGCAAAAGTTACTTGGGAGTCGTGAAAAACAAGTAAAAAGAAAGAAAAGCAACCACCTGTCAACGACGGCGAATGTGGCGAGCGGTGCTATATGGACTCTATAGATAAAATCTAAGTTCAAGAGTTCTAATCTTTTTTTTGTTCGAAATCCAGGGAGTACTGACGTAGCAAAAAAGTCCTGCGATTCATTCCAATTTTTCAATTGCACAGAAACTCCCTATGCGGTACCAACGTCCTAAGGATGTCCTGTATGAAAGTACAGGATACCATTTGAACGTGTCCTGCGAACATATAGAATATCCTGAAAATATCCCTGGACCACTTAACGCACAGTGAGCGATTAATGTACAGTTTATTAATAAATAATTAAAGCTCTGCTAGGACTGTCTTACATTACTGTTTACTTGAAAAATTATAAAAATTAATACCTCGTTACCATAAGCTTCATCAGTAATAAATTAAAGCTCCAATAATTATCTCTTGGATTCAACCCAGAGATTTAATTATGACGTTTCATTACCACAAAGATAACCTCGTTCAAAAAAACTCTTTCAGGATGCTTGATGGTTTCTAAATTAACCCTTTTTTGCTCCAATCTCCAGAAGCACAAATTAAATAAAAAAAAAAAAAAAAAACAAAAAAAAACAGAACAATCCTCGCATGGCTACAGAGATAAACTTTTCTCGCAGCATCCCATAGGTGCGTGGACTGACAAGAAAGAAAAACAATTGAATTTTCCCTCGTCCAAAAAGCTTACCTGTCTAGCGAAATAGCCATGAGCGTAAAAACACTCGAAGCCACGGTAACGTTAGCCACAAAATTATTTACTGTACAGTAAACAACACCAAAGGGCCAATCCGAGTTGAGCATAAAGATGAAGTTGAAGACGCAGTTGAGTATAGCCATCATGAGATCCGACAACGACAGATTAACCAGGAAGTAATTGGTAACCGTGCGCATTCTTCTGTGTGCTGAAAAGAAGAAGAAAAAATTATTTAAACTATCAAATTTCAATTAATAATAAATTATCTCTTGTTAATATCGCGTATCAGTACGCTATTGACCCAAGGGGTCAATTTCATCGAATTCACATCTAATCCACACCATCTCGTTTTCCTGTTAAAGTTTCAACACAGCAACCGTATATCAAATGACATTTTCACCAAAGAGCCAAGACTTTCCCATACGTGACTATCGCACAGATCAATGACTTGGAAATCCTTAAACCACCGAAGGGAATTGGCCACCCTTAAAAAAAAAAATAATCAAAAAGTACGGGATAAGACTGAAAGCAGGTCCTCTTCTTAGAGTCCTTTTTCAAGATGCATCTTGAGCTTACGAATGAGGATAAGAAACGTCAAAATCGACTTCCCTCCCTCCCCCCCCCCCCCCCCCAATATAAAGTTACGATTATTCGATAAAACTGTATAACGCGTGCCCCTCTATACGGATGAAGTTATCGTTATCTTCTTGGCTCGATTTTTTGCAACTTTTTTTTTTCATCTACGATATACGTAAAATTACACAGGGAAATTCGTGATATGACGTAGATTGAAATATGTGCAAAAATTCGAGGATATCTCGGGAGAGCTCGAGAGCGAGGTGAATATTAAAGTATCGACAAGGGATATCTTAGATTTGAAAAATCGATATTACGAAATCGTCGAATCGAAGGTTTAATCTTAATATTGAAATTCAACTTGCTCTTTCGAATTTCGAGGTTTGAATTTAAATCGGCCAACTTCTCACCTTAACTTTGCTACGTGTTAAATCGCATGAAAAATATCATTCTACACGCGATTCGTAATTTCTAGGATCCTCTGGTACAATTACTTGTACAGTGCTAGGCCCAACCCTCCATGAACCCTGTCTTTCGCACTAATCCCACATCATCGCTTTCAAAGCCCATCGACCTACCCAAATTTCCCTTAACCATAGGACCCAAAGCAAAATCTGTCCATGACTTACAGCAATTAAAATCTCCGAACGTGACAATCAATAAAGTGTCGAATGGCGCTCGAAATAATGTACCTTAAAAAGTTTGCCAGTGACGTCAGCGGCATGCCAATTGGTATCGCCAAAAATTGACAACGAGAGTCCGATAATTTTCGATAAATCCCAATTTACCTGTCTCTGGTTAAGGTAACGAGGATCCAAATAATAATCGGGCCCTTGCATCGACAAATTTCCAAAATCCCACGGCTACCTGTGGCTCCTCTAAATACTAACAATGTGAAAACCAGTAATACATATAAATTGTGGTTGACTATCTTTATCCTGGATTCAAACTTTCCTTCATAAAATAAGTTTGAGGATAAGGATATATGTGTGTATATATATATATATATATATATATATATATATATATATATACACACACACACATATACTTTGTATGACCAGAATAAGTTACGATTTCCTTGGTCTTTCGGGTAAAAATGATATCTAAATAATAAATATAAAAGAAAAAAAAAAAGAAGTATAGCAGAAGAATATTTGAGGTTTACAGAGCGTGAAAAATAACTTTGATAGCAAAGAGAGGGGGGGGGGAGGGGATCGTTGACTGACGGTTAAACTTTGGCAACGTTTCCTTTACTTTTTTTTTCCCACTGCCTTCTATTTTCCGCTACTTAACTTACGGTTAACCGAACCCCATATAATATTATTATTATCTTGACCAAACGCCCTTTGACCTATTCGAGGATTGCTTCTTGGTAAATTTTATTGTCAAATGGGTGGAAAAAAAAATCAAGCGACCACTTTTGGGATGTTTTATGGAAGTTCGAAAAGCTGTTAAAAAAAAAAAGAAAAAGTGGAAAAATTATTTTTCCATTTCCGTGGAGTACTGTGGTAATTTTGTTTTTTTACGACATTACGGTCTCTCCGAGTATTCGAGGAAAGAATGGCAAAAAAAATGTTAACTACCCTTAAGGACCGTGCAAATCACTTCGGCAACGCCGCATTCCGTAGCAAGTAACATTGCACAACTCGGGGAAGCTTTTGTAAGCGGGCTAAAA
This sequence comes from Calameuta pygmaea, assembly GCA_031762395.1. NCBI lineage: Eukaryota > Metazoa > Arthropoda > Insecta > Hymenoptera > Cephidae > Calameuta > Calameuta pygmaea. The sequence continues at coordinate 277,421 of JASANN010000069.1, read as the reverse complement.
GAAAGGGGGGGGGGGGGGGAGCACGTTAAAAAGACAAAAAAGACACGAGAACTTGCACGCTTTAAGTTTCGTCAAGTATTTCACTATTTTCTTACACAGCGTCTCGAACGTACTGTACCGCGCCGTTATCAACCGTGAAACTGGCAAGTGTAAAGTGGCACTGATTTTGATTAACTTGCACGATCATGAAAATTTGTTCTTAAACTTTTACTTATACACAAAGTTCAAGCATCGCAACATTTTCATCCGATATTTTTTGCATGTAAATTATCGATTAACCTTTAGAAGGCCGTTTTTTAAGATCCTGGAATTTCTTTTGAAAAATATCCAAACTTGTACCAAACGACTATATGCACAGTTTTCATAATGGCTCGAGCCGACATATCGGCTTGATATCTATGTATGTTCGAAAACTACCCTTAACAGTAACATACGAATTGAATATAAAAAATGTTGTCAAAAAAAAACTTTACTCATTGCCCGTCATCTATTTTCGAAAATTTAACCTATCGACATAGACTGTAAAACGTATACAGAGTCCCGCACCCCCCACCACTTAATCATTTCCATTTTCTCGATTCTGCCAGTTACGGAATAAGATTCGAATCGGTGGGGAGGGGGAAATCGATCGTAATTTCCAAGAACGCCAGATTGTAGCTGGAAGGTATGTAAATTTGAGGTACACAAGAATATTAACCATAGGCATACAAACTAAAACGCCGTAGACTACGATCAATGATAAAATATGATAACGGATGTCGCGAGGTGACTTAAAATAAATGCGACAAAATCCATTAAACGAAAAAAAAAAAAAAAAATGTGCCAAGCTCTATTTTAGAGTTGATTTTTTTAATCACCCAATTATCAGTCGATCTAAATGTCCTCGACAAAAAGCCATCGTCTATTGCGATAGATACTATCAATAGTATAAATGTAATAGTATCGATAGGCTCAATAGCCACAGTAAAAATATTCTACATTACCGACTGAATCCTATACCCACGTTTGCACGCTAAAAAAAAAAGAGTTCAATAAACAAAATTCAGTAATGAACGGAAGCAAAGTATCGTTATTGAAATTTTACCCGTTAAAAAAATTACATTTCGCAAACCAATGTAAGCGCGACAGGCGAGCAATGTAAAACTACAGCCTGTCAAAATTCATATAAAGAACGTTGAGTTTGCGATACGTGACAATGAAGCGGTACAGTCGATAAAACAGATTGCAGCTCGGTAAACAAGTGTATAATTCCACGCGTAGTTGGACTTTGCAGAAGATTCGCAGGAAGCGGAAGCCGAGTATGTCAAACTGTCGCGAAGAGGTCTTAAAGGAGCGGTTCGTGATAAAATACAGTCCCGCGCAAAGAGTTAGTTTCCAGCCTGGTAGGAAATTGAATTTCCGATTTGTACAATGAGAACGGAATCCGTGGGAACAAAGGAATTTCTTGTTAACTACGGACTGAAGAAATTCAGGAACGTGGTATGTATATGGCGAAGGTCGGCTAGAATTGTGAGCTGTATCGAGGAAGGGGAGGTGCCAGGAAGGTATAAGGAATGAAAGAGGACAAATTCAATTGTACTCGGGGATACCGATAAGAAATTCAGTAATTTAATAACGCGGACGAAAACCCATGGAAACAATTAACTCGACCTACAATGAGCAGTCGGCATAGGTAGCGTACCTTTAATGTCATTAGATCTGCTTTACCCTGCGAGCAGGTACGATAATGAGGTTTCGAAAAGAGGAAGAACAAATTTCTTATCGCTATCTATAGAACAAAAGGTGATCCTGAAATTAGTCCGTTTATTAGTGCTGATTCTAACATCCTCTTGACGTCGTTATTGCCAAGGGTTTTCGTGCGACCGATCGGTTTGACCTGAGCAATCTGAAAACCCACCCCTGAATTTAGGGTTAAATTGATTATTTAACAGAGAAAAAAAGACAGTGCCGTAAGTCTCGGGGGGGCGATGGGTAAAAATAAATTTTTAATGACTCTCCAAATTGAGATACTGTCGATACAGGAACAAGGTGCACGATATATATATATATATTGAAATGAAATAAAACTTTTTGGTATAACGCGAAAATTATGTTAACTGAAGTGGTAAAGTTTTTATATAAGCTCGATAAAAAGCTCTGGTCAACGTGAATTTGAATATATTTGAAAAAGTTTCTCAAGTCGTAATGACGTCATAATACTTTTTTATAAGGCGTACGAGACTTTGAGTATACAAAAAAAAAAAAAAGAAATGAAAAGAGTTAATATACAGGTATACTTTTATAATGGATTCCATTCAATCGCAATTCATCGATTGAACTTTTTGAAATACTAGCTATAGCTCTACCTGTCTGATCTATGACAACTGAATTCTATGGGAAGTGTCTCGCTTAAGCGAGACTTTTTTTTTTACTTCGAACTGCTTGCCTGATTTATTGGATACGTGGGTGGGATATGAGCGAGAAGCTGGAAAGTAGAAGGAATCGTTTGAAGTGACGTCGAATAGTCGAATGGAGAAAAAATCGTTACGGGGAGGCGACGTCGAAGCGGCTGACGTAAAGAAAAATTTTTTATTTGATATTGTTACGAAAAGTTGAATATTTTCGAAATACGATACCTGCCGCTTTTTTCACTTACATTTTTGTCATTTCGTCACATTTTCATTCCGTCACAATGCGTAGGATGCAACAACTTTTTCTTTTTTCACCTAGTTATTTGATAAAACATGTCAAAGTCGCGAGAGGCGATATTTCAAGTTTTTTTTTGGCTTTTTAATTAAATTATTATTCGAGACTCGCGTATCTATTTCAACTTACCAAAGTGTCAGCTGATGCTGTTGAAAAGATGATTTGGGCATTTTTTTTCTTAGCCCGCGAGATATTATGCACCCTCCTACCGCCCTTAAACTGTACGGATATCTAATACAGCGTAAAATTAAAAGAAATCTGTAAAAGTAAAAAGGACATGAAAATTGAGTTGCGGAATTCAAAGAAAAAAAAAAATTTTTAACTTGAAAAAAATATTGATTCGCTTTTCATCCTTAAAACTGATGACAACAATTTTCCATTTCCGCGTGCTCTGTGTTATTGAATTCAAGTTTTTAAAAACTCTGTCAACTCCTTCCTGTCAAATTTAATAAACTTCTGTCAGCTTCTATACTCGACTCAACAATCTCTTCAGGCATTTCGCGCGAATTTATTATCGACCATCTATATTCAGGAATTCAATTCTAATTAAATACTTTTCGTTTGGTTAATTTTTGTTTTTCTATTTTTTACTCACGCGTATATCCTACGACGACGGTGTCTCTCTATTGTCAGAGGGTCAACAATGCGCCTAACCATGCACGAACATTTTCATTGTTTACTTATACCCGAAAAATTTCATTCAGTGTGTACCAACCTGATAAGCTCGCTTTTTCGTGTAAAACTTTTCATCGTTTCCACGTTCGCTTTACACAGGAATAATATATATATATATATATATATATATATATATATATATATTTAATCGCGTTACACGCTGCTGCACGATTGGAATATTTGTAGAACAAAATCTTTACTCGAGCTGTTACTGCTGTCCTGAGAAACTTGATAAATGCTTGGCCAGATTATTTTTCAAAGCAGCTACTAGGCAGCGAATGCAATATTTATTATGACTAACCTATCACGGAGACTTGCCGAGTCCCGTAAACGAGGTAAAGCTTACAACGACACTCTCAAAGTTACCCTACCATCTTTTTTTTCCACACAAAAGTAGGAACGAGACTTTTCGATTATTCCGCAGTCGTAAAAAATGAAAGTCAATACCTTTTTTGGCAGTTATCGCATAAAGTTTGTACACATATTCAAAAATACCTATAACGATCACAGCGCAATCTATGGATAAAATATGCGTACTACGCGAGTCAAGTTAACATAGATATTTCATATTCAAAAAAAAAAAATCTTTTACTGCACTTTTTTTCTTACACAAGTTTATGCACATTTTTATTCCAAGTGCACGTATCAGTAATAGATTTTTTGGGGACATCGACGATCATGATATTTAAGAGAACAGATTTTGAAAAGAATTCCATATAACAAACGTCACAAGGGTTCACGAATTGCAGCTGACAATGACGATCCAATTATCCTTTCACCGTTCGATGCACGATATTGTATAAGAATCAGCTAGCCATGAGAATTTATTGAAAAGGATAAGAAGAAAAAAAATCACCATACAAAATCTAGTGACATAAATTATAAAAATAACTAGAAATTTTTATAACCTCATTTTATTAAGTTCCTGCCATGCACTTTTCTATAGGGTATTTTTAAGCACGGGTCCCTCGTACTGTATGCATCCAGAAAACTTAACAAGGGGCAATCAGAATCGCAATATAATTTACAAGCGACACTGTATTATAAAGTGCGATATTATTCATGGGGATAGACTTAATTATGTATCCTGTAAGGCGATGACAACAGCGTAAATGATTTTGACTTCAGACCGCGAATATAAATTATTGCGTATATCACAGAGTGATATACTGATATATTAAATATGCATCTGTGGAGATATATAGATTCTATAGTCCATACACTTAATGCACCTCAAATACATATTTCAAGCATCAAATGTCAATTTAACAGAGCATAGTCTCCGTATTATTCCAACCAGTACTTATAAAGGTGGAAATCCACGAGTAATTATTAATGCAGTACCTAATTACAGTAATTAATGAATACCGAAATGGACTGTTAATTGCAGTAACAACAACAACACGGAAATGATTATAAAGTGAAATCAAGAGTCTCAATTTTAAATGAAAATATCGATTACTGATAATAGAGTACTCAGCGATCTCGTCCTTTGTAGAAAAAAAACAAAAAGTATGAAAATTGAAGCAAAATCAATTTTATGCAAGCGCATTCACGGGAATTGATGATTTAAAATTGCAAATTTACTCGGTATACACGTGCATGAAAATAAATGTCCATAAACCGAACCAGCCCAAGGATAATGGTTTATATTGAACCGGAGAATAATCTGATCGTGAAATCGATATACAATGTCTTTTGAATTGTTTTTAAGTTTGGATTATTAAAAAATAAAATGTTTGACTTACCCAAAACAATCCACATGACAATAGCATTGCCGCCGATTGCTACCAGCAGCATGGAGGCGAAGATCAATGCCCAGGATAATTTTTGCCACCAAGGTAGATCGAAGGGTCGTCTTTGTCTTGGAAGAAGACAATCGGATAGTGCATCCTGAAAAAATTCCTTCCGTACAGAATTCTCCAGAGCTTCTTTAAGCACGTTCAGAAGCTCGCTGCGATTCAGATCCACCAGGAAAGTAATATTTCGCTGAAGCACAATAGCACTGCAGTTGTACAAACGAAGTGAATCTACACCGTTCATACTTGTCGTTTCTTATTTTAAATGTATATCCGCACTTTTTAAAACTTTTTTGTCCCTGCTTTTAAACTTTAAACAGCAGCTCACACCTTCTTTATCAAAGACGAACATCAATTCTGTCGCGAAACGAACTTCGTGCCGATTTTAGGTTATACACTGTGTGCCCGATCGGATTGACCGAAATTAAAAACTTGTATAGCAAAAGTATTAAGCCGACAAATACTTATTAATTTTTCTTTCAAGAAAATCTTCCTCGAACCTATGCCAAAGTGTGAATTAACTGAATACCACGATCGCGTGTTCGTAACACTCATCTTAAAAACTTTCCCGTACTACTCACTGAAATTAGTTCCGTATGTAATTAGAGTGAATGCAATTAATTATTGATACCGTTGAAGTCGCTGAATCTGTTTATTTGAAATAGAAAATTTCTTCTGTGCCTTATATTTATTTGAGTCTTTAGTCTGCTTCACACTTATTCACTTTTTATGTATGTTCATTGTTAATAAAGGCTGTTTTCATTTTATTTTTAAGCCAGGCAATTTACACGTTTTCTTTAGCCACTCTTTTATGTTATATTCACAACTTTCTTCGCGAACGAACAAGTTACTTAACTTCCGTACTGTTTCCAAGAGCACCGACGTGATACTGAAGTTCAAGCAGAGTCATTCAAAGTTGCGTGCGCATCCGTGTAACAGTTTACCCCTGTTCGACTCATCCCCTTATACCTGTAAACGTCAGCTGACATCGAATGGGGATGCTTTTGCATTCTTCTCAATAGCACTCTAGTATCTTTTTATTCGGATCTTGCTACGTGCCGCAGATAAGTTCAATAATGCCATTGTGGAATTACCCTCGGAACGCCATTCTGCATCCTAATCGGAATTTTGTTCGATGGGAGCTTATCGCTACGTAACTACTGTACTAAAGTGAAATTGCTGCTCCATAGTACAGCGATAATAAATGGGAAAACACTGTGGGGACGTTGTAATATTACGTAACACACGAAACGGTTAAAATTTGTATATTTTTTAGTTAGTAAAGTATTGGTAGACTTTGAATGAACAATAATTGTGCGCTTACGGATACTCCGTTACTTTGTTTAGATTTAGAGGGCATTGAGAATCTTAATTTACGGTTCTTTGTATGTGGATTTGATACGTTCTTTCTTTTCTTACTTATTATGCAAGTCGAGTCTTTTATGTTTTCTTGCTTATTATTGAGGCTGGGTCTTTTTTCCAGGAACGAAAAGTTTTCTGGTCACTTGCGCGGCTTTTTGAAACGTAATGGCTGCCAGTACTGAAAGCATAAAGTTTCTGCTTTAGAAACGTGTTTGTAGTTATTGGGGTATGCGTAGGATGGCAGCACCATCGGCTAGTTACATTTTCTAACCTGTCCTTTCAGCATTGCGTCTCGATTGGAGTGGATTTCTTTTTCATTGTTACTCTCCGTTTCGCGGTGGATTTATTAATTCTTTCTGTTATTAAATAAAGAAATTTTATAACAGGATGAAGGTTAAAAAATCTGGTGTTAAGCAAGAATCGAGTCTTCGGAAAGCAGTGAAAAATGTCAAACAAATATTGAAGGTAAGATTTCACCTAGTCGCATAACCTATATTTATTGTGTTGTTTTTTATATATACATTACAACATGAAAATTCAAACAATATGTTCTATTTCATAACTTTATGTATTTTTGGATTTAATTTAGGTCATTATGTGTAAGTTTTTATACATAGTAAAGCTATATGTTGTTTATTTACTGTATAATTGTTTATTTTACAAATATTATATATACTTACAGAGAAAAAAAGTAGAACCAAAGGTTGAGGTGATCAAGAAGGTGACCAAGCAGGAAAAAGGTCTACGACGGAGAACCAAAACTCCAGTGGGCATTGTTTACATTGGACACATACCACATGGATTCTACGAGGAACAAATGAAAGATTATTTTGGCCAATTTGGAAGAGTAACACGTGTCAGAGTAGCTAGATCAAAAAAGGTCAGAAAAGAACAGTTACCTTAATATACTAATAAATTTGATGTAACTTTTATACAATGGGTATACTTAAACTTTAGAATGGACACAGCAAAGGTTATGGATATGTCGAATTTGCACATCCCGAAGTTGCAGAAATTGCTGCCAAGACTATGAATAATTACTTGATGTGTGGCAGACTTATAAAAGGTACTATCATAATATACTATTAATTATCATCTAAAAGAATGTCATTGTAACACCGTATCAATATAAAAATATTATTTTTACAGCCAATTACATTCCCCCGGAAAAGCAACACAAACGTTATTTCCTGGGTACCAATTGGTCCGTAAAATGTTATGCAAAATTAACAAAAAGACGAAAAGAACTCAAATTGAATAGAAATTTAAAATTAAATAAGAAACAAGAAAAAAATTTAGCTGAGAAGTATCTCACAAAATTGGCCAGCATCGAAAGAAAATTGAAAACTAAAGGAATCGAAATGAAAATAAAACCCGTCGATGTACCCGAAGTAAAATAAAGATTGTCTAACACATAAGTCTGTATAATTCTGAAAATTAATATAAATTTATTGATTTACTTACACGATACATAACAGAGCTTAAAATATTATTTACATTTATTATCTATCTCATATAATTTCCAAATTAACCCAATCAATGCGTCAAGACATCACAATCCTTATTCTGTGCATTTGCCACACCACCCTTAGTCCTTTTCCACTTCATGCGTCTATTTTGAAACCACACTTTGACCTGAAATAATATCCCACAGATTAATAACAAAGAAAACTAATTAAAATTTCAAAGTCTCACCTGTCTCTCCGTCAAATCCAAAGCCACAGCAATCTCGTAACGACGAAGACGCGTCAGATAATTGCTGTGTGCAAATTCGCATTCAAGATGACGCACCTGTTGTTTCGTAAAAGCTGTTCGTTCCTTGCGCGGTTTGTCACTGCTGCCTCCATTACCCACTCTCTTACTATTAGATTCTGTAAATAAAAATACCACGTTTAAAGTAATCAGTATCTCAAAGTAACTAATTGAATTTCGTCTTATCGTTTAAATTTGTGCGATCATTGGAAATTCAAATTAGCGAAGTTGCCCTAATTTCCCAAGCTTCTTGCCAGACGCACTTCTCGGAAAGACACGAGACTATATGCATAAGTGATCGTAGCAAAACAGTAAGTTTCACGAGGCCGTCCTTTTTGCCAGCGCGGTCTAGATGAAAATAGCTGCATATTCGATGCGTCACTGGATGACGTTCATCTAAGACTTACTACCAGTGATACGCGCTGTTTCAAATGTGGGTTGTCAGAATCTACAATCTTTTACAGATACCGACATCAGCCTTGCTTCCGTGCCGCTATCTCTTGAACGTCATACGCTAATTGAACGCTGACTTAAAGACGTAAAATCACGATTCAAATTTCACCGCGTAACTGGATAAGTGAAAATAATGAAAACCATACTAGTACGTAATAAGCGTCAAAATAGAATTGCCAATAGCCATGAAAAAATTTCACTTTCCTATACAATAACAATGAATGATCCTCCAAAAATTTTACTTAAAGATTCAACATTTTTATCAAATTTATAACTAATTCCAAAAGTCATTATGGGACTTTTGTATTTTTTTCGCGTACAAACTAAACGTCCTGCTACTATTCTTTTTTATACAAATCTTACATAACGTCTTTTTAAAAAAATTGGATTTAATTGCACTACAAAAATTTTATCTCTCTACGCGTCACCTTCTACGTGTGATACAAACTATGGTATAGTCATTCAATGGTTTTTCATTGAGAATCATCATAGGTTTACGATGTTTTCACTCGGTTGGCTTCATTGAGTTTTTGGGCGGTGATGTGACAGATGTTCTAAGGTCCCGAGGACACGTGTTCAACTCTGAATTGCTATCTGGCCTCTGAGTCAGAGATTTACACGGGTTGTGCGGACATACCAGATTGCTCCATGCGCTACGGCGTTGACATATATTTATGTCTTTTAGCAACGGTCAAATCAAAAAAACAAAAAAAAATTTAAACAGGCACAAAACGTATTTGCAAATATCATCAAAATGACTTTTCCCCTTTAGCCCTAGAAATTTAATTCTCTTCCTGAACTCAATCATACAATTTTTTTTGTATTTATCAAAAAAAAAAGTTATCCCAGCCATGATAACCGACTAGAAGTAATCTCAATCGCGTTACGTAATAGACACAAGTCACACGAATATATATAATTACGATTTCTCGATTATTAGATAAATATTTAGACTGCGCTGGCTCCGTTATAGCCGCATTGGCGACAGCAAAGACATAAACTTGACTGTTATAAATGAATTATCAACAAACAGTCTTGTACACACGTGTAAGATGTGTCTACGTACAGTGTTCTTTTTTTTTTCTACAAATTGCTTATCGCCAAATTGTCATCCAGAAATTGACAATTGTTCATTTGCATTCGTTAGTTTATTAGCAGCCGATGTACTTTGATCCATAGCGATTGGATTTTATGAAAAAAAAAAAAATTAATCAATAAATTCAAACGTCTTACCGTACTCGGTTTCGGAAAGTCCACTGGCGGAATTCATTTCCTCTTCGCAGGAAAAGTTAGTTGGATATTTTGTCGAAGGGCTTTCTGAAACTTCCTGGGAATCCTGATACTTAATCTCCTGTCCCACGGGGGTGTCTTGCAGGTAAGGTATTTCCCAAGCACGGAACAGCGTGGTGGTTGTTATATGCTGACCTTGATCTCTTGGACAAAATTGGCCCTGCGAAGAATCCTCAAGTGTTTTGTCTCTTCTGGTTGTAAGAGATGAGTCCGTTGCAGGAGCAAGTTCAGGGATGATATCGTGATGCGAATATTGTTCCCACCTAAATTACAATTTGATTGGTAGTGCTTATTAAAAGCTTATTAAAAAATTACATTCATCATTAATTAAAACTGTCCTTTACTTTTATTCAACATTGATCCTAGTTACCTGCATATCTGATAATTTTTATTCCCATCTGCACTTTGCATTGAACTGTTTATAAACTGCATATCAAACTGCTGTCCAATTTCAAGAGGAGGACTGGCTGTTGTCGATACGTCTGCGGAGTCCGTGGAAATGTCCCATGGCCATTTGTAGTACCAAGGAGATTCGCGGGTTTGATTAAAGCGAATATTTTGAAAATCCACATGAAGCGACGGTGGCGTCGGTGGTGTCGGTGGTAAAGCGAAGACGTCCTCCGATGCAATTACTCTTGTAATATTTCCTTCCGTCCAAATGTCCATTATTAACTAAAAACAAAGGATTTTCGGTATTACTTTGTAAATTAAAAAAAAATAAAATTTCATACGAACATATGGCAATAAAATAAAAAGTATAAAAGAAAGTAAAACTGAAAAATTTTTAAGGCAATATTTAACATTGACAGGATGACATCAATAGAAATTAAATATGATTATGATTGTCCTGTTAAAATGTAAAATAAATATATTTATCAAACTATTATCGATCCTCTTACCCAATTTGTTTTACTGGACTAATTATTGTTTTAAAAAAAAGTATTGTCACTGGTTTTCTCTTTGAGTCGTAAAAGGATTTAAAAAATAAGTCAACGTCTCTCACGAGTGTCACTATGATCACAGAACGAAGAAACGTCGTAGCCAGCGTAAAATAATGCTCGTCTCGTGTGAATTGTCTCGGTACTAACTTCGAAATGTCAAATGCGCACATGTGAGGTCACTATGTGCGAGTTGAGTAAAGTAAATGGGAAAGAAGAGGGTTGGGTGAGACACGAAGACCAGAGGGACCGATGTAGGAGTAGGGCTCGAAGAAGACACGGAGGCCTAGCCAAGTTCCAGCTCCTCGTTAAAGCCAACCAATCCCAGCACTTCGTGTTCCTGGATAACAGTGGAATTGTCACCAATTGCAAAGAAGTCACAGCTGGAAGATGGGCGTGCACGATTTTTTTGACAATGACAATTAAACTGTGAAATCGCCAAGTATGGATGCCAGGCAAAGATTTATGGATTGAGAAATTGAGAAAAAAAATTTTTTACATCTCTCTCTGTATTTTGATAACGAGCTCAGGCAATTTATATCAATAGGACTGGCACTGACTTGATTAATGATACCGAACGATAGCTTTTGGCTGATCGAATGTTTGTTGTAATTTTGAAAAGAAAATTTTCGAACATTTATCGACATGAGAATTACGTTACTTTGGATCAATTGTTTTTATGTAATCACAGAATCAAGGTATATTTAAGATTACGCCACTGGGACTTTACTAAGACCTAATTAGGGATATTTATGGAAGGTCGTACTGCCCCTCTGTAATTTCAACCACGTGTGATTTGCAGTTGCCCTCGCTGTACTGATGTTTTGTAAATAGGTTTTATTTTTCTTTCTTTTTTTTGACCTACTCGAAATCATCACAGCACTTATATGATCCCATGTTAGTATGTAGAGATGTCCTGTCGGCAACATTTCCAGACGACAAACGATTTCTCTTAGACTTTTTTTTTCAAGGGGAGACAAGAAACGCGATAAACTGCACCAATTACATCGACTGGGCGGGAATGATAATTTACAATTCAAAAACGTCCCTCGTTCCAAACGCTGCATTCCGTCATCGCGGTACCGGCAAGATTTATTCTTTTCTTCGTACCGGAGACTCTGGCTGATATGAAAAATATTTTTTTCCCCCTGTATATTGGTATTATTAATTTTATTTATGTTTTATTTAATCTTCATCGTGCACCTGCCACCGTCGCCTCTATTTTTGGACCAATTAGCCACTACACGTCATGGTATCAGAAACCAAAATTCTAAACCTCTAACAGAGCCTGTTTGTATAAGGGGTGGGTACGGTAAGTACACGTTAACGATCCGGGAAACCACAGCTGGATTTCTTCTCGGTGGATTGAGCTTTCCCGTGAGTTTCCAGATTTCGAAAAAACATTTGCTTGCCACTAATTGAAGTAACGCTTTACTAAAGAGACAGGGTTAAAGCCCGACGACTGTATTTCCAATGAACGAAAGTCCTGCAGACACGAAGAATTAAATATTAATAACCCTAAGCGAAAATGAGTAAATAAAACTAATTGATAACCTCTCGAGCGTAATTGATATGATAAAAAAATTATTTAACCAAAAATATCAAGGTCCAAAAAAAAATGTGAAATTTGATTTTTCCCGGTAACGAGAATCCTCTGTAAAGGAGAACGAAGTGAAAATTTAAGAACACACTGTCGTTTCCGTAATAGGAGTACTTTTGCCCATTGTAATGTATATAATACGTGGCTTAGGTTTATATACCACAATACATATGTATTCCTTGTCACGGCCCATTACTGTCAAAGCGTAGAAGCATATCCTCCGGGGAACCCGGAAAGCTTTGAAGGATCGTTAAAAAAAATCAAGAGATTTTGTTTGGTGACGTAAAGAAAAAAAAAAAAAAAGTATTTGCAAATGAGAAGACGCGTTGATTAAATTTGAAGGTAAATTGATCTCTTCGATCTAAATCTAATCCGTATCTATAGAGAGAACGAGTCCAACATAGAAAGTTGTTATTTTTATTTCATTCATGCCTTGAATGCCCGGATTTCATTGAACGTCAGCCATTACTGTGTCAACTAGAACATAAGTTAATCCAAAGGCGAGAGAGAACCCACCTAAGAAAACATTTCGCTCACTGCCAGAAAGGCAAGTGGGTGGTGGATGTCAAGTTGCACGTTCCAAAGAGTCAGGTCTTCCCCAAAGATCGTATTGCTCTATTAATCATGACTGTGTTGTGTTTAGTTTCCTTCTTCGAGGCATTTTACCTATGGGCAACCATTATGGGCGCAAACATAGAAGTAAGTTTCCGACACGTCTCATTTTCTTAGTGAAAACTTTTCCATCGGCAGGAAGCCAAGCATGTCAAACGGCGAAATTGGAAACTTGGTGCCAAGCAGTCTGGGACTTTTCTTTTGAGAGTGAAGGAGAAATTTCAGTGGTAACTAAAACATTGAAAAATTATGTACAATCATGCGTAGATTATATGCATTTATGTATACTAATCGTACGAGTGACTTGTCGTTACCTTGGAAACGAGGTTATACAAAATTAATGACGACATCGATTTTGTTAGGGAATCGTTCCTTCCCTTAAGACGAGCAGAACCAAATGTGTCTCTTTAAAGAACACATCCCGTCGATTTACCCAGCAGCCACCGCGTTGTCTCAACCCTCTCGAAAGATTCGGACGGACGGAGAAGCTTCTGGAACAAGTGAACAATAATGTCATAATTTGATTGTCGAAAAAATAATTAACCCAGGATTATAATATATGTATACCTGAACCAGGAAATCAGGAACAAGAACAAAGAGATCATACGTATTTGATACCTCGAAAATCCTATCGTCGATTCAGATTTGGATTTTTGAATCAGCTTAATCGACTTGATATAAATAACGGCGAACAGATCCAAGTCCGTCGGATGCGTTCACGAAGTAGCCCTGCTGAACAAGAATGAAATTGATTTAACGAAGCAAATCGATTAATTAGCGCGATTCAGATAAGGATATTGTTCAATGTCCAGTACAGATACTGGAATTATATTCTTGTCGAATACAAGCCAATCAGATTTGCGAACACAATTCGAATTTGAATAAAGACGGTTATGAAATTTCGCTACGAACAATTGAACAGTGTTTTTGACGATTAGAAAAATTTAACTGTGTGGGTGGACACTTTTTTTTTAAGATATCGAAACTTTATGCTCTTCGTAATTCAAGCGCTCGATTACTAGCTGGCTCAAAAATGTGGGTGTTAACGAATGTGTAATATGCCGTGATTATGACGGAGTGCAATGCGGTAGAGGATGGTGACTTTTTAAGTGAGTTGGGCCGCGTGAGAATTTCTTGGGGTGATGAGAAACCCAGACATCTTCTACGAGCACCCGGTTTATATCAAACAAGTCAAACCCTACGTTGGTTATGTATCCATTGTGGGAATTTGAATTCAGAAAGATTAGAAGTCAACGCTTTACGATGGATCGAAGAGAATCAATGAACGCGCATATGTCCAACTATAAAATGATCAATCCGGTGAGACGAGTTAAAAAAAGATTATTCGTTGGTATCATTTTTCTTTTTTAATATCGACACGAGAGCTTTTTTATTGAGTTCATAATCAACGATAACATTTTTTATTACCATTGCAGTAAAATGGGGTCGGCAATATAGTGAAATATCTAAAAATATTATAACTGCCTTATGTTTTTATAAAATTAAAAAAAAATAGTCCTTTGAAAACTTTAGATTTTTATAGTGATATATATCGTGTCAAACTCATTATAATAATTATTATCAAGAAATCACCGTGGGTCCAGGGTGCGTCTATTATTTTGAAATTTATTTCTAATTCTGTTCACAAGCTGTACGAGTCTTATAAATAATACAGGCTCTGCAATAAATGTCCAATAAGCGGATGATGATCGCTCAAGAACCGCCATTGGGCTACAAGAGCAAAGATATTTTTGGTTATCTTACCCAGAGTAAGAAGTACGCAGCATCCTGCTGCGCTTCCTCGACGAAGGCAGTCGCTGCTAGTTCGCGTACATTGCATGGACCACATCTCTAGGGGCAGGATCTGAATCATAAAGTCATACAGTTAAATAGTAATTATGGAAAGTCGTAGAAAGTATCCAGGTAATTATTAAAAATTTGAATGAAAAGGCTTAAGCATTCATTGAGGCACATGTAACTTCTTATTCGGTACAATTAAAATAAAAATTCGAATTTATATGTAAAATTCGTGAAAACGTTTCATTTAAACTCAATGTTACTTTTCAGATATAGCCGATATTGCTCAACATTATCAATCCAGAAGATTACAACAACAGGGATTTAGCATTGAGAATTGTTTAAGTACGCCAATGAGACGATTTGGAATATACTTACTCATGGCTTTACTGTGCCTCGTGGTTGTTTATTTGTTTATCAGTCTCGTGATATTGATATCAGGCATAAAAAAGGGAGTGGGAAGTAAATCAATTACAGCAATTAAGTTACCAGTAACGGATCCAGCTGTTTTAGAATCGGATGATAAATCAAACTTTACGTCACCTATATTAGCGGTATTGACTCCACTGGAATATAAGTATGTTTGCTGAAGATAATTTTTTTTTTTTTTTTTTTTATTAATATTTGTTTCGTTTCTTGAACTTTTTGACAATTGTTTTATTTCTCTTGCACCGTTAGTATACGCATTTTTCCACTTCTGGTAAAAGACGAGACCGGAAGCTTTAATGCAAAGTGCGAGACGGAAATTGCTGTAAAGTCGAATCGCAACGCTTCGCGAATTCCCGTTAATATCAGAAATATTCATATCCAAGATGCGTTTGTTCTTGATTTTCACACGAGAAAACCACTGGAGATAAAAACTAGCTACTGGGATAAACAAAATGATATTTATTTAATTTTTATGGAGCAGCCGCTAAAGGCCAGTCACATGTATATACTGAGGTATATATACAACCTGAAAATTAATAAAGGTGGAATTGGATTGTATTGGGAATCTTACGTGGAAAGTTTTAACAGGACAAGGTAAATTTATTGACGGAATATATGATTTATATTAAAATGTAATATAAAAAATATTTAACGATACTCCCAGGTATTCCATCATTTCTAATTTATCACCCAATTACGCGCGCACTGTCTTCCCTTGTTACGATGAACCCGGATTCAAAACTCCATTTAGAGTAACTATCGGTCGAAATAAGACTATGAGGACCCACTCGAACTCGAAAATGAAAATAACCAAAGACATGTGAGTATTAGTATCTAGCTATAATGGAAATTGAAAGATAAATGGAAAAAAAATGTCCAAGTATAAATACCGTGAATATATTTTTCTTTTTGTTTTCTTCCTTTTATTTTAGGAAGGGTATGCCTGGCTTCGTATGGGATACGTATACTAAAACAGTTCCTATGTCCACTTATTTGCTTGCTATAATGGTTACCGATTTTGATAATTACACCGTCACTGAAGAAAATCGCTTTGGCCACACGATCTATGGACGCAGTAGTATTTTACCCTATACAAAATACACGTCGACGATGGTAACAAAATTGGTACCAATTATAGAGGATTTGACAGGGTTTCATTACGAGCTCGAACAGTTGGACTTAATGGTGGTATCAGACTTAAAATATGCGGTTATGGAAACTTGGGGCTTAATAACTTTCCAGTAGGTACACGCAAAGATATTTCATATGGATGAAATAAATGTTCAAAAATATTCTATATTCTCAAACAGCGAAAGTAGCTGTGTTGTGATCGAAGACTTAACTAGTCAACCTTCCTTAAAACATTACGCTGCAATTGCAGCCCACGCAGTGGCTCTTCAATGGTTTGGTAATTTGGTAACACCACTTAGCTGGTCCTACGTATGGTTAAAAGAAGGATTTTCAATGTTCTTTGCATATATATCAATGAACCTTGTAAGTATAATATATTGACATAAAAATTTGCCAAAGTATCTTCTTCGAGTCATATTTATTATTTCTTTTTAATTCAGGTTGAACCTTCTTGGGATATTGATGAATTATTTTTTAAAGATTCTACGGAAGCATTGACAGCTGATGCACTGGATAATACATATGCCTTATTCACTCCTGTTAAAAATACTAGTGGTCCCATTGATATATTTCACTACATTTTATACATCAAAGGCAACAGCGTGGTCAATATGATGTATAATTTTGTGGGAAAGGATATTTTTATGGATTGCATAAGAAATTACATACGTGCTTATGCATATGGATCAGCAGAGCAGGAACATCTTTGCCAAATTTTTGATAATGTGCTGTCACAGCAACAAGTACTTCCTAATCATCTCTCCATGACTGAAATCATGCACTCTTGGACACATCAACATGGATTTCCAATTTTGCAGATCAATAGAAATGTGCACACTGGTACAATTCACTTGATTCAGGTTTGTTATATGACTTCATTAATTTTTATAAAACAAATCTGTAGCATTACAAATAATTTGAGATTTAGAGCGTACCTAAGGGGACATATTATGATTGATATAATTGATTTACAGGATAGATTTCATCATGATGGTCCAAGAGAAGAAAGTAGGGAAATATGGCATATTCCAATAAGCTGGACAACTCAATTAAATCCTCAATTTAATGAAACTGCACCAAAATTATGGTTCAGTACTAAGCAAATGATGATGAACGAGTCATCATTAAGAAGTGCTATACTGAATAATCATTGGATCTTCTTTAATCTGAAACAGACTGGTAACTTGTATAAGTGTATGAATAAATCTACATGATGATGATAAATTAAGTCTCTCTTTTATATTTAAATTGTTTTTCTTTCAGGATTTTACCGTGTAAATTATGACAATGGCAATTGGCTGTTGTTATTCACTGATTTCAACAATTTCCCACCAGTGATAAGGGCTCAAATAATTAGTGACATTTTCGCTATGGCCTCAGGAGGTTTTTTGGATTATAATATAGCTTTTAATGGTGCTAGGAAATTACAAAGTGAAATTTCATCAATAGTATGGGATGTTGCCATTACTGCACTCAAACCTATTCAAGTACATTTCTATAACACGTCAGGATTCCAGGCAAGTGCTTCAGAGTTAATTAAAATAATTTGTTCAGCAAACTTTGCTGAACAATTATTTGATATGGCAATTAAAGACGCTAAGAGGTATTTTATGCTTCTCACATGTGATAATAACGGGTTGCCTATCTTTAGGGTTCAATACCCTACAGGGTCCATACCGATAGTTGTTTAAAAAAATATTAATATTGTATTTTATCTTTTACACAGAAACTCATGAATATACTTGTCGATAATGTTTTTCGTTATGTCGCAAATAATACGACTGCCAATTCGCATGATGAAATGTTAAATTATGCTTGTATGGTGGGTAACGTAGAATGCTCGAAAAGAGCTCTGAATTATTTACGACAACGTATAAGTGGGAAATTAGAATTAGGGTAAGTACGATTTTGTATATACAAAAATATTTATAATTAATTTTTAACTACATACTGTCATATGAATTTATTGAAATTACAGAATTCCTAAGCATTTAACATATTGGGTATATTGCGCAGGGATACGTAGCGGTACTGACGCAGATTGGTATAGACTGATGGATCTTTATGAAAATAACACATCAGACAAAGATCCAATGATCTATGGATTAGGATGTTATAAAAAATCAAGTTTTATGGAAAAGTACAAAAACAAACATTTTACTTAACTGGCACTAAGCACTTGTATAACAATTTTAACTTATTCATTTGTCATAGGTACTTGGGTAGGTTAACAATAGATGGACGTGTTACTCGAGAATTATTTTTAGCATTGTTATCCGTTGCGGCAAATCCTTACGGAGCCAGAGTGGCTTTAAATTACTGTGAGCACCATTGGAACCTCATTGAAGACTAGTAAGTAACTGAAGTAATAAGAATTTTGTGTTATTAAGATTGTTTACAATCATATTTTTTTAGCTGTAACGAATTCAATACAAACCTGATTGGTTTAATCACCTCATTATCAAATTATTTGAATACCAAGGAGGACTTAGACGTGGTTAGTGGCTTAGAAACATTGAAAATCAAGTTAATTACCTTTTTGCTGTACTGTACCTTAAAATGTACTAAATTCTTCCAGCTGAAGTCTTTGAATGTAACAAAAGCTGATGAAGTCAAAGCGCTGAAGAACGCCATAGCCAAAGTGCACAATAACATAATGTGGGGTAATAGATATAAAGCAGCCGTGGGAATAGCGATTAATTCGATCCTCGATCATACGCATTTGTCTACATAATCATTGTAAAACAAATAGCGACAAAGACAATAGATCAATTAGGTAATACAGACCAGAACTAAAATCTAAGCACAACTCAGAATGTCAGCATCATTAGAAATGCCAAAAGAAAATGACGTCAAATTACGAATTCGGAAAGCACATATGAAAAAGTCGTTTTTTGAATATCTCCTAGTCAATTTCTGTGACTAAAAAGATTAAAAACGACTCTTGGATATTACGTGTTATCTGCAATTTATTGACGGGTGAAATGTGCCAAATTAATACTATTTCTAGCGACTAATTATACCATGCTATACGAAGACTAATACAGTGCGCCATAGTACTAATTCTTAAATAACAGAAATTTATAAGGAAGACGTCAAAGCGAGGCTGCATACGAGTAAACACAAAAAATTGAAATGACCATTGAAGAATGAGAATGCGAGAGCCTGGAATGGTGGTTTGTGACAAAAAGGATAACAAAGGAAGTAAAAAAAAAAGAAGAAGTAAAGGAAAAATGTATAAAAAGAGAGCAAAGCGAAAGAAAAAAGAATGCACGCACACGTCTCATGTATGGTACATTGTGTATATTGTGTCTGAAGTTAGCCCGAGTCGCATAAGCGAGACCCCTCGTTGTTAGCCAGCACCTTCGTGTAGTGAAGCGAAGAGGACTCGTATAGCGAGCGTGAGTTTCGTGTGGTCAGGAATGTTGCTAAGTAAGGGATTGATTTACGAGCAGTTATCATACCGCCAAACCAAAGCCCTAATAGATTCAGGTCAACGCCACCACTATTCTTCGAAGTCGTTTATAATAAGTCCGAGGGGCCCTTTCTTAAACTCTACCAACCCCGATACTTGAAGATTTTATAACCTTGAGAGAAAAAAAAAGAGCAGAAAAAGAAAAGAACTATTTACCATTATATTATTCCTCGAGACCATCTTCTTTATCCAGTATATATTCACGTATAAATTTATTCAAACGAAAATCAGCAGACTCCATCTGTCAGTATCAAGTATTGTATGTCAAGTTCAGTAAAATAATGCGTATAACGTTTGAATATATTTTGTTTACGTGATAAATTATTTCTCGATTATTCTTTAATTTGATTAATAATATTTATAATGGCAATTGTGTAACGATTCAAGAAATATATTAATATAGAAATACGTACCTCAGTCTTTCTTTGGATCAGCGTAGTTACGTTCGTACGACGTAGTTTTACTGACGAACCTAACCTGGCGTCTTTGAACGGAATGACAGAGCAAAGATGGCGGCAGGACAGGGAAGGTGGTGAATCCTTGATAGAGACATAAGGTGCCGGTACCCGTAGCTTCTTACAGAGGCAGGACCCTTCTTGAAGCTAATGATTCGGTCATTGCAACGGGTGCTAGCCGGGTGGTGGAAAGGAGTGGTATGAGTTGGAGTAGAAGGAGGAGAGCCATGGCGAGGAGGCGAGGATCGGCTGGCCAGGAAAGTAAGCCCGATCCCAGTTCGAACGCTTCACCTCGATAGACACTTGCCTACCGCGACACGGAGAATCGATCGATCGTCTATGCATAAAGAATCGGCGGGATTCGGTTATCAGTAAATTAAAATTTTTATTTTTCCTTCAACTCGATTTATTCCTACTCGATCGACGGGACTACTCACAGAAGCTGCTCATGTTTCTTATTTGGGGGTTGCTACTACTACGCACCCCGACGTACGCTGCTGCCGGAAATAGCTACCAGACCTCGACATCCTTCAAAAGTACGTAGACCTGTGCAACCTAAAAGTAAAAGGACAATTAGGAGACTTTTCAAGAATATAATTATTTTTATCATACGAATTATCAGCTGTTCGTGCACGTTTCTTTCGAGTGACATTTTCGTGTATCGTTGACCTCGAACAATTTAATAAAGGTTATCTCTGTCTCGCTGGGTGATATATCAAATTATTTCTTCTTTCGTGTTTGTTCTTTCCATTTTGACTATTTTTTTTAAATCAGATACTATTATTCACAGTATCTGTTTTTTTTTCTGTTCGGGATAGAATGGTGGCCGTGGTGTTTATTACTTCCGGGCTGTCTGGCGTCCTGGACGAAATACGTCGAGGAATACGATTCTATGAGGGTCGCACGATGCGACGCACGTTGTGGCGAAAATCCACCTGACGAAGTAAGTGGGTCACCCGATATTAGCAGTGTAATTTAAATTGAATAGTCTCTGTAAAGAATCAAACTCAAATTGAACACATTGCATGCATTATCATTATCTTTCCATTCATTGGGATATTCATTTCGAGAAGTGTATGAAAGCTACAGAACAAGTAATACATTGCTAAACATTCATACGGACCTCTGGCTGCTGTTTAGGTGCGATTGGACGTGAGTCATTCGAAATTAGCTCTTCGTATGTTTTTCCACAGTCCAAATGTAATATTCAAATATTCCCAGCTCCTATACGCGCACATATATACGATTCTATTGTGCAAAGCTTCGAAGTACATATTAACAAAGTAGCGAATATTTGGAAAACTGGAAATTAATTTTAACCGCACCGAACGAAGTCACATGAATTTCTGAAAGAAGAAAAAAAGGCATTAACAGAAAAAGTCAAAAAGGAGAACTTGATTGCGTTATCGCAAGCGACGGCAAGAACGGCCCAACTCGGAAGAATTGACTCGGGGTCCTCTCGCTGACACATGGTAATAAAGTCCCGATGTAATGGCCCATTAAGGCCCAACGGAACACAGTAAATTTGCAAGTAGACTTATAATCAAAAGTGTACTCTTGCAATTATGTCGGAATTGAAACATCTCGGAGGATCGTGAAAAACAGGTTTTTCTGCGGATCAAACAAGAAGCCGCCAATAGGCAGATTAATCGATAAGGTTATACAGGTAACGCTATAATTTAATTCGCACTATAACATTTAAATCACCGCCTACGCATGGCCCAAAGGACAGCAGATAATAAAACGAGTGTAGAAATAAGATAAAGTAAAATGAAAATCAAGTACATAACCTCTTAACGTGTCATTAGAAAGAAACAACGTAACAAGAAAGCAAAGTCGAAGCAGCTACTTCAATATACTTAAATGAAGAAAGAATAAAGAAGAAGAAGAAGAAGAAACATTGATCCAAGCCATAATACCAAGCACCAAATACATCAATGTCCCAGCCCGACCACGCAAAGAAATCTGATCCTGTGCAGGGTCGCGTTTGGCAGATCGATTCCTCTCGAAGCCTTTAACCTATCAAACTCCAAGATGGCGACTGGTCATCAACCGTAACGAGTAATTCTATTCCTACGAGGATAAATAAATAAGAGACAATCTAAGGGTCAACGGAGATAACATTGACAGGCCTAAGTTTCGACACAAAACGGTAACGACAACAATGGCGGCTAATTAAATATAAAAAGGATGGACCACCTCGATGCATTCGGCAGTAACGACGCTCATCGTTTGACGTTCTTATAGTAAACTTCATTAACTGGTCAACGGCCTGGGAATCGCGAGCAGGCATAGGCCCTCGCATGCTTCTGCTTTACTTATAAAAAGTAGGCCAATAAGTAAGCGAACCAGTTTCTTCGTCCGTTCGAATGATATATGCGTTCCAAGCTGAAGCGGGACGTGAACGCCGCCAGGCGAAGGAACGCCAGGACTTGCTTTTCTTCGGGCTCCGGTCGACCGACCATCGGAGACCATCGACGTCGATGCAAACCTACGTAATACTAAACCGCACGAAACTAAAGACCATTTCGTTTCGGTCAGCTTGCAGCGAAACCGCCACTGCCACTTTGCTCTGCCTCCGTGTTCGCTCAATGGCGGCCGAAGAGTCGCTCAAATAAAGTCACACGAGCCTCCCTCGAGGGCATTGGACACACTAAATTCACTTTCACACGATGAGACGA
The DNA here is from genome assembly GCA_031762395.1 of Calameuta pygmaea. Lineage (NCBI taxonomy): Eukaryota > Metazoa > Arthropoda > Insecta > Hymenoptera > Cephidae > Calameuta > Calameuta pygmaea. The sequence continues at coordinate 254,287 of JASANN010000069.1, read as the reverse complement.
GACAGGGACACCCCTCTCCGCCATACCCACCTTTTATAATTATATTATATACATTGGACCGTGCGAACACTTAAGATCTGTTTATATTTTTATTATTACTATTTTTTACTTGAGCACTTGCTAGGGCTTAATTATTATTTTTTGTATATATATTTTAATACTTTTCTTTGCTCTTTTTTTTTTTAATCCTGTTATAGTGCATGGGAATTTGCTTGACCTCCAATTACACGAAGCCTGGATTGTGCCCTGAAAAGAATTCCATGTCGTCTTTCGAAGCTGCTTGCTTAGATGCCTGCACTGGGGATTCGCATTGTCCTGACATGGCCAAGTGCTGCACACACGATTGCGGTATCACTTGTATGCATCCTATAGGTTTGGATGGCAGAAGTGGTAAGACTGTTACCTGATTGGAGATATCGATCGGGTTGATCAGGTTTTAACAATTACCAGGAATATATATGCAATAATCGTTAACGAAAATGGATTCTCTTGGAGAACTGATGGGGAATGCAAATTGCTGTATATTATGGGGTTCCGTAACAGTATGCATGATCGTAAAGTCCCATAAAATCTTCCTTGTTATGTTCTTTCAGACCTTCCGGCTATACCGGAGAGCGTTCAGATCCTTCAGCAAAAAACTAATCAGGTACTGCTCAGCTGGCGCAGTCCTCAATCTGCTGTCAGAGGAGCAAACGATGAAGACGCTGGTGTCAGGTATCTGGTTGAGGAACGTCATCTACTGGGACCTAGATATTTCGAATCCAGATTGAGTTCCTGGTCCGTGAGACACGTGTCCAGAAAGCCTCACGCTACTTTGCGCGATGGACTCAAAATGGGTCATTGGTATCAGTTTCGCGTGGCTGCAATCAACAGTAATGGATCCAGAGGATACTCCAAACCATCGAGACCATTCAAGACGAAAGGTAACATGAAAAATGAAAAACAAATGAGGGTCTGAAATTTTTGAAAATTTTATTACAACATATTATATACTATTATGGTATCAGCAGTACTGCACTATGTAGATACTTATTATTTATCTCTTGTTCACTCTCTTCCTTTTTCCTTTTCATCGACTGTCCAAAGTTCTCTCAAGGAATCGGATGCTGGATTAAAATTCTTTTTTTCTTCTCCTTCTTACTTTACCTTCAGTAAGAACAAGCAGGCTGAGTAAGAATTCTTCAGTATCTAAAAGTATAATCGTATGGACCAACGGTACTTGGAGAATAAATCCATTTCTTACCCTCTGTTTAAAAGTCGTTAACGACAAGTTCTTACCGCCATGAAGGTTGGCAGAGTCAAGTCAACGATTCCACACATGGAAAGCCGACATTCCATCTTATTCGAGATCAATATCATTGAGAAGATACGTTTAGTCGATGGACCGTAAGCGTACCATTTTTCGTAGAAGGCATCCTGTGTCATGGCTGTACTCTAATTTTGAAAATTTATTTTAGCTTGGATATTCAAAAGAATTACACGGTCTTTGGGATTAACGTCAATTACAATTACCGAGTCTAATAAATTTTGAGCGCAAAAGCATAACACGTATACCTGCATCAAGCAAACGACAGTGTATGAACATACCAGAGCTTGTATAAAATAATCACCAGAACTCTGAAAAAAAAAAAGAAGATTTAATACAGACAAGAAACGGGTGTTATAGTCGAGAAAATAGTGATTTGATTTCTTACCGAAATCAATAAAAATCCCAAAAAACAGAAACGAAATATGCAATTCAGGTACACGTAGATGACATTCAAGACTAGTAAATTCTTCAGGATTTTTCCAATTCTAAAAACAAAAAATTTTTTTATTCAACGTTTACCTTTTACCTTGTTGTGCTAATTTAATCATCTTACTCCATTACAACTTCACGATGTCGAATCCACTTTTTCAATTCAATCTGTACAGTCTTTTCGATTCTTTTGTTTCTCTCACTGTCCGACGATTCAAAATCATTTTTATTAATACTTTCATTCTTTCCATTAATTATATTAATTAGTTCCACGCTCAAGTACTTGTACTGAGCAGTCAGAAGGGTAATGACGTGTATCAAGTAAATATCAATACTAGCTTTTTTCAAAATTGTATAGAATCCACCCACTGCTTCGAAAACAATACCAGCTACAAATAATCCAGTCGAATATGGTTCACCAGGTATATAAGCAGGTATACGAAAGTCATTGTAACTAAATTGATCCTTCTTAAACACTTTGTAAATTGGCGAACCGCAAAACAAAACTACTGTCACGGTAGCGAATATCGTGTAGAGCTTCAAGGGTTTCTGCAAAGGTTTCACAGTCTTCTCCACACATTCCTTTAAGGTTTCGACATTGATTAAAACGCTGTTCATCTTGCCAATCAATCGATAAATCAAACCCCGTCGTAAGTTCATATACAAACCCAAAATAAGAATTTCAATCACTACAGCCTGGTTGACCGTAGTGTCTTGAAAAATGCGTTGGTTGGTGGTAAAAAAAATGCCAAAAGTCGTAACGAGAAAATAAATGAATTCAAAGACCCAGGTGAAGGCCGAGTAAAGTTTTTGAGCTTTAGAAAAGGTAGCAGCATCGTCTGTCAGGGGTAAAAAATTTCCACACACAAAATTAACCAAACCGTTAAATCTATTGACACTACAAAAATCCATGTAAAATCTTATTCTCCCGACTACCCACAGTTAATTGCATATGAATTCTGTGCTCTGTAGGACTTTATAAGAACTTTTTTTTTTTTTTTTTTTTTTTAATTATTAATCATTCTGTCTATGCACAAAGAAGCTGAACGATAATCACAGTCGGTATAGTTAATATGCAGAGCCAACTTCTCTTTTATTCCTTTGTCTTCTACCCGTGCAATTAACCTCAACTGCTATCAAACTAATTGCTCGACTTTATTCGATGAAAATAATACAAAGGAAGATAGGCTATAATTACACGGCTGAAGTCTCAGAAGGGAATGGCACGGAGAAAGCTTGAATAAGGTATACGCTATGAACTGTACGATTATCTCACTCGACTATAAACTGTCTTTGCAGAGCCACGAAATCCGAAAGTACCTCAAAATCTAACAGTGAGCGGCGCTCGCGTTGTTAATGACAAATTACGGATTCACCTGCGATGGAAACAACCGTCATCGGACGTACCGATATTGTTTTATCGAGTATTTTGGACTCGGATGATTCACGGGCCAACCAATGACTCTATTCTGGTATACCGTCGCACGGTACCCAAGGTAATAATTTCAAAAGTTATCACGATGACTCGATACACTGACAAAAGATAACCCAGACGTGCTTCTGGTGCGGAAGTAAAATCTAAAAATTCTTATCACCCTCATGGCACAGGTTCAATGATTTTGATAAAGAAAAAAAAAAAAAACTTTACAGGACAAAACGTGCTACGAGCTTAAGAACTTGGAATTGAGCTGTCAGTACTTTCTTCAAGTCCAAGCAGTAGCGCTTTACGGTGGTCAACGTCTGGCTTCTCAAAAAGCTTCGAAAGTCTTCAACAGCACCGACTACAGGAAATTCGGTAAGTGACCTCATGAACTTTCCTTTCCATTAATCCAGCAAGGACCCACGAGGTCGATCGTATCGAACACCGTAACGACGACCGAGTCTAAGTGAGTACGACGATCATCGGCGAAGTCTGCTTTATGCAAAGCTGCCACTGGAAGACGTTCGCGTAGGTGCGAGAGACATCAGGATGGTCTCCACGTGCGCCGAATGATTTGTCATTGCGGCGAGATAAAAGCTCGTCTTGTCTGGCCGGCAAACGCCAACGCGGACAGGTACAACGTCACCTGGAGACAGGAATCTTGCTCGGCGTCATCTCGGGCACGTGATCCGGATTTACATCGCAAAACAATGTTCAGGGTCACCGAGGTAAGTTGACAAGGACATCAATGACACTTGGCATAGCGACACGTTCCACAGTGTACGACGTTCTTACGTATGTTAAGTACCGAAGTACTTACACTTGACCCGTGTACGTTTTAAAATTGATAAAGTGGAAAGTCTTGTGAATTGCCTAGCTCTTTTTTTTTATTCTCGTTTGCAACACTATGATTCGTTGATTCTTTTCGTGGCTCTTTTTTTTTTCTTGACAGATTTTCTTACATCTAATTAGAATCCCCATCACTGACTTTCTTAATGTAAAATTATTTTTCAATTGGCAGAAAAGTCATTGCGACGTCCTTCAATTGAGGAATAACTGTACGTACGTAGCGAACGTACGGAATTTACTTGGAAAAGGTAAACTAGAGGAACATGGAAGTAGTATAGAATTTTTGGCAACCGGATGTCATCATGGCAGACACAAAGATATCGGCCAAGACAAATCATCTCAGTGCAAAAGTAAAGCGAGAATGAGAAGACAGTATTTTGGATTTTAGTTAGACGCTATGAAATTATTCTTTTTTTTTTTTTATTATTATTACCTAAGACCGTTCTCTTATCTTCGCGAGCCTCCGAGCACGTGCGAATAGATATCTTTAAAGTTTCAAACACTCATTGTCTCGTCGCAAGAAGAAGCCTCAACAAAAATTGTAGTTCGCTTCTTTGTTTTTAGTTAAAACCCCAAAATGCGAATTACACGAATGTCATACGATTTTTATACTTAACGGTAATTATACGCGTGTCGTAATTTATATTGTAATTAACATATCTAATTCTTAGATTCTGTAATTAAAGCGCTTTCTACGTATCTATCCTGTATCAGACTTTATTTATAAGCACTATAAATCATGCCAGTAGCATTATCTTGGCACTATTTTTATGGCTTTATGAACCCAAATTTATTGGCATTTCAAAGGATCGGTATTAACCTTTGTAGATGATGCGTTATAAAAATGTCGTCGTTCTTTTCAATTTTTTTTTTTTATACTTTAAGATTACGCGATAATAGGTATAGTCAATTTTCCACTATAGTCGCAAACTAAACGATCTATTTACGTAATTATCGTATTAGAATATATGTATTGTAATATATATATATATATTACACTATTAGTGTGTGTAATTTAATTCGCATATCACAATTAATATCGAAGAAATTCTATTAGGTCAAAATCTTCTCGCAATCAGCCACGCGCGTACAACTGATCCGCGATAGATTCCGTTAATCATTTTGATTAAGACGACTAACGACTGCACACAATGAATTGCCTGATACTCACTATTAGAAGCGGAAATTTCAATAACAATTGGAAGGCGTGTTAAATGATTAAATAGAAAATCAGTAGATCGAATAAATCATTTAAAGAACGTGAAACAGATAAGAAACATCTGATTAGTGATAATGATATGTTCACCCGATAGCTAATTTCGATCCACGCAATAGTAAATAATGGGCAGATATTATAATAGATTGTTATCACTCGGCCTAGTAGTCAAATAAGCTCTTTCTTCGATAACTAATACACACGCGTTATCGATACAACTGATTTGAAAATGGCACTGGTACATAATACTGTATAGAAGCATTTGAAAAAATTCAAATTCAATTTGGATTAATCAAACTCGCTATAGATCACAGTTCCCACGTCTAAATCAATATTATTTATGAAGAACTGAAACCATGATTAATTAGAGGTAGATTAAGCAACGTGAGGAGAAGACTAGATCGCAGTACAGATGAGGATGCAGTCGAGTAACCTTCCAAATGATGATAGACTCTCCGAGATCCTAATTCTTGAAGCGGCCTGTAGTTGTAGAATAACAAACCAGAGTTCGATTCTACCTTCATGAAACTCGTCAACTGTAAATTGAATAAAGGTAATTAGTGATTTTACTTTCCACCGGATATACACCGCTCAATATTGTCTTGCAGTGAGAAATGGTGCTCGTGGGGTACGAAGATTAAATAAATCAAAGCGAAGAGAAATTATTTATATTAATCAATTGATTTTACCTGTGACTGTGATATCTTTAATTTCTCCTTCATTACCGTCCAAATCACACCCTCCTGGCATTCCGGGGTCGTTAAGGATCCTTGGTATCTGTAAAAGGTTGTGTGATCCGCTGGCAAAAGTAAGTATGGAATTATTTTTGTTGGAATCTTGGCTGTGCTGCCCCCTACCCACGTAGAGACTGATTCAATGGCGTTTAGAATCGGTCGAAGATTTTCGTTTTCCTCTTCGCTTAGCTGTAATTTAACACAAAGCAATTAACTCTTAGCCCTACAAAAATTTCACATGGAACCTCAGTCGAAACTTACCTCGAACAACACAGCTAGAACTGCTACGCCGTTATCGTATTCCGAGGCTACTGTCATATTACCATATTGCTTGTCATAATGCACGAAATGCAATTCCAGTGCATCGCGCGCGCCATCTATGGTGTGTTCGGCTCCCCAGTGAAAATGCATCTGCGCCAAGACATACGTTGACGGTAATCCTCCTCCTTTCAAATGAATCGGTACTCCGTTCAAAGTAATTTGTACTAAAAAAAAAGTTTCTTTTAGATTTTTACACACATCCTCATGCACGTATCGTACACGTGCATAAATATTGAACTTACTGGTGTGGCCGTTATTGATGATATTGGCAGAAAAGGCAAAGTCATAACGAATAAATTTAAGGGCCGTTAAATCTGTTTTGACTGTATTATCCGTTACGATATTGATTGGAGATTGGTTGCTTCCTTTTGTACAAATCCCTGGCCAATAATTCGGACCTGCAAATCATTAGAGACCTGACTGGCTTGTTGCATTGATTCGCCGCAGTTGCATACCATGTGTGCATTGCGTATAGGATAACTAGTGGCACTTGAGATGCTAAAATAGCACTGTGCGTCGATAACGTCCAACGGGATCGGGATCAGAATGTGAGGGCGTCGATTCGACAGCCGATCGGTAATCGATCGTGCCGATTGAAGATAATGCGAATGATTAATTTCAATTAAACAGTCATATGGCATAATGCTGAGAATATTATATTCGTGAAATATTTATTGGCTCTGGTCGGTCTTTAATCTATGATTGGGATTAAGGGATGTTTAACGTGTCTGATTAAAAAATGATACGAGATTGGCTAACTGTTCAAGCTGTATGTACTTGTCAAATTTTTAAATCCAAAACATCACGCGTCCCAACGTGCCAATGTGATCGTATTTCACGAAACATGCCAATGTATCATATGTGACTGGCTTATCAGTCACGTTGTTTCAAGGGATTAAAGTGGAATCTTATTACTTTTTTTGAATACATCGAAATGACACGAGCGCTTCAAACAAAGCATTTTTTTGCGTCTGCTAATCTCATTCTAATGTGCAGGTACATTATCGTTCGATTTGTTAGAGTCAATCAAAACTTTAGTTAATATATCGCCGTGTGCGATTATCTATTTTGTAAATAAGTTAACGGGTAATTTTCAAAATAGAAAGTCGATGTCGATTTTGACATGATTTTACACTCCCATGGTGCTACTGTGTTATCTGATAGGATCGTGACATTGGAAAGTTAATGACGAAAATTGAAATAAGAACTTTTGAAAGAAATTTCCTGAATGAGTCATAACGCTGCCAATTTTTATTTTTTTAACTTTAAGTTTCTTCGTTATTTTTCCATGCTTTTAATACCAATAATATTTTCACTGAACAATTTCATGCAGCGAACCCTCTAGCTTTGCCCTAGCTAAATAAGCCTCCTTTAGCCAGTTCTAAGGTTCTGCACGCTGTGGCCAAGTTGTTATGATTCTTTCTTTACAAGCAATCTTTATGCAATTAAGCTTTATATCTAAATTGCAATTTTCCTAATCATCGTCCAACCCATTTAATTCCCTCAGTCATAAGATTGAGTCTGGAGCTTTTAGTGCGTATACCAAAGCTCATGGGAGAAAGTATGACTTTTTTTTTTCTATTTCAACACACAAACTGCACTATTGAGGTATAACGTCACACGTCGCTTCTAAGATCCAGCACAAGGTGCAAAGAATATTGTTACTGAAACTTGTCCCCGATACAGGAAACAAAGCAAAAAAAAAAATGCAAAAATTCATCAACCGTTCTAACACGCATCTCCAATAGGATCTTTTTCGCGAATGATCAACGTTAGATTAAAATTGTCCAAAAACTGAATTTTCCCTAAATACTATAATAACTTAAGTAAAATACTATGCACTCGTTGCTTTAGATTTTTGTGCACTAAATTGATATATCTTATTCCAGGTATTGATCGAGGCAATAAAAAAATCCTGACGACAGATCGTGGCTTATCACGTTGAAGATGCCGCAAAAGAGACACGAAGACTCTTACTCGAGAACAAAGCATGCACAGTTCATCCTGCATGCTGGGAAGCGAATAAGAGGATTAATTATAAATAATTCTCACGACACTTGCGATCTATATAAAATTAATTCTTTGAAAAAACAAAGCACAATCGATTGTTTTTAATTTTCACGAGTTTCATCATTGAACGACACTGAGAAACTTTTCGATAATATTTCTTTGATATATTAATTACCGTATTTTAGCTCGTCTTACGATAACGGTATGGCGTTAAACAAGTAAGGCTAGTCGCAAATTGACAATTATTCAATCCGTACTATAGCGCATCATTTCCTCAATCAGTAGCCCACAGCGAGCAGAACGATCCGTTTGAAATGGTCACTCGGTCAGTCTACGAAATCGTGACAATGATTGAGGCGTTTGAAAAAGCTTTTTTTTTTTAGTATCAACATTTTCAAACGCGTAATTTTTATCCTTGATAAAAAAAATAAATATCGATAATTTACAACATGGACAATGCGAATGACCCGTGAGATAAATTAACGTGAGAATTTTCGATTCCTCGACACTTTTACTTTTCTTCGTATATTATATTACTTGTATACATGCTCAATTAATTTTCAATCCAATCGCCTAATCAGTGTATGAAATTAAATAATCATTATGCATTACCACTTTCCCCCCAGTAAGTCCATTGGGATGCTTGTACTACATATTGACCTGAAACAGAATTTGTGACAATTAATTGAAATAATACAGTGATTCATTATAGGCTTATATGAATTATTTTAATTACGTTATCATTCTTACTACCGCAGTCAATCGAATGATTAATTTATAAAGAGCTTGCAGACCCAGCCAAGCGATCCCTGAATGATTATTATCTTGCTTTACTTTTATCTCATTGTCAATCCCATGTGAATCGTATAATGTCAATCAAGAGCTGTTGAAGCGTTGAAAGATCTTTATCAATTAATTTAATCATCATGGAAATCATACTTTTTATTTAGGATAAGCAGGTGACAGCATAACAGACACTATAGTACGATTAAGTGAAGCTGTAGTCCATCATCCTATAGCTAACTGACAGATTTGAATGATTATATTTTAATTTATAATTTTATTTCTATTACTTGAAAATATTGCAATCATCAAATATTATTTTTATCAATTAATTTTATCATCATTGGAATCATGCTTTTATTAAGGATAAGCAGGTGACACCATAACAGACACTATAGTACGATTAAGTGAAGCTGTAGTCCATCATCCTATAGCTAATTGACAGATCTGAATGATTATATTTTAATTTATAATTTTATTTCTATTACTTGAAAATATTGCAATCGTCAAATATTATTAATCCCATTGTTGCAGACGACCTGCTGACTGTGTCTAATAATTATATAAAATTTATAGGCTGATTATAGCTGTAGCTTCTTTAATTTCTTCTTCTTTTTCCTTTTTGGCTTTATATCCACATCAAGGCTCAAGTGCCAGACAATCTAAGGTTTATTAGCTGATATTAATTGATTTGTAGATATTATAGAAATTTACACAGGTTCACTTCAATTATTTAATTAATTTAAGAACGATCAAAGTGCATATTCATTTTGTATATTAAAATTTGCTCATGCGAATTATCATTGTCAAATTATTCTCTTTTCATTCAGAAAGTTCAATATCATTTCCATCGTGGAAATATTAGTCTAAATTATCTGGATCTCAATTTCTGCCAGGATTTAGCAATTGCAATTTTTATCTTTACAGATCTCGATGACACTTGTACCGTTGAGAAAATAAATTTAAAATAACGATAACAATCTACTCTCATCTCCTTGTCTGGTTAATTGACAATACAATGTGTATTAATATTGCCATTATTTTTAAGCAAATTACATTGAACTTCTAAAGACCAATTAATCAGGCAAAAATACTGAGGAACTAGCGTCCTTTTTATTGTACTTATTCTATTGGTAATTTGAGATGATAATTAAACGTAATTAGTTATTAAAGAGAAAGACTAGATTCTAGTCATACGCAAAAGCTTTGTACGTTACTTTACGTATAATTGAGCTACAATTCTATCTAATCAAAAATATTAATGACTGCTTCTTTATTCATACTTGTACTTTGACGAATGATTGAACGAAAGAACCCGCAGATTTTAATAACTGTAATATATGCTTCCTGTCTGACATCCAATGGATGACGTGCAGAAGACCTCATCAACTCGACGACCTCTGTACTAATACACTGGGACAAGTCGATAAAAACTTTTGCGGCGGAGTGTAAGAATTTTATAAAAATTACAGGTAAAAACATATAAAGTTTATCCAAAAATTAATTAATAAAAAAACAAAACCCCTTCGAGCCGTAAGACAGCGTACAGGAAGAGTACAAGAAAGAATATAGAACCCCAGCAGAGAACTTATAATTAAAATTCATAATTCCTCTACACAGATTCGCGCGGCAATCAATGCAACAGGCACAATCGATTAGATAAATTAAATTTTTTGTGATATAAAATATTATTTTTCCCTAATTTTATGATTTTTTTTTTCAATTTTCACTTGTCAAACACAATTTTTTTTCTTCTTATATTTCTTTACCTGATAGTATAGTCACTATTGAATATATGATTATGCTCATTGTACACAACTTAAGAAACACTATCGATTGGCTAATCGAGGAGATGTGACCGGTACAACGACAAGTAGACGACTGGACTCTCTTAAATATACTCGCCAACCCTCCGAGATTACACAAGATCCCATCCTCCCGCTGAATTGAACTTGTACATACATTGCATTACGCGCTACCGAACATTCGCCCACCACTACTCTTTTATACGATGTATAAATATAATATATGCCGTTACAGGTCGGAACAGGTGTCCGAGGATAATAAATTTTGAGCAAGACAAGCGATAGATGTAGATCAACCATGTTCACGGTTTTGCCGTGAGTATCTGTATCTCTGCAAAGAGATAAGTTCCTTAAAATTTTCCGACGGTAATTCGTAGACGGAGTATTAGCTGAGTTAAAAAAAGTTTAACGTCATTCGGCTACTGTAAACAAAAAACCTAAAAACGATAAAAAATATTTCTTTAGCAACCCGTGGTAAAGAAATAAGATTTTGCGTTGATTAAAGAATACAGAGAGAGAGAGAGAGAGAGAGAGAGAGAAACAGGATATTTTCGATTTTTGACACATACATGTATGTATGCATTGAAACTTAAATTGAGCCGGACAAATAACATTGTTATTTTTTTGTTTAAAAGAAATTTCAAAAACCCTACATAACCTTAAATAGCTCATGGGCAGGGTGAGAGTTTATTTTAACAATATGTCATTCTTTGAGATACACTATCAGTGACACTGTGGGGTTTCGAAATTATGGATACGCTTGATTGTAGCACTTAATTGGCATCCCACGGTCGTTAATTCGAGCTCAGGCGATTTTCAAATTAATTAAATGTTTACTTGGTCAGCGCGAATCCTCCGCTCGGACATTTTGGTTTCTTCGATAAAGAACTTTTTTGAGGTTATAATGAGAGCTAGAGGTCATCGAAATCCTTAATCATTGTATTTCCCACACTGTACGGCTTAGGATCGGCATTGGCGTCTCTCAGAGGATCGACTGTGAAAATTCAAAAATTTTCCCAAGCAATAAATGGGCCTTGGCAATGGCGTGTTAAGATCGCGTGTTTCTTTCGGCACCCTAACAGTGACGTACACAGTGCTTCGGGGCCCCGTAGAATATTCAAACATTGAAAAAAAAAAAAAAACCGTCAAGTAACTACGTTTGTAACTGGCCCAAAAACGCCGTGTCACGATACACATAACTTAACTAGTCGCTCAAGTAATCAAACTTCACATACACAAATCTCTTGTCAATATTTCTAAGCTTATAAACGTAAAAACCTGTTTCGACTGTCCGAATTAATAAGGTATGTAAATTATTAAATTCATCACGAGGCATACCAATAGTCATGACCTTCCTTATAGAGTTACGATTTGCCATCGCGTTATCAATTAATCACAACTCGGCACCAGCCTAATTACTGCGAATAACCGACCGACAGAATTAACGTTGTAATTAAAGCCAGACGTCAGGTTAGGCTGTATTACAGAATAAAAAAAAACTATTAAAGTTGAAAATTGATTTTTAACATTGTTTAAACTTCGATCATCACTGAATACTTAATATGCCACATCCAATCATACATAAAACACACAAAAATTTCACTACAATTAGCTGTTCAGTCACTGTTACATACACTAATATTGATATGGCTGTAAACTAATATTTAATTACCAATTAATATGGTAAATCCAGCACTAATTACTTTTAACATAATAATTTCTATTATATTTATTAATTATAAGCAAACTCTGATGCATACAGTATAACGACTTAGAAGCAACTGCAATCCTAGAAAATACAGTAGTGCTATGCATACATATACATATATATATGCATATGCATATATATATGTATATTCAACCCTCAAAGTAGATTGCACAAGGCAGTACCAGTAGCCATGTAACGAAGTCACGAATGATTTACGATAGTCACCTTGCATGCGACAATTCGCGAGTGAAAGACTTGCATTCGCGAATTTTCAAAATTATCCCAACAATTCGCTGAGGGAATACATTGTTGTACAACTATCGAAATTTTCTTCGTTGTATATTTTTGAGACTCTTTATACTCCTTAAAAAAAAAAAAAATTCCCTCTGGACCTTGAGGTCACCGGTTCGAATCCAAGTTGGGTACAAGTATTTTTAGATGTCTGGGCATGAGATGATCTCGTCAGCATCTTAAACGCATGTACGATACGTAAAGGAGTACGCAGAGTTTTCCGTCGGGCGACATGTCACTCGTGATCGATTGCTACTTTCAATCGAATAGACATTATCGTTTAGGTAACATTAAAAGATACCACTGATAATTACTTTGTTTACTGATACATTGAGTATGACTTTGGAGTCCTCTCAGAGCTTTGGAGCATTACTTTCGAAATTGACAATGAAGGCGAAAAATAATTGGGGACAAATTTTAATTTACGATGAATCGAGCACCTTGTTTCATAATTATTCTTATTCGTACTGTACTTTAGGCACATTGGAACATACTTGTGACACATTTCGCGAATTCGAAATTGACCGTGATATTTACCCTTAACCAGTTATATGGTTATAATTAATTATATCATGTGAGCTTAAGCTGATCGGTCAGGCAATTTACAAGTTGGCCTCTCCGTACAATTATTCCTTCATGTATTTCTATTTATGCTTGTTTAATCCTTATATATTTTTATACTTATTTATATAGACGCTCTAACGTCAGAGTTCGTTTTTTTTTTTTTTTCGGTACTTGCTTTATTTATTCTCTATTTGAAACTCTTGCCTCTTCTATGGCTACGTTACGCTTTGTATTTTTCTTTATTTCAATTCCCTCTGGCGCGCCACGAATTCCTACAAAGGATTCTCACTTTTATCTTTCTAACGACTGGCTTCTATTTTGACTATTCTGCACTTGGTTTCGCTTAGCCGGATATAGAAAATATTTTAGTGGATATGGAGAATGTAAAAAAAAATAATTGTAAGCTACAGAATCTTGTAATAATGAATTTTACATAGAATTGCATTATTGATAAATAGTTTTGTTTTCCACCCATCGATGTTTGAATCTAAAGATAACGTAGGCTTGGTGGATATCGACTCAAAGAAGAATCGAAAGCCAATTTTTTAATCATACTTTGTCCTTGCCTCATTTCTCACTTTAATGTTTCATATGAGCCATAACGTTCCAGTTTCAGCTAGATCGAGTGTTGCCATCAAACTCGTACAAGTGTAAATAAGCAAATATAAATAATACAGCCTTTAAACGTGACAGACGAATCGGTCATAGCAGCATACATAAGTTTCCAATAATTTAAACAGAATTAATAGCACAGTTGCGAAAAATTAGTTTACAAAAACCAGATATGGTAATGATTTCGCAATACTTGAAAATAAATTGCGCGATGCAGTATTTTATTCGTACTTTATCGTACACCCTGTATACAGCACTAGTTGGCACTGAACACGGTGAAATGTAACTATTTCGAGTTCTCGCGCATGAAAACGTGGGATTCACGAGCACTTTCAAAATCCCTATTTCTAACAGGAATACAGATAAGCATCTACAAGCTGTACAACAATATCATTAAAGCGATAAGATTCTAATATTCAACCTTAATTAATAACCCTATCTCGTGAAATCTAATGAGAATTAAAGCATGGGGCAAATTGATATATTAACATTACAATTTTTCAACATAAACATAAACATCAACCAAACAATAAATTTGCATCACTCAGTTCCTCGCAGCATATTTTGAAAGCCTGCCAAACCGCTTAAACCAATCAAAAAAAAGTTTAAACGCATCCATGCATGGCGCGTATCATAAAAAGTATCAAAAGACAGCACCAAACCTGCGTAACCACTAGATTCTCATAGTCAATTCTAATTTCCATTCTACAACAATACCTCTGACTCTCATTTCTTTGACTCCGTAGCAGCCTGACTCAGGAACATAATTTACAAGATTACCCCAATTACACAATTCTCATTCTTAAAATTCGCTTTCTAGTCCCCTGATACACTTTGGCAAGGTCTCAATCGGAAATTTTTGTTGTCTCTTCCCCAAAAACAAAAATTCAAATCTGTCGCATCAGCACTCAGACCCAAGAATCAGTGTACAACAATAAGACCTCCCTTGTGCCTTAAGAGCAACTTAAACACGATAAGAAGTTCCATATAAAAGTCCACGAGGATCGTCCCACGGCGAGGAAAAAATTAGTCCGATTCCTGATAATACCAGAAGACCATCAGTTACACCGGTAAGTGGGAGTGGCGTCGCTGGTAAGTCCGAGGACAAGCGACTGACAAAAATAGAAAAGCGTACGAAGTCATAGTAGTATCCAACGTGAGGTAGCGTTCCATGTGAGTTCCTTAGTGTTCGGTAGTACGCGAAATCCAAAAGACATGGCACGAGTCCCCATGAGATCATCCCTTAGAAGTAGAGACTCATCGAGCACCTCAACCGGAGCGGATCCTCGCGAGAGGATAAAGGACTGCTGTAGGAAGCTCGTAGCTTTCATGTGTACTCAGGTCGGTGTCGGTGGTTTGGTCGTTGGCTACGCCATAGTCGGTGCTTTTGGTTTCATGAGCATCGAGACACGGCAAGAATATTCCCACTTGGCCGAAGTCGACAAGCTTCGCAACATCAGTGCCAAAGAACTCTGGATAAAAACAGCAGCAGATCCCGAGGTGAACGTCTTAAATAAAACAGCGTTCGACCTGAGGACAAAATTGATATTGAAAAAGTTTCAAGAAAATTTTACACTTGCCGTTAAACGTGGATACGACGGTAGAAAGGCCATTGAGGTCTGGTCATTTCCGGCTGCATTGATGTTCTGTTTGTCTATATTTACCATGATCGGATATGGCAACATGGTACCACGTACCTCCTGGGGTAAAGGTACCACTGTGATGTATGCTGTCTTCGGGATACCATTGTATGTACTATATTTCTTGAACATGGGTAAAGTTTTGGCACAGACATTCAGATGGCTGTACAGGTGGATTCATGAGTGCAGTGGCGAACAACGTACAGGTCCGCGCATCATAGTACCCTCGACGGCTTGTTTATGGGTGATATTTGGATATATCGTAGCCGGTGCCATAATGTTTGCCGAATGGGAAGGATGGAATTATTTGGACAGTGCTTACTTCTGTGTTACGTCACTCTGCAAAATTGGTATCGGCGATTTTGTACCTGGCGCCAATATCCTGGAATCAAAAAGTGGTAGTCAGACTAAATTGGTTATTAATTTTGTGTATCTTCTACTGGGTATGGGATTGATTGCCATGTGTTACAATCTGATGCGAGAGGACGTGAGAGTTAAGGCTCGTGAACTGCGTGAAGACTTGAGAGAAGCTTTGGAAGATATTAGGATTAGAATGCTAACGTGTTGTCGGGGTAATCCAGATTGAAAGGCACTGTATCGATTATTGATTCCGTGAATGGTGCACTTTTTAATGGACAAATTAGTTTTTTTTTTAATTACTTTACGAATTTTACAGATTATTGCAGTACCGGAAGTATTGGTTGTTCGGCTAATCGAACCGGAATTTTTTTTGAGGTTAGAAATACTAGACTGCCACTCGTATGTGAAACCAGGTACGTTTGGAGTCTGTATTTATGAAGGAAATAAGATTCAAGGAAAGTTCATTGGTCTCTTTTATTATTGTTATTTTTGTTATTATGCTAACGAGACTTGCCAAAATCATTAACACGTTATTTGTATATCAACGCTTTGGCATATCTCAAGTGTTTATTTTGCGAAGGCGCAAGAATTACAAAATATGAGGTCTTTATCAATGGTACGTGAAGATTTGGGACAAACGATAAAAAGTGTAGTATAAAGATTTTAACTAGGACGCAATATTTTTCTTCGATCGTTGATGAAATTAAAATTGGGAAAAATGTATTTATGTTTTGTGAACATTTCGCAAAATATTCATTTTTGTTTTGTTTTTTTAATTACGTTACTCAGGTGAAAGTGAATGCGATGATATCGTGAAACGTGATTATCGCATTCGTTGATTATACGTTATCGAACATTCACATTTTGTTATATTATTTATACGTATTAACAATCCAGTTTACATAGAGCACGACGCTTGTTTGGTACAATGACAAAGAACAGTTGTAAAATAAACAGTTGGTTTACGATACAAAATGTATTTTTATTTAATCCCCTTTTTTTTTAAAACAACCTAAAATTCTTTATATCCACCATGTCGATTAGTATGTAATATTTTCATTATTTCTTAATATAACAAATACACACTGAAGAATATTTTTTAATAATTGTTATCGGATAAAGTTCAATACTTAATCGTTATTATCTCTCTAGAGAATTGAATTATCTAGGTCTATATTAAATAGATCTTGGAAAAAAAAAATCCAATTCATATGTATCAAGTATAATCTGAGTGTGAAAATCCTGTGGATATTATGTAATAAATTTAAGGAATAAACACATAAAAGCAGGGCTAATGAAGAATCCCTTAATGAATCACTGCATCTAGCAAAGGCTGGTAAGGGCGAAGTACTGGACCTGCTTTTATGTTTGCTGGGCTAATCTATATGTAATTATCAGATTGCTTCAAGATAATACATAGAATATATGCAAAATATAAGCAACTTATTCTCAGAACAGTCTCAATGTACGTCTACGATAATTTGATATCGAATCAGTTTATCGTGAACTAAACGTTATTAAATTTGAATAGGTGATGAATTCATTAAACCGTGACGCATGAAGATACCTTTCTAGTTTCAGTGAAATAGCTGTGGCCTAGTAATGTTACGAAAATAAACCCGCATCCGCTTTTATAACTTTCTTAGCTCTTGCCTGTTCCAAGTGAGTTATATTTGCGATTTCATTGTGCGTACGAATGCTGCCAAACAGCTATATTAATTGGGTTAATTAATGAAACTTTATATTAGATAATTATTAAAAGCTATTACGAAGATAGGTCATATGTCTTATTTTTATTGATGTGAAAATAATTGTGTTAAGTATTTTTGATATTTAAAGTACGTTAGATCATTTTCTCACCTAGTTCTTCTTAGTTGATCCTGAATTTAAATGTATGAAATCGATTTCAAGCTCGCCAACAATGTCTGCACAACCTCCCTAGGTTGAGCTTTGTACAATAAGGGTAGTACTGCTTTGTTGTGGTTTTATGGAATGTTGTGTTCAGATGGATTAAAATGAATTTTGAACGAGATCAATTTTATATCTGGTGAAGACTTTGTACGTGGATGTTTGTATGTACAGCTGTTGATAAGTTATTGATATGGAATCAAAAATTTGTTACTTAAATAAAATTCATGGATTTGCTGGACGATGCAATGATATTTTGTACTCATCTCCGTTGAGAGTAACAGTAATGAAACATCTTATTGTATTTTTTGGCGGGGATATACAAGTATGTTTTAAATATATAAGTAATCGAGTAATATATATTATAAGGTTTTGGAACAATTTCATAGAATTTGTTTGCAATAGAATTTGAAATCATGTATGGAGAAACATAATGATAGTAAACGATATCTCATGTGGAGTTTGGAAAATACATTATCTAATTTATCTGAACGGTTTCCTCAAAGCCATATAATGATTGTTCGACCATCAAGGTAATAAAGAGTATCGCTTTGTTTTGGAAGAGAATAATAATTTTGTGCATGCACTTTAGGATGGAGATTAAGAGTTACGCAGTGTTCAGTTGTTATGACAACTTTGTACCAGGAGATGAGTATGGGGTGCCATCGTTTAAACCAAATAACAATGCGTTGCTACATTTAAGTAAACTGATTGCCTCTGTTTCGACTCAAGTTTCTCAGCAGGTGAGGTCTGTCGTATGTAATTTTGTTATAGAATTATTAATATTTTTATCAATACCACGTTTATTGATGGTATCAACAACATTCATTTGTATTAGGATATACTTGGAGCACACTTAACGTTAATGGCATTCAGTAAAGGATGTGTTGTATTAAATCAATTTCTGCATGAATTTCATCATATACAAAATCAAGAAAACTTGGATGAAAATGTAAAGGATCTATTAAAACGCATTAAAGATATTTGGTGGTTGGATGGTGGTCATGCGGGTACCAAAGACACATGGATAAATGACAAAAGAATTTTAGAATCTTTTGCAAAATTAGGTACGTTAATATTGGATATGAGCTATGGGAATGTTAAACATTCAATACTTAAAAAATTGTATGTTCTAGGAATTAAAGTTTATGTGCACGTGACGCCATATCAAGTTAATGATAAGCGTCGTCCCTGGATTAAAGATCAGGAAAACTTATTTTGTAAAACTTTACAAGAATTACATGTACCTGTTCAACGCACTTTACATTTTAAAGAAGAAAAGCCTAATCTTACGACTCACTTTAATGTACTTACTGTAATTAAGGATATTTCTACGTAATAAACAATATGCTTAATTAGATATATTGCTTGCACATTCTTTTAGCTCTCATAGGTCGTTTATTACAAAATAATAACATTCTTGTGTAAAAAACTTTATCTATGTTACTTACCGAGAACTATACTTAATTACATTTAGTCATTTTTTTCAGCATTTTCTAATTATCATTTATTATACTTTACATTATTAGCAGTGATTTGAGCAAGGAACTTGGTAGCGTTTTAACCGCTGTTGAATAGCAACTAAAAAAAACAATATTATGTTTGACAAAATATTAAAACAAACTTATCTAAAAATTTTTCATAAATAGCATTACAGATTATAAATAAACATACTGTCAAGTTTATTGGGTATTGTAATTTCAGCCCATTCATCAGATCCATCACAGCAATCGCAAAAGCCATCATTTACCTTATATGATGCAATTTTCTCTAAAATTAATCAACAAACACAGACATGAATTAAATATCAAAATTCATATCTTTAAAATTAATAAAAGTAAGTTGTCTGTTACTTGTAGAATCCAAGGAGGAAGTTTCACAATAGAAGGTACCATTGTTGCATGCATTGGTACCTGGTTCATCGCTACCATCCAAAGGACAGTCACAGTAGTCATCATTAATTTTAATGAAATCTATTTCATCCTTTGATGTGAAACATACAAACTTCCCTCGTGCATTAGGAAGATATTTGGAAATGTCTTTGGCTTGGGTACCTCGCAACGACACACTGTTTTTCCCAACCGGTATCAGTTTAGAATGTAATGGTTCGTGCCACTTGGAATTTGTTTTCTTAGCAATTACATTGTTACCATTATGACTATTGTTAGTGGTACTCCATACGATTACGCGATTTAACTCTTTGAAATACAACAATTGATAAAACACAAAAAATACACCTACTATAACAACACTTAGCAGCATGTATTTAATTTTCTTCCGGAAAATATGTTTCATCCAAAACACTTCATTTTTCATTGTAAATTTTCGTTTGTTACTTTACCGGCACAATTATGACGTAAACACTGACACGCGAATATGTTCAATATTCAACATTAAATTATGCGTACGTCATAAACAACTTATGTTCGCCAATCTAAAGCAATGTCTTGCAAAATAATGTGAGGATATGTAAATACATTGAGCTGCTGACACGTATTTCTCTAGAAAA
The DNA here is from genome assembly GCA_031762395.1 of Calameuta pygmaea. Lineage (NCBI taxonomy): Eukaryota > Metazoa > Arthropoda > Insecta > Hymenoptera > Cephidae > Calameuta > Calameuta pygmaea. Next base: position 233,819 of record JASANN010000069.1, on the reverse strand, counting down.
TAAAACCACGTAATATAATTTACATGGCACATTTAAAATTATTTGTTGTTAACCTTTTTGTAGGAGACACCCCGTATATTTCTCTGGTGGATTCTTTGAGAATTCACTAGGGTTGTAAAGTACTTTGGTATAACTGTTTAGTACTTTTGAGTACTAGTCTCTTTGGCGTTGTCGTTTGCTCAACATAACCTTAACTTCAATTTCAAGTATATTCCATCCACTTTACATGATACAGTGTTATTACAGAAAAAATGTCTATTGAAATTGAGTCAGCTGAGTAAGTAATTGATAATTGAAAATTCTATGGTATAGATATTATACGCGATTTTTTTTTCAGCGTTATACGATTGATTCAACAATACTTGAAGGAATCAAATCTTGTAAAAACCCTACAAACTCTTCAGGTATTCTATAGAAAGTATAATCAATCATTCTTATATTTTTCATTATTTGCAATTCGTTATACCGACTTTTTTCTGATAGGAGGAAACTGGTGTGTCTTTGAATACTGTTGATAGTGTTGATGGGTTTGTAGCTGATATAAATAATGGACATTGGGATACCGTTCTTAAAGCTATACAGTCCCTTAAGTTACCTGATAAGAAACTTATTGATTTATATGAGCAGGTATACCAAAATCTGTTGATACGTTATTTAAAGTATATTTGATAATTAATATATTTGAATCATTCTTAAGGTGGTATTAGAATTGATAGAGTTACGAGAGTTGGGAGCTGCAAGATCATTATTGAGACAGACTGATCCTATGATTATGATGAAACAACAAGAACCTGAACGTTATATACATCTAGGTAATTGTAAATGATAACTGTATAGTGGAACTTCTTGCAGTAAAATTACATTTTTGATTTATGTTTTAGAAAACTTGCTTGCACGTTCTTATTTTGATCCACGTGAAGCATACCCTGATGGTAGTACAAAGGAAAAACGACGAGCGCACATTGCAACTGCACTGGCAGGAGAAGTATCAGTTGTACCATCCAGCAGGTTGCTCGCTCTTTTAGGACAGGCATTAAAGTGGCAACAACATCAAGGTTTATTACCCCCAGGAACTACTATAGATTTGTTTAGAGGAAAGGCTGCTGTAAGAGACCAAGAAGATGAAAAATATCCGACTCAGTTATCAAAGCAAATTAAATTTGGACAAAAGGCACACGTAGAGTGTGCTCGCTTCTCACCGGATGGCCAGTATCTTGTCACTGGCTCAGTTGACGGCTTTATAGAAGTGTGGAACTTTACAACGGGAAAAATAAGAAAAGATTTGAAGTATCAAGCACAAGATAATTTTATGATGATGGAGCAAGCTGTCTTATCAATGGCTTTTAGCCGTGACAGTGAAATGTTAGCTGGCGGTGGTCAGGACGGAAAAATCAAAGTTTGGCGAGTACAAAATGGACAGTGTCTACGCAGATTTGAAAAAGCACATTCCAAAGGTGTGACGTGCATCCAATTCAGTCGAGATAACAGTCAAATTTTGTCAGCCTCTTTTGACACAACAATTAGGTAAAAGAATCTTAATTGACTACACTAATTATTTTGCAATACATATTTTACAAGCTAAACTAAATACTTTGCTTACAGAATACACGGATTAAAGTCTGGTAAAACTCTAAAAGAATTCCGTGGACATACATCTTTTGTAAACGAAGTAGTGTTTGCACCCGATGGCCATAATATAATAAGGTAAGATTAACTAGACAAATTATTTTGAACTTTAATAAATATTCTAAATAATATGTTTCATTTATTTCTTTCAATTAGTGCATCTTCTGATGGAACAGTCAAAGTTTGGAGTTTAAAAACAACAGAATGCATAGGCACTTATAAGTCATTAGGAGCAGCTGATCTCACCGTGAACAGTGTACATTCATTGCCACGTAATCCTGAACACTTTGTCGTTTGTAATCGTTCAAATACAGTGGTCATTATGAACATGCAAGGTCAAATCGTGCGGTCATTCTCAAGTGGTAAACGAGAAGGTGGTGATTTTGTTTGTACTGTTGTGAGTCCTCGTGGAGAATTTATTTACTGTGTTGGCGAGGATCTAGTACTTTATTGCTTTTCCACATCATCAGGGAAACTCGAAAGAACTCTCAACGTACGTAGACTATATCAGCTACGTTCTCTAATAAGTTTATACTTTAGCTTTATATTTGTTTAATTACAGATTCACGAAAAAGACGTTATTGGATTGGCCCATCATCCCCACCAGAATTTATTGTGTTCATACAGCGAAGATGGTCTTCTAAAATTGTGGAAACCTTAATAACCTCTTAACTACTGCAAATTGGATAGACTATATAAGGCTTTTTTATTAAAACTTGCAACGACCTACTCAATCCCTAAACTCTTAACATACTTAGGGAAATCTGAAAAGACTAGTAAAACTATATTAATAATCCTATCTTCCCAAATCCAAAATTACATCCACATGGCAATATAACAAATTTTACTACTTCGTTCATTATTCATAAAATACTAAGTATCGTATAAGTCTGTATTGTGTAAATATATAACAATAGTACAATATTTGTACAACACTTATAAATTATGTGAAACAATTTCTCACGTTTCTCATTCTTGCTCCAGATCACAAATTCTGATATCATTATAGCCAACTGATCTTCGATCACTCAAATTGCATCAAACGAAAGTACCAGTTTACTCAATAACAAGGACAACACGTTCTATTATATTAAATTATGTTCCTTATTGCTCTGAGACATCAAACAATCTCTCTATGACGTGCACGAATCGTCGATAGCCGCGGAATTATTGTTAGGCCCAATTGTATCCGCTCGTTCGGGCCTAATCATTACCCTGGCCCGTTCAAAGTTTGAAGGTACCTATCTGCCGACATATGCGGGGGATCTAAGGGCGCAGACTTACAATAATTGGGCCCAAGCAAATAAGCAATTACTATATTTTGCTTCGGCAAATATTATAATAACGGGCTGGTTGGGTTAACCGGGTTATCTGGCGTGTGATCACCTATATGCAGGCGCCTTAGACAGCGTTAAAACCGGCACCAACCAACCGACCGATTTAACGCAATTTATACACACGGTTTCCCTCAAATAATCACCAGCATAATATCTTTATAAGAAACAAGTACCGAGTGTCAAATTTATGGCTTGATCAATCAGTACGAGACGTTGAAGACATTTTTAAAGGGTAAATGAAAATCATTGTGAACGATTCTTTCTAACGGAGTGGTTGTTAAATATTGTTGTATCATATGGTTTTTTAAGTCTACATTCGTATGTTATTTGAAAATGTTCTTGGGCCCTACGAAGGAAACTGCATGGAATTTCTGTAGAAAATTAGACAAATGACTTACGCAGCAGATCCCGTGGAGGATTGGGAATGATGGCAGGGGGCAGATTCCCACGTAGAATCCTCGAGGATGAATGGACCTTAAGATCGTTCACTTCCTCTCATATATCTAATGCGACTTTAATGTCATTGGTACTTTTTCAATTTTCAAAAATTCCTTCAGGCATTTTCATTTGTTCGACAGCCAATTACCGGGCCACCCACTATTTCACTTTTCTTTGAACCTCATTCGTAAACCTGTCACTGAGTCCAACCCTTAATTGAATTAAATTTAATGTCCCGTTTCTTAAACAAGATCGAGCCTGCGTTATGAAAGGACGCGCCATATTGGATGCTCGAAAAAAATTGTTACGCAATCAGTTAACGAGCGGTAACTTAGAATTTAAAAATTTCCTTTCGATACACGGTACAATCAAATACTCATATCGATTTTAGCAGACAAGGACTATGAAATATATTGAAAATCGTAGATACCCATGGAAATACAACGAAACCTCATCGGTTAATCGAAGACAGGTTTTGTGAGGGAAAAAAATCGATAGCGCCGTGTCTGGAACATAAGCTTTCGTTGGTGGTTAATTTCCCACTGTGAAATTTGAGACTTTACACTTTATACTGTAAGCGTTTTATATTCCAAAGGGAATTAAAGGCGGCCATAACATCGAGGGATAATAGCTACAAGGCGCCAGATTACTCAATCTTTCATAATTCACGGGATACTACCAATCGAAATCTCTCACACTCTTCTACAGAGCCTTTTTTCTCTCTCTCTTAAAGTAACACGTGGGTAAGGTGATTTCTATGTTCAATCAAAATGATCTAAACGATTAGAACAATGATTATTGACCTACCGCAGTGACTGCTTCTGTCATTAAAGAGTTGTAAAGTTTATGGAATTATATGCCTCGCGTTTAGACGTAATCTTAGCCAGATGCCACATCATTAAAGTTTTTCCAATGACTCGCTTTTATTTTATAACAAAACGAAAAATTTCATTAAACGGTAAACAAGATTACGTTCGTCCTTGTCCTGCTATTTAACAGCAATTTACAATTTACATTGTAAAGCGGAGTTTCGGTCCTTTTGAAAAATATATGTTTCGACTAGCGCAGTACTTGATTGGTGTATAGGCATTATTTGACCAACAGAGAACGACAGGAAGAAACGAATCATTAGGAGACTAATGTCCAGAAGATCATCTTCTAGGAAAAGAAGGGAAACCTGCTCTTGCAAAACACTTTGCGAAGCCTGTCGCACGAGAGGAACTGCGATTGGCTAGACTTGGACGCGAGGCCTCAAGGACATTCGCTTGATTAATTTCACTTCCTCTATGATATCCTATAAGTTCTCTATAAGGTACAGTGACAATCGTAAGGTATCTGTATTTCATTTTCTCTTTTTTATTTCCTCAAAATTAATGCCTCTTAAAGGTAGCTACAGTGTCAAAGTGAATTCGTCTGGAAGAAGAGGATCAAACCATGTCCTTTACGAATTTACGAATTTGTGTTCTAGTTACTATTTCATGTGTCATACTGTAACTAGGGTTATAATGGCGGCAAGTTTGATGTTTTATGTTTCTCAAAGCAGACAATTATTGTTGCCAACCTATTCTAGTGATCCAGAGTCCATCCTGAGAAAACTGACATCTAGCACGTGCCCGGTAATCGAGGATTGTTCGCAAGTTCTTAGAAGCAGCTAGAGCAACAGGCGAAAAAGTTCGTTTCCGGATTTCCGGAATATCCTCAATTTCGCGGTTATAATTTGTTAATAATTGAGCATTGGTTGTGCCGTTGGTGGAGGGTCTCTCGCTGGCCAACTGGCTCCAGGTGTGTGCATGGGGAGCGTGGCGGACGCGTGCTTCTCCCCTCTTTTAACCCTCAGTGCTCTTGAGAGGTCGTGTAAAGGAAGACACGACCTCTTGGATATTTACCCCAGGAATCCATACTTGTACTAGGAAGCAGGTGATTCTAGGAAAACTAAATGATCTCTCGAAATGCCGAAAATTTCGGTAGGTCCTACACATTCATTTCCCGCGACAACAACTTGACAAATTCCTTTGGCGAATTTACGACGTTCACCTAGTGAACACGTACCAGTGAAAATACTTGCATGATATTAAGTTTAAATAGCCATCTTTGACGTAACGTATTTATTGTTGCGTCTGTATCCTTTGTAATTTCGATCTCTGCTATTTCACGTTAACTTTTCTTTTCCATAACCGCGTTTTATATCGAGCCGTTATTCTTTAGTATCGATACATTTTTATTTGATAGAAATTATTTTTTTCAGTTACGATTACATGGATTTCGACATAGTTTTGAATCACGTAGTCTTCTAAGATTACGTAGTTTTTTTTTTCTCTATGGCGGAATCTTTCCCAATTATAAGTCCTGAATGTGAAATCATTGAGACTATTTTATAAAAGAAATATATACATATTAGTAGCAATGAAATACTAAAACGCACGTATACTATATGCAGTAACGTCAATACGCCCGATACGGTAATCGACGATAGACGGTGGATCCGCCTCGCGGGATTTGCATTCGCGGAAAGGTGGTATTTAGTTCTGGCGGAATGATGCAATTATCAAATTAACTCTCACACCCCCACATAATTGTTCAGGACGCAGGATGTAAGTGGATGATTATTGGGAACCGTAGGGTCAAGCGGTCAGAATTTGGCAACGTCAGAATGTCGAGCGCCATTTTAGCGATGCTATGTAATTTTATATCCGTGCACACGCACCCTCCTAACCTTATTGTAATCGCGAACGCGAAAGTATAGTGATTCGATAAATTCAATTTCGTTCGTTTTGATCGTCTGTATCGTTGCAACGTAAATCTAGATCATTCCATCTATAAAAGAAACTGACCATTCAACTGGACGCCGTCAGAAACCATATACACTTGTATTCTTAAAATGGCTTCCTCCCTAATAATGTATTGTGCCTTTTATGACAGAAAGGTGCGAAAATTTTCAAAGACTGCCGCTGCGAATGGTTTGTTTCATGGATACGGTCGTTAGAATGGTCGGCAAGTTCGCCTATTTGGTTCGTAAGTAGACAACGTTAATTATTTAGAAATACTGAACGCCATTGTCCATTTTTGTATTATGTTCAGGTAACTGGTGCAATTCTACGAAAATTCCGAGACTCGAGTATACTCAGTGTGAATTTAACGTATCACTGTATATATAGCCTGTTACGCTATTCTGTTTTGGTATCCCTATACAGTGTGTTACGGAAATTAAGGTTAACGATGCGTTCTGTTCTATTGAAAGTTATATGATAACAGAATGGAAATCCTTAATCGATCTTTGTTTAAGTGATTTAATATCGTCTGCATTTTAATATTCTGTCTATTGCTTCTGAAGGGCCATTTATTTATTTGTATTTTACAGTGTATTCTACGTTTCAAAATTAGCTGAAAGTAGTTAGTGAAGCTGAATTTTTGAGATTCGAATTTTTATTATCAACCAGGAAACTGAACCTATTCTTTTGAACTTCTTTGCTCAGGTAGCGTCCTATTTTCTATTATTATATTCTACCATGGTCTTTCCATTGTTACCTGCAAGTTTTCGTGATCGTTTCTATATTAGTGAATTGAGAATGGTACAGGCAACTACCAATTGTTTCATTATTGTTTCGACTGTCGGCAATATAACGATTGGTGTTAATATTGATTGTTAACAAATCGATGTCACCGACGAGCACGATTAATAAAGTTGCTAGTCATTCTTTTGAATTTCACGAATTACACTGCATTCTTCATCCGAAAAAAAAATGAAGGAAAATTGCGGTAAAAAATTGTTACCTTTGCATCAGACGGACATTCTTCTCAGTAATTTGCAAAAATTGTAATGCCACCCACATTGTATGTACCTGACGGAAAATCAAAAGAACTTATCTCCGCTTGATTAACAGTAATTTTTTTAGATAATGAAGAAAATAATTTGCGGAAATGAATTCAATACTTTTCTATAGGCATACGAATCAATACGCGTGTCAAATTTGTAAGTGGTCTCATTTTGGCAATCGATCTTGGGACCACACAGCTATCCTTTAGAAATTTTCAATTTTCCTTCTTTTTTAACCAAAAAACCAACCAAAGTTCCCATAAGTGTTTCATTCTCGGTTTTTATCAAATTTCCAAAAATTTTGCGTATCCAGGCATCGATATCAATAGGGTCCATCCAATATCCATTATATAATATCCTATTTCATTCCAGTACACAAACACACATACCTATATATATAAACCATAATACAAAGAAGCGCTACGAAAGGGATGAAGAAAATTAATTGTTCAGTCTTAAAAATTCACTTCTTTCTCCCCCTGAAACTAGCAATCGACTTCCTGTGAGCATCTGTAACTGTCTTAGAATCGAAGGGTAGAATCCTAACTTTGAATTTCAGGCGCCACCCCCTCGTTCCGACATGCACTTTACCAACCCTAATCACTACCCTACCGTTCGTCTTGCGACTAGTCTTAATTTTTCAAAGTCCCTGATCAGTCTGAGAAAGTTCTTCGTCCTCCCTCTGGCACTGGAGATATTACTGATTAAAAAAAAAAAATTTATCCCCCAACAATTGACAGAACGTTATATCGCAGTGTGCTCGTTTTCAATTGTTGCTACAGTAAACAATTAATCCTAACATTCATATGTATAGACATTGGTAATACAGACTTGATCAATGTACCCATAATAGAGTTCATCAATATTCCATTGCACCTAGTGGCGCTAGTGTCGTTTCTGGCCCGCAGCACTTTCGTTATTATTCCATCGACTGTCTGTGCACCGTTCAATATTTGCATTTGCAATATTGGCACAGCCTGCTACAGTCCCCGATCAAAATGAAAGAGCAAAATATGTACGCAAATAATTTAACTGACGATCAATCCGTTTCAGGGGATGCTGCAAGGTTCACGACCCCGTCGGGTCATCTTTTGGGATGCTCCCACGAGTAATATGTATACGAAGTATGCCAATGGCCTGGTCTCTGGTTGTCTATCAATTACAAGGGAGATTCCGTGAAACTTAATCTCATGAGAAAAGCTCGAGAAGAGTAAGGAGCGTGAGAGAGTCACGTATTATAAGAAGCTCGTGTTCCCTGGACCACCGCTAAACTCTCATTGGAGGTACGCAAATTTGATATCGCATGAAAATTCCTCGTTATTTGCACGAGTAACTAGACCTCACGCCTTTTGGGTACTTATGTATTGATTGACCTTCATTGCGTGACGATTTCATGGGAAATTAAACATTAGTTATTTTATACGAAATTTTTCAGATTCCCTGTCTCGTGTGAGAAATGAAATACCGGTAAAGGTACTACAGGTATAATCGTCAGCACGAAATTCTTGATGTATTTAAGAATTGAGAAATAATAATCTTCGCTTGGATCACCCACGATGAAAAATCAATGGTATAATGGCGTGACGGATTTGTGACGGTTCACCCATATTTTCATAGTCTCCACCTCTTTCATCTCTTTGGTATACGTTTTGCTGATGATATTTTCGCACGTTATTTTTATTTATTGTCCCAGGACACACCCACGGACCATCATTCGATTCATTGCCTTTTATTTTTTAGGAGTGTGAACTGTACTCATTTACCTCTACGGCTGCCGCTAACTGTCTGTCCATAATTCCCGGCGGAGGTCCTGAAGGAAGAAAGCCTTTAGTTACCACTGCCACAAAGTGTCTCAAGGGCCTCCAAGGTTTTCCTAAACCATTTTCGTTTTCGTCTCCCTTCTTATTTTCTTTTTCTTTCCACGATAGACAACAAGTCTTCGGCGAAAAATTAACCCTCCGGATTTAACAATTGGACGGAGGTCAAGTGCCAAAACGTCGATTGCCCTTTTAAGCACTTGAACACAAATTACAATTGAGGACCAAGACTAGGACCTAACCGTGGCACCAGAAGATCACTTGACTCTCCTCCTAATCCCGTCAAGAGCACATGACTTGACACCTTCCACATTCACACGTAGTTTCTCTTTATGTTTCTTGGCGTCATAAAGATGAATGAACCGTCAACGGGTAAGGATGAATGGTTCAGAGTTGAGAGTTTACCAGATTTAATTTGTTCGCTACTCGGCAAACCTTTATGGGTGGTCAAGATAATTGTAACGGTTTTGGGGGGGGAAAAAAGAAGGAAATAGGTCATTAAGAAAATCTTAAGTCGCTTATAATTACGGTCCTTGTATTTACAGTAGTACATTTTTACTAATAGTTCATTTTTGTTCAATAATTTTAAGTATAGTTAACATATACGCTGAAAATTATCATGCTGACCACTTTGGGCCTTTCTAATCCGCTTATAAGATGGTCACCGATATACATTTTATTAGTAGCAGCATATTCTGCACAATATTTTTATACGTTTATTTGTCAAGATTCGCCAGGAAAGAATCGATGCAACACTAGCCTTATCCGCCATGCTGTAACCTTCGTTTACAGTCACGAATTAGGAGCGCTTTGACATAGCTAATCTTCTGAAATATATTCGAATAATGAAGTTAACGGAGAAATATATCGTGTCGGATTAAATCCCATTATAGACGATGCCGCGATCTTAATGCATGGCAATAAAAGGTGTTAATAATAATCCTACCGGTTACTAATATAATATGGGTCAGGATACGTTCAATAAGGATTAAACTGATAATAAATCGGGCGCCAACCTTTTCAAAAGTCGCAGGCTTGACTACGTTAGTCGAAAATCAAAAAGAAGAAGCATAAAATCTTTCAGAAACGGGTCAAGATCTCGTCTCTCTTTGGTCTTGTCCTTCTCTTCCTTTATTTTCTCGGCCGGAACTCACTTGGGCGTCTCAGCTGGGAGCGTTTTTAGCCATGTACCTTTGTCCTAGTTATTAATCATGCTGCAGCTACCGCGGCTATTTTAACATTAAGTGAGACATCTCTTGGCGACATAAGTCACCGTCACATGCTGTGAGATTAATTCGAGAAACTTCCATTCGCAGCGGGTTATCGTGGATCCTGCGATACCAGGACACAAGGACAATTCCTTAATGGCGTCCTTGGATTCGACAAGTCGATTAATCTGTGTCTCACTTATCGTACCTACCTGGTGGTTTTGCCGTATTTTGTTAAACAAGCTGGCTAAAGGTAATGCCGATTTTTTTTCAATGAAATTTACGTTTGTTTAAATTACACAATTTTACAGTTCACTCTTCCTTATGTTCTCAGGTGGTCAAAACGGTGGATTCACGCGAGACGAAATTCTTTCCGCATTTTCAAAATCCCAGAAAATCCATTGGCGGTATAATTACTACCGCTTGGCAGCTAATTTTATCCTTTAGCAAGGGTTTTTATTAATAAATCGGCTCCATTATTTGATAAAGTGCGGTGGGTCTATGTATAAAAGGTCGCTTGCCGCTGACTTATGTGGGCATCCAAAGAGGAGCACGTGATAAATGGGTACCTAATGCCCACTGGTCCTCTCGTGATGCCCATTCTACCTAACACATATGTATAATACAGTACATATATACATCACATTGGATATCCTTATTTATAAGTTACTCTGCCGCCCCAATTGGAATCTGTGGAGAGTTTCAATTTTTGAGGTTACCTTAAAAATTATCAATCTTCTAATTTTAGTTAATATTTAATCTTATTATGGTCGTATCACTTTGTGTACGGAGCCTTATTTCATGAGGATGTTCGATATCGGAATTAAACTTAATAATTGTACAATTTACGCGCATGATATGTCTGACAATTTTGAGTTAGTCCGCTTAAAATTTATTCGTCTCATAATTAGACCAGAGTTTTGGAATAATAATATACCTGGGGTCAACTTCACACCGCACGGCTTGTCGGCTGCCTTTTTAGCCAGACGATTATCATATACTAAACGGTTCGAGTTTGAATATAAATCACGCGTTAACCGTCATTTATGCTATGCGCCATAATTGGAGAATCACTTTTGGCTTAAAACGACAAATTAACTATACTCAAATCATTCTGTCCTATTATTTCGTATCAATCTTCACTTTGCTACCTGAGGACGTCACCTAGTCTTATACTTACTCATACAAGTCCCACAGTCCTTATGGTAGATAATTCTATCGAGGTAAAACTAGTTTATGCAATCCTGTTAATCCAAAAGATCTACGACTTGCTGCTGCTTCCCTTTTCAAGGTGTATATTAATGTCTTTCCGTTCGAACCCGTAGGTTTGTCGCCTCTTTCTTGGAATTTCCAGGACCCAGAGTCACCGACGTTCCCATATTTTCTAGTCGTTTTTCTCACGTCTCGTGGGAGAGAACTGAGAGAGTGGAAGTGAAAAAAAAGATGCCCAAGCCACCAAATGAAAGTATTCTCAAAAACTTATTTCTTCCATAAAAAAATCTCTGAAATTACAATACAAATTTTTCTTTCTTCATTCCAGATATGAATAATTGCAAGAATTTTATCAAGATCAATTGACCTCCTAGCTGCTCCCTGTCTCAGAATCTGTGACAGTAGGTATCAAGACTATAAAGAAAGGAGTCAGCAATTCAGGACTCGTGCTGCTTTGCCAGGATAATTACGATTATTAAGCCAAGTCTGTGTTGGGTAATTTAGCTCGAGGGAATCATGGGAACCAGGGGAGTTCTTTAGTCCTGATCCTGGACCCCCCGACCCGCACGAGTACCACTAGGACTCGAGTGGGATATAAACCGTTCTCGCGTAAGTACCAACAATGCATCTACAATCTGAACAGTACTTGAAATACACTATAGTGTAAATATCATTGTTCCCAGACATCCTCGACGAGGTCATCGAAATTTGACAAAGGATAACAGACAAGCATCCTCGCAGAAGCATATTAGATTCGCATAAATCCAAAAGGAAAATGTCATTAGAAAACCATACATAAGAAGTGGAAAAAATTCAATTTTCATTTTCACCAATGAAATCTTCCAATCATGACCGACTCGATAAGGACACGCTTATCGCGAGTGTACAATGTGATCCAAAAGTTTCGCACGTTAATTGCTGACTCGAACTTCTTCTAAACGGTCATCAACTCGTCATTATAATTTAGCAGGTAGCCGATCCATGGAGCCTCGTGGCCCGTTTTTACCGTGCATTCTTCGCACGTATTTAAAAGCGTTTAAGGGAGCCCTCGAGACTCGAGTGCTCTCGGTTGGATCCACAATGGTCCTTGCGTATTATTTGTTGGTGAAATAACATGCTGTCAGTTAGGAAGGATATGCTAAATATACGCTAGCTCGAGAAGAATCGATCGAACTCATCACGAATTGTTGTTACCAGTCATGGTAACCATATCCATAGGTATACGTAGGGATCTTCTTTCACGACAATTCGATGCTACACACCACCGTATAAACTCACCGTCGAATCCGAATCAACTCCTGTGGATCCTTTATTATTATTATCCTGCATCATTTTTTTTTCTTCCTTTTATCCTCACGGTGCATCGTTATTTTTACAATGGCAGCTAGCGCTCGCCAGTTCGTTCACGCGAGCTGTGTAACCCTTCTAGCATATATTTATATAATCAGTACATACGTACAAAACACAATTGCTACCAACTTGGCAAATAAAATTACTTGTCTCTTTAGCGAAGTGAATACTGAGAGGCTCGCTTGTTAAATGGCTAATTTTCTCTGAAACATTGTTATCGGCACGAGGAATAAGAAAAGAATTTTCCTAATATTTTCTTGGTACTTTGGAAAAATCTCACGTTAAGTCTACTAGCTGTATTTATTTTTACAGTTAGCGACAGCCTATGATCCTGCTATTATATCACGAGGGGGTCTCATCTTTTGTCTTAGGTAACTATGCAGGACTTTAAAGCATAAACTTGAACACAGGGTCAGGAACGATCGATGATAACATTCTAAGCCACCCTTTTCATTCACTGGATATTACATAGTAAATGAGGCTTTGTGCAACAGCTATTGTACTGTACTAAAACAACACAGGGGATACGATACTGGGATATGAGTCATGAAATAATTTTTAGAGAATTAAGTATAATTTTTTATATCCGATATTCACAGGTAAATCAGTTTCCTTGCAATTTTTTATTATAAATTATTTGCTTATTTTTAATTTGATTTAATTTTTATTTTATTCTATTTTTTTTATCTTTCAGTGCTCTTCAACCACCTACATCCAGATGGTGACCTATCAAAGTTATAGTTGTCGGCGGACTTGCTAGTCTCTGGACCTGTGATTTAGATGGGGCCAATAATCCGTTCACACACTTGGGTACAAACCGGATAAATCCATTGGCCACTGGACAATGAAGCTCTTACGCTACAGTTGCCAGAGTTATATCTTTATAATGGTCACTGAGTTAAAAATGACTTGTCATAAATTGTTGTGGCTATACAGTACTGAACCAGGTAATCCCTTCTGTATTCTATTATACTGTAGATATACATTATGATTATACTATAGTTTAGTCGGCATGTAAAAGTTGGAATAGTTTTTTGGCGGTACTTTGAATTTTGAAAGGGTCCGCTCGTTCATTCCTTTTGAGATTTTTTTTATTTTTTAATACATTCCGGACACTTGTATTTCTTAAATCTGAAAACACGCACGGTATAGTGTATTGACCTGGTCAGTTTTTTTTTATCAGAATTTAAATGTTACAGATTGATAACCTGTAATTTACTTGTTTTTTCGTTCAAGTCTGAAACGGTTTTATCCATCGATATTTCAAGAGGATCCGTCAGAGTAATGTGCGTGATAAGTTTTTTTTTATGTATCAGACTGATTGTTTTATTATATCAATTCTCATTGGACTTTTGAATTATTCAACAATGTGCCATTGTAAATTTGGTGGAATTTACATTTGAGCACCCGAATGAAATGTAGGACAGGTGCATATCAATTGTATTGCGATTGATTCGCCAAATATATTATGTCAAGGTAATCTGATTCTTCCGTATAAGTATCTTATGCAACAGGTGGGTCGGTTTATAATTTCAATTCCAAAATCGAGTAACTGTTCTTTTTTTTTTTTTTTTTGGTGAATCGCAACGTGGAATTACAATGGCTGCTTCATTCGTGATCAGGTGAATCCAATTGAGGTGAAAGCAAGGAAAGGAGGGAAAGTGGTAAGAGGATTTGACAACATCCGGGACTTTATTACTCATAAAGTACAGGTTCCTGCTCCAAATTTTCAGACTAAACATCGATAATGTCTTAATCAACTGTGACCGCGTAACACCTCCACTTTCGTCGCCGCCTACATCCGCTGCGGTGAAACCAATAAGCGTTTGTTGGTTTTTCGATACTTTTTAGAATCGAGAACCTTGAAGGATCTGATATAATTACGGCCTCACAATATATATCCTGATATTATATATATATATTCCAGGAAGGAAACTCGATATTCCCCAGTCAGGTATCTCGATTCTCCATTATGAAAAACCATACGGAAATGGAAGAAAAGTAACCAGTGAAAACGACACTTTACTTAATAGCGTGGATAAAAAATTATTTCCACAATAAAACCTGAGTAGAGGAACATTTTTACTTGAATATGAAACTTCATTTTTACGCCAAAGTCTGGATTTCAGGTCGAAATTCAAAGAGGGAATACGAAAAAAGTATATGAGGAAGAATGAGAAAAACGGATATTCCACGTAACCCCAATCTCAGGTCACCTAATCTAATAGAGCAATTAAGTTAATACTTTGGGAGGAGTCCGTTATTATATCCCCTTTAATTATATGGAGCTGCGCGATCGAATCAGTGTTCGCGTTATTTGATTATCGAATTAAGCTCGTATAAACTAACAAAGGGGTGGAGTTGATTTTGTATATTTTTTTTTTTGGCAGACCTTGAACCGTGCAAATTCATCATCGGAAGATTAAACCATGAGAAATTCGTCAATGATGATAGCTGTCATGATGATCGTGCGAATTGGATATAACAAGATGGACCTATAATTTTTGATAATAAATTACTACAGAGCAGACTGAATATTATTATGAATAATTGAATTAAAAAATCCGATAGGCTCGCTTTAACTGCCACTATTAAACGATTGGCTGCTTGAATAAAATCGTGTTTTGCCTTTGGTAAATTGGGGTGCTTTGAGATTCTATTAGCATTACAGATTTATCTCGCAGTCCCTACGGTTATTTGATTTCAACCGGTTGCCAGCCATGGATTATATTATTACCATAGACATAGATACTATACAATTTATCTTGTCATATATGCACTTCTTCTTAATGCCATTTATACTACGATGCCAGTAAGTCTGACAATTAAGTCTTAAAAGACCAGATTGAATTTTTTAAGTGAACAATTACTCTACCATTTACCTATAAAATTAATTCTGACATTCAATTTATTCCAATAGCAACTAATTCGAAGTCGATCGATTATCTTACAGCTGTGTTTCCACAATACACGTGGCGCATGTTATGTCGATCCCATCCAATGTGGTTACTTGCAAACAGAACACAGCCACGTGACCCAAATTAATTAAGACCCACGGGAAGAGCTTGCGGCTTATTCAACCGTATGAAGAAAAATTAATTGCATTTACTACAAATATTTTAGATTAAAATTTTGTGGACGATCCTTTATCTTGCACTTAATTATCAAAATTTTGTTCATTTGATTTCAGCCTGTCACGACGTCACTGCAGGTGGAGATTCTTAAAGGGAAAAAGGAGTGCAGCGTATATGGTACAGCTTGGTGGATGCTGAAAAGAATGTAGTTCTATTAGGCTCCAGTCCAGTTAACGTTATGACAACCATCCCTCGGTTAGTAATTATGATATTACGTTTTAACACTAGAGGTGGTAAAATTCTGACAGGGTCACAAAGCTCATCTCTTGCTGCTCTCAAGTAACAAGCTGGATGCGTGGGCGGACGTTGCAGTTCGTGCGTTTTCAACATATCCCAAGTCCTGACGGGATAATATTCTGCCCCTCATGCAATTCGCATTGCTGCCTTGCACCGCTTCCATGAGCGCTTTGGATAGATATTTAGGAGTTTAGAGAGAAAATAAAATGAAATTGAAGCTGGTAAGATATATTTTTCACGAACTCACAAATCTCATAATACGAGTCCTAAGATCTTTCTCACGCTTTACGAATACGTTTAAATCTGGAAAATCCTTCTCAATCTATTAAATTTTTCTTTCAGAAGTCAGAATACGAGATAACTTGCCCGGAACTGGCTACGGCCCAACAAGAAATTGGGCGTGAGCTGCATAATTAATGTATATACTGAACTCGTTTGTTGTGCAGTTTCAAAATGAGAGGTTCCAAAGAAAGAGATCTTATTTATGATACTTGGACCAGAGTATACTGACCATTTGGACTTAGCGAATAGAAACATCTCCGATGTGCTTATGAATTATTAAAACAGACCTGGGTGGTCTTACTAATTACTGAAAAGCAGATAATAGACCTCCGAGTATCTCATATTAAGAAAATTAAAGACTTGGATGTGTTTATCAGGAGCCTATAAAGAAAAGTCACTGCAAGGATACAATTAATAAATTTCATTATCACCCAACAAGGAGATAAAGGTATGAAATCCTGAAAAAAATGCATTATCACACTTTTAATATTATTAAATGACCCTGTCTATCAGACCCAAATCAATGGTAAAGAAAGGTCATATTAAAAATGCTTTTTAAATGTACATCTAATCATTTTTCAGACATTCCCAGCAAGCGATCACAAGGCTCAAGCTATTGGGTGTCTTAAAAGGTGCCATTTTGGGGTGTGGTAAGGTGCCATTTCACGCGATAACTACTTATTAACCCATTAATAAATATCGATGCAATTAAATCGCTTGCTCAAACATCACGTGTCCGAATGCCACGCCGAAGCAGCTCTGTTATGCGAGGTATCATTATGGCACCCCTAATCGGATCAACCAAGGGGTTGAATACTACTTTTTAAAAAAAAGTAGGAATATTAACCTGTCATCGTTGGTCTTCCTGGCATTTCTTCATTATAATTACATACTTTAACCCTTTCGATTTTAGAAATCTCATCGATGGCTGGTCGGTTTTCAAATTTTTTTTTTCTTTCAGTTATTATACAAAACATCGTGCTATATTTTTATTATCGTTTAACACGAGTCTTGTGCTTACAGACTCTTCCTGTCGTCTACTGGACGTATTCAATATTTGGAAAATTTGAATTTTTAAACTGCCCAATGCTGAGTATGCGAATGGTCGTAAAGGTGTACACAGTAAAATTATTGTGTGCGAAGTGAGTCCTGAATTGCGCAACGTGAATGCATATTATATACACATGTACAGTGACAGATCCGCAATACCCAGTAATGTAAGTGTTATTTGATTTGTAGCTAAGAAAGAGCGGCTGTCTGTAATAAGCGTTCCGCCTCTTCCTCAATATCTGTCTGAAGTCTTGATGCCCTCAACATAACTTATGACACGTCACCTGAAACTTATAGGTTAGGATCCACACGTGGTTGTACATAAAAATGTTTCAGCGCGCGACAACTCGGTACGTATAAAATTTAAATATTTAAGTAATAAATATACAAGTAGTTCAGTGCCCCTGGGACATATCAATTTGAATGAGGAAATTAATTCTGTATCATTTGCTTCCAGTGATAACTCACAGTATGGATAAGTACAGTCTGTTTCAAGCGGAAGTGAGTGAAAGAATCCAGCAAAGGTCAGAGGGATGATGGCACTGCTAGTATTAAAAAATGGTTTTACCCTGGCATCATTTTTTTTTTTTGTTGCGTCGTAATCCTTTAAAGTATCAGGACAACGTGATCCTTAGACCAAAAAGAACTTTGCCTATATTTTCGGAGACTTTGGTCCAGATGGGACAGGAAGCCGTATAACACAGGACCGCGATAAAAGCCTTTAGACACCTGCTGGATCGCACAGATGCTCTCCGCTTGATTATACAAATGAGCTACTCACCGGAACCACCCGCCGTTCATAAACGCATACTCACCCTTATGTGCGCTGTTACACCCCAAAGCGTTCAACGTTTTGCAGATAGGAGTTCATATTTTTTTTTTTTGAGACAGAGGTAGTGCCCACGTCAGGGCCATAGAGGGTAAAAGTAATATGAGAAGAGAAGGAATGATATTTTTACTCTGTGCTTGTTTAACGCGGTGATCATGGGATTTGTGAAATTTTAGCATCCGATTTAATTTGCTTTCGGATGAGAAAGAAAAAATGGAGTTTTCTGCCGGAGTGGCCAACGCTGACCAACTGTCATTTTGAAGAAGCGTGGCTGGCGCGTGCTCTCGTCGCCCTCTTCTCTATTCTTGACGTCATGAAAATGTATACCTTGGAAGACATCTTTACTTCCTTGATATTATGGAAATGTATTCTTTGGGCATATGGAAAATTATGGTGAAGTCACTTTTCGAAATGCAAGTATTGGCTCTTGACATTCTGCCACTTGCTGCTAATATAATTTGCTTGAACTTTTTGTAGGGTGGTAATGTCAATGCGGTGAATATTGTGCGCGTGAAATTTATTTTTACAAAAAACTTTTTGAAATTTCATGGCTTAATATCCAATTAGCCAATGTATTTGCCCTGGGAGCAAAAGAATTTTTCAAAAAGGTTGTATTGTCTGTCCAAGGTTTGCCGCAGGCAGATCAACGAGCACTAATGACCAAAGGGGTAATCCAATAATTTGGAAACGAGGAACGTCCTTTTTCTCAAAATTTCGTTAAACTTTTCTAACATTTTGAGAAAACCGACCATGCATGTTCCAATATAACCCTGTACCCATCGTCGACAATTTATGAGTTGTGTCAGCCGAAAGTGGCGACCCTTTGTCGGCGTAGAAACGTAACTTGACCGTAACGTTTCACATAAGTCCAATAGGTATGTCATATTTTTCTAACAGACCCAAAAATCCCAAAACCATCTCAAATCAGACTGTGCTTCAAATAATCTGTATCTAATATTCCCAAATATGAATTTACTTAGTTTTTGCATATTCACAAGTCTCAAACAGTCCCTGATTAACAGTGAAGATATTTTCTATTTGTATAATTCAATTTTTCATTAACAAAATATTCTTTCAGAAAATCCCTCCTTCAATTTACTGACGACCCGGTGGTCACTTCGAGGCGGTCGCTTCTTCAAAGTCTCAAAATCACAATCGGTCATTACGGGTTAGTCAAGAAGCAAGTCTCGGTCAGCAGGTACTTATCTGTTTTTGGAATATTAGAAGGCGGTCAAAAAACGGTAGGCGGGCGGTTTGTTTTAGCGAAACTTTTTTTTTTTTAAGAGACTCGTCGGAAGCCGAGACCACCTCTAGTTAATTTTTTGGGCCGTACCGCATAAAGCGAAGCAATCGACAATTCTGATAAAGCAGGTATGATAGATCCTTAATATAGAAAATCATAGTATCAATTCCTGTACCTCGGTACTGATACCATTTCCTAATCAATTTAATTTCCAATACTTTTCAGTGGTCATCCACCTAAGGAAACGTCACGCTTTTAATTTGATGCTCTTTTGACACGTCTTTCATGGACATTCAAATGCCTCGAGCCATCTCGTGCTGGGTCCGTTACTCCGAACGACGATCACCACGTTTCTACAAGCTGGACCAGAACAGCACCCAACGTGCCGCTATTTTCTTAATTATCGTTAATGATTTTTTAGCAAGCCACGAAGCCCAACGTTCTAAATTGACTTGTAAAACGTCACACCGCATTTACTTTCGCATTAGCCCAGGTCCCATCGAGCACCATTGTTTTAAGGCCCACGGCATAATTTTCCTGTTAATTCTAAGCGCGTCTACGAATTTTCCTTTCGGCCAAGAGTGACCACCCAAGTGGAACGTCCTCATTCTGAATCCATTTTTATGATCCACAACTTGATTAGAATTCACATACATACTTTAAAGCTGTTAAACTCCTTCTTCATTCCAAAAAATATATACGTCCCCTTTCTTTATATTCGCATCAGCAGGCTAGAAAAAAGAAATTCAAAAACGAAATACATCATCGGTCCTCCCATTTGTCCTAGAACATGACCCTAGGTCAGTTCTAAGTATCCTAAATACAAATACCATTTCAGACACCAGTCCAGACACACTGGCATAGTTCTAAACACATCAGTATTATGTTCAGCGATCAAAAGCATATTGCATCTTCCACCAAAGTATCAAAAGCATCATATTTCACACGTCGAGTCCTCTCGAGCAATATAACCTCGATAATCAATATTGTTAATCGACTCAGCCGACTGATAAGCTTACTGTAAGAAGGTGCGAATAATCAGAATTAATTAGTTCTTACCTAATCAATACTTTATAAATTTTTAACGCTCTTGTTCTACATTAAGAAAAGACCACTATGGTCTTTCTTAAAAAATAGCCACAAGCTGGTGACGTCATCGTGCACTCATAACCTACTTTCATATTTCCTTTTGGCGTTTACACACGTAAAGGACATATCGTTTATGGTTGGCACGAACTATGGTTTCGGTACCTGAACTGTCAGTCACTAGAAAGCATTCAGAAGCGGTTAATGCGGTTTTAAAGGTAGCCCCACACTGGGTAACTGGAAGTAAACTTGTCGGTATACGAGATGAGATCGTGTATAGATAGGATCTGAAGTACCAGGACCACCCGGGCTATTTAGAGCGATGTGGCTGATCGGCAGGGACCACGATTATGGTGTCCGGTGTCCGGTGTCCCATAGGGAATGTTAACACCTGTAAGCATTAATAGTACACTACTACTACTTACTTAGACACCCGTTAGCAGGAATCTTGGATTAACTGTTTCTAGCTCAAAGATTCCATATGGTATCTCTGACACAAGTGCTACTTGCATATAGACATATAAGTCCTTTGTTCACGCTGGAGGTTATGAAGTAGAAAAATTGTAGAGGAAAAAGTAGTTTTTTTAAAGATAATCAAATTTCGATTATTCTGACCAGTTTTGTTTGAGGTGCTATTTGTGACTTTGGGCTGATTTCGTTTTCTCATTATCTTGATCGTATTATTGTTTTTGCAGGTTATGCATATTCAAAGGCAAGGAAGAAAGCGGCGGGAAAATTTGGATGGGACATGGAAACTGTAAATTTTTTTCTTTCCTTTCTTCACATCTTTACGAAGGTCTCTTTGGGGACTAGACATTATGCTAAGGTAATCTGATCATGTCACTGTAGAAACGGCAGAAACTCTCAGCCTATCACTTTGGTTTCCTTAGACTTCGCACCTATTTCAACACGGTCTTATCCGGCTTCGGATCAGCCAGTATTTGTCTCCTAAACGAGGATTTCTGGCACCATTTCACCCGACATGTTTCTTCTGACGATCTGGATCTTGGACCATTCATCCCTATGAAACTTTGGGACATCGTGTTTTACAGAGGCAGATTTAGGAGTTATCTTGTTATTCCATAAAGTTTTAACTACTCCTTGTGTCGAGGAAGGGATGAACGGTTGGTTCTTTAAAAGAATTTGTAAATACTTGTCAAGGTATCGTCGACAGACTATTTTTTTAACTGAATTTACAACCAACGCCATTTTTCTTTCAGAAATTACTTTATACGTCCAGTGAGTATGGTTTGAACCAGATACAAGAAAGCTGGTGCTTCAAATTTGATTGAAAATCGATAATACCTTCTACAAACTGTCGGATGCTCCAAATTCGAAACCGCCCACATCCGCCATTACGGACATCAGATCAGTATTTGTTTGTTTTACTCATGTAATCAGGTAACTCCATTTATACTGCGTGATCAGGACCCGTATCATAATTGGACAGCCATCATAAATCTTATAGGTTGTCAAGGTAATTTCTTTATTAACATCCTGAATAATTGCATAAAAACAAAGCATATAAAGGTCTCGACATAATTTCTGTATTATTAAACTGTATGATTTTTAATTCAATTTAAAAATTCATAAATTCAATGATTTCTTTTAGATCTCTCAAAACTGCTCGTGGTCCATACGAAATTCACGTAAACCCCTCATCTCAAATTTGAGTCCTTCTGCTGTTTTCTTCAGAAAACTTCCTATAGGAACATTCTGGATAGTCACGACGGGAGGCGTCATATGGAACTTTTGTGATGCTGGAACATTTTGAAAGTCACCCATGACGCCCACTATAGCAGACTCCTTTCAGATTACGCACCAACTGACTGCAGTCCCGTTCGTCCTTCATCAGGAATGAATGGAAAGGATAGCGTGAGATTTCCTGAACGTATAGAATGATTAATCTAAGAAGATCGCAGTGAATGAAGTCTGAAAACACTGCATGGTAACAAGAGAATTTCCAAAATCAAAAAGCCATAAGATAATATTGTAACCAAGGTATGGCTGACCTAAATCGCACAGAGTCTTTCACTGTAATAAATATTAAAGCAAGAAAGTCGACTTTCTCAAGGTAACGAAAAACAATTTAATATCACTGCTCCGCTTTTCCAAAGATTTCACATAAACCCACTTAATGTATGACTGCCTTGCTTTGTAATTAACAGCCTGTTGTATTCCTCAGATAACAGGGACGGCGGTAGTATCTTCGAGTTTCGAAACGCAAGCAGGAGGATTTTCTGCCATTGGTGACTTACCTGTTTCGGAAGGAGCACTTATGAATTCGGGGTAGTAAGAAGGTAATAGGAGGGCGCGCGTAGGGTGCTTTAGAGGGAGGCCACCATATGGGGAGCATACGGCGAGCAGGCACCCGCTCCCTCAAGGGTTTAATCTACTGACAAACTACTGTCGAAAAAATCAGGTGGCTATTTGCGTCTTATCCTTCGCCCTATCCGCCATTGCTTCTTCCTTGAAATCACCTGCGCTGTACGTTCGCCATTGCTGTTACGTTTGCACGTATGCTGGAAATTTTAATACAATATTTTTATGAACGATAAACACGGACACGGTTTTGAATCCGTGGTTAAATTTGTCAGTAGAAAAAAATTAGAGTACAAATTTGACAATGTTAATGACGCTTTGTTGCACATGCTTTTCGAACACTTGTTGCTTCAGGGTAAGGGTGGATAAAGCTGACGGATAGAAACTGAACGTCGGTGTGAATTTAAAGTGGAATGATTTTCTTTTTTTTGGATCTATTGGGTAAGACGATACCTACCCTGACTATTTTTTATCTGTACTTTTTGTACTAGCATGTTACAAGGGTCTGTCTTAGTTTTTACTTCACTTTTTCGTCCTTTGAAGGCCGGTTGAAGGTTGATTAATATGGAGGAAGCAAGGTAGATTTTAGTTTCATCTAAATTAATTACTTAATTAATCATACAATTTCACTTTCACGGTTAGTACTGATTAGTAAATCACACGAATCACTATCAATAACGTCTCGCGGACTGCTCGTAATATTTAATATGAATAAACGACGCTTCTGTTACGAGAATCTAAAAGAAATTTAAGGCTCAGAAATGTTAATTTGCAAATTTTCAATTTTCAGTAATATCTGCATCAACTTTTGCGACTATCGTCCTACGTGTGAGGATGGATAGGTGTCACTCGATGGCAGTGCACGGGAAGCTACGTGGATTCTTTGAGGAATAAAAAGAAAGCTGAACATCTCGAATTGGCATATCGAACGCCATGAAATTGGACAAATTCAATTGGTGAATTTGACGAGTAGCGGAATAATACGGTATTGGTGCAGAGCAGAGAAGAGACTCGAGGGCCCCTCGCTTGCCAACTGTCCCAGGTGTAGATCCCAGGAACACGAGGAGTGTGCCTGGCGCGTGCTGCTACTCCCCAGTTCTCGCTGCTCGATCCCCGATCCACGCCTTCACATTGCCACCGATCATTGGTTCAGCTTGGTCACGCTTTATAAACATGCGAGCATAGCTTTTTAAACTGCACACGTTGGTTCACCTCGTTTCCGACACGAACTTAAAACATATAAGGGTTGAAATTTTCATAACTGAACCTCATCTTGGGATGCCTTAGAGAGTCACGCTACCAACGGTTTATTACTGAAAGCAAAAATTTTAACACAGAAAACTATGAAAAATTATTTCCCAACGCAACTACGACTCATGCACTGAATAATCAAGTAACAAAAATTAATTCAGATTTTAAGCTTTGAACTATCTTACAATTTTGCTTTACCTTTTCTTTTCTATCTGTGTAGTTTCTGATTGAATAGGAAATAGGGGTTGGAATCAAAGATTGCACCTGAGGCGTTTTGTTTTTCTTACATTTATATTCTCATATGTGTATTTCGTGATGTGGTTAAAGAATAATTTCCTGGAAAAGGAACGAATCAATGATGATCGAAATTCTCGGTCCTTTTGTAATTATGGAAATTCAACCCTAGAGAAAATCAAGGATATCGGTTAACGTGATTCTCGTGCAGACAAATATCGGGTCTATGAAGGTACAGATTAATTAACGATTTTCTAAAGATGCGTGCCAACCCCGGGCGATATTTTAATATGAATAATCAAGCCCTCGTTAGAGCCAGACTCCCAGTGAAACTAATTATGCAAATGTGCGTTACGATACATTAACGAATTTTACAATCACCCTAATAACCTAACGTATCGATAATTTGACAGATAAAAATGTACCGATCAAATCAAAAGTGTGAAATCACCCTTGACATTGTTAAACGTCCCTGCAACCACTACCAAGAACCAGTGTTCTAGCCTATTAAATAATTTACAGCCCCCTGATACTACCCCACAGTTGCACCAACCCCTGAAACCACTTCCTGCACAAAGTGCATCCCATTTAAAAAAAATTATTTCAATTCTCCACTCCATCCCTTAGTTATCCATAGTCACCAGCCTTTTCAACAACCGCGTTGCAAATATTCCACAGTTCATTTGACACCCTTAATTAATATATTTATCACTAATGTCTTATCACCAATAAAATCAGTCTCCCATCAATCCTTATCCTCTATACTTTCTCGAACGTTCTCACGTTCCCATTTTATACGTTTCCATCCAGCAATTTTCAAGCCAACCACCACCTCCCCCATTTTACCTATAGTCGAAGTAATCGGCCGAAGCCTCGCGTTTAAATTCACAGCTTGAACGTTCTTATCGCGCATAATATTATAATGGAAGATAGGAACTACGTAATGGATCTCACGTTAATGCCTGAGAAAAAGTTGGAAAGATTACCTACGTACCGTTATGCCGAAGGCAATAAACGAGGGGCTTCTCGCTACGCTTGCCCATATATATATATGTGTACATCTACAACCCTATATACATATATAGACATATCTTTCATACCGACTGTCACAAATTCTATGCCAAGACGTCACACGTCAACATATTTCTATAGGAAGTCTTCGGTATGGCAGTTGAAACGATTCAAAAAAAAATCGAATACCGCGTGCCAACTCATTCCTCAAGATGGAGGTTTGAAGAAACTATGGGTACCGTAGGTAAAGAGTTTTTGTATGAGACATGCTTTATGGTAATTAATATAAAATAAGAAGACATTAAAGAAAAGAACAGTATACAGAAGTGGTATATTTGAAATCAGGAATATACGGTTATTTAAATTTTTTTTTTTTCTACAAACATAACCTCCAATCTTCTAATGTCAAATTACCGCATCTTATGCTTACTTATGTCTTAGGAACTTTCGTGTAATACCTGTATATTATGTAGGCTCGTTATGCATTCTTACTAGCAGATAACTATAGAGTAGCGTATGTGATGAGGAAGTACAAAAGGTTTACTGTAAGTACAGTGTAATGGATGACGCTATTGACAGTGTTCCAAGAAGGAGTACTGGATTTGACAGTTTATGCGTTTTTAAAATATTTTTTAAATATAAAAACTATACATCTCATACGTAAGGAATTTTATATATTTATAATAATTGGATGTGTTTTGAGATTGATAAATATAGTTTTACTTTTATTTACGATACGTCGTGACTTGGTGTGCTTGTAACAGTAAAATGTGAAACACGTGACGGTTTTGGACGCGTTTGAATACTATAAAATTCTTAGCCTCGTTATCGAATATAACGTATGGGACGGTTTATTACCTGCACCGGAAGAATCTACGTGAATACGTTTACTGCAAGGTGCGTAAAGTTTTCTTTATTACCGTCAATAATTCTACTACCGTTCGCCATCTTTTGATGCGCATCGAACAGAGGTGCGCATGCGCATTGCGTCTAATTGTACGGTCATAAATTACATTGCTTCTGGAAGACAGACGTTTAGTCGTTTAGTCGTTTAATGAGTTACTGAGCGCCAGCAATAATTGTTGTATCTGAAGAAATGAAATTTTGCACTTTTTTTAAAATGTCGATCTCAAATTTTCTACTCGCGATTACGTAGCGGCTTACTGTATGAAAATATGCATTGAAATATTAGCAAAGAGCGGCTTCTTTGATCAGTTTTTCACGATCCATTTTTTTTCTGCACGAGGTGTCGAATCGACAACAAGTTTTCGTTAGGGAGGCTTTATGGGGTAGTTCGCAGGCATTGTGGATCGGTATATCCTGCCGCGTTACCATTGTATCCCAATGCCGATTGTTCTGTTCGTTTGTTTCATTCTTACTTGGAAATCTCAAAAATTAAATGAGGTTGTATAGTTTTTGATTTTTTTTAGTTTTTCCCGTGCGCGTTGGCGGTTTTTTTTTTACTTTAAGGAAAATCATTTGATCTCAAAGTTTCGTTACGGATGCTCTTATAGGGGCTTAATTACTTTTCTGTTTTCGAAAATACGGAGGAACCTCGTGGACGCCAGGGTTAATCTTGAAAACTGGGCGGTTTTATGGGTTTCGGTGAAACAGAAACGATGGGGTTAGGTTAGTACTTTCTATAGGATTATGGGATTTCTCAGGTCACGTCAGACCTTTTTTTTTTGTTTTACCGAAATTCAGGTCACATTTTATTTCAAAAGTCTCTCGTGTGGGTGGATAATGGCCGGAACGATTTTTTAAAAATTCTTCCTATATACTCGTCATAAAAATAAACTAGGCCAAGGAATTGAATCAATGAATTTTTTAATGTTACATCCGTTTAATCTTAAACCTCCCCTGCAACAAGAAGATACCGAAGACGTAACTCAAAAAAAAAATGGTGAATTTTTATTTTTAAAAAAAATCCCGTACACAATGTTCACTGTAAAAATAATTTGTATTATGAATCTGGTGGGAAGGAGAAAAAAATCAAACCCTTTTTACGTTGGACCACACAGGATGCTGAGATCATTAAATTTTGCATATCAGTTCGCGAACAATGATTGGTAACACTATATTCAATTTTTAAATTGAATATTAAACAGATTCCTATTCATGAATGAGTACTGTCAGTATCTTCGTATATCGTAGAATTCAATATTAATCCTGTCAAGGATGTACCCAGAATATTGAGATGAATTTATAATGGTCCACCAGTCCAGCATCCAAATCCTACAGCAGAGACCTCAGGAGAGTTCGGACTAGAATAAAATACCTAATGGCAACCCCTTGATGTTTGAACTATGATAAACTGTATCTCATCTAGCAGCTAGAATTTGCCTCGTTGATTTATGCTAATCTAATGGCTCCAACCCAAGGTATTCGACTAAATGCTCTATTAGGCTTAAGTTAATTATGACGACCAACCGGCGGTGTGGTCCGTTGAAAACGTTAATATATTACAATATATTAACTCCATAACTAGACCGATACTTTTGAAAAGAGTGAAAAATTTTTTTTTTTCCTTTACAGATAAAATAATCTCGTTCAGAACGACACAGAGATACGTCGCGTGTGGCGACTGCCACCAAGAAGTTAGAAGAAAATTTTGAAAAAAAAAAAACAAAAATCCTGCTTAAAACAAACAGCCCACCCTAGACTTGCGGCCGCCTTGTAATAACGCGTCCGACCAATACCGGATGGATAATCGTTTAACTGCGACCCTCGGCTCTTAAAACCATTTTGGCGCAGTTACAAACCTACCGATTGTCCTGCTAACAAGCCGAACCGTAGTTTCGGCAAACCTACAAGGACAAAGTATGGTCGCGGCGTCTTTTGTAATTCCTCGCGGAGCTTTAATTGTGCACGCGGAGAAAAGATACTTGGCTAAGAAACTATGGTTTCAATAAAATAAAAAAAAAATTTCCAAAAATCTTCACGCGATCATTTTTGACATGATATAAAATCGATTCGTTCACGACCATGAACGATGGGGTTGGGTTAAGTATGGGTGGACAAGATTTTTTCGAATTTGTAACTAAAAAAAAATTCTGAAAATATTAATTGGGGGTAATTTTCTCACACGTCGATCCTCGCTCCAGGCACAATGATTTTTCTCATCTACACCAATTTCTAGTGTGACACGTCCTCTCCGCCATTCAGTAAATTCGAGATGCCTACGATGTGATAAACATTTATAATATCATTAACAAAAAAAACCCAGTAGGGATTTTTCTCAGAGACAATCATTACAGGCGGTACCTTATTTGTCCCTGTAGTTTTTTTTTTTGGAAATCCTTTGCTGTCTGATTAGGTCATCGTGCCGCCTAGTGATTTGAAAGCGACCAATATTTGATACAACTAATCACAAAGGGACGACGGAATACTCGTAATTTACCTGTCTCGGTTATAGGCGAAGAAAAGTCTTATCAGCTTTCAAATTTTGTATGTTAAATATTTTTTTTGTTCATCCTTCCAACAGATTTTGACTTTGACAATTTTTCGCGATAAGATTTCCAACGCTCGCTGTCACTTAGCCAGTAGAATTTGAGAGCGGCTAACGAGGGTCTCCTTTCGTGGCTGCCATTATGAGTAGATAAAAAAAAGAGTTTCTTACAACAATAAAAAAAGGGCTCGTGTGGTGTGATGTAATGTGTTTTTGTCACCCTTGTAGCCTTTGATATGTGCCGACAGAACGAAGCCGCCATACGAGTGAAGTTATCTACGCGTATCCCCATGTGGAAGCACTAAGCAGTATCTTTTCGTTTTGAAAAAAAAAAGTCCAAGGGATGACCGAGGGTGATGATTTTTGAAAACATAAAATTTTAAGTGTCAACAATGCTAAGTAAAAATATATGTACATGGAGTGCAGACGTGTTTTTTGCTTTTTTGATTTAATCCGTGCGGATCGATGAATCCGAAAGGGGCATAAATTTTATAGTGTTATTGGCAGCGAAGAAGAATTTCCTTTGATCAGTGTAATTTGGGGCTGGATAAGTGGAAAACGGGAAAGCGGCACCGACTTGACAAAGGCCGATCCAAAATCTGGAAGCGGAACCGGATAATGCGATAATGAAGTCGACAATTTCGAAAAAGAAGCACAGCTCTATATGGATACCCGTGTGATTTGATTTTGATATTTATCAAAATTTTCAAAACTAATTTCAGTTACATTTTTCAATATTTTTGAATTTTATAGGTCGGTATGTAGAGGCATATTTTTTTCAAAATTAACCTCTTTGGTCAGGATATATAGATATGGTTATTCGGCTTAGAACGGCTGGCAAGGTTGATTAGAAATTGAGCTGTATCCAACGGCGAAACGGAAGATTAAATAGATTTTTCTATATAGTTCGTATTCTTTTTTTTTTTATTCATAGCCAAGAACCTTACGTAAACCACAGCCGTTAAAATCACATAATTTGTAATTTTCTTTTCGTAGACCCCATGCAGGGATCACCCACGGAGACTCCAACGTTGAATCTCCTTATAGGTTATCTATTCGAATTTCGATTGCTATGATATTTTATACTGAAAAAATAATTTTCATCTTTCAATAATTAAAGTAATTGACCCATCGAAAATATTTATGCAGACGAATTTTGAAAAAGTGTAATATACGATTTCTATAGGAAATTTTGAAAAATCATTAGATCCGTCGTTAAAGTATAGTTAGCGCTTATGTCTCTATTCGCAAATGCATATTCATCGACCAATAACTTGAGTTCAGCCTACCAGCTCATGTGTTCCCATAAATAACTCCTAGTTGCCGTGTAACATGTTATTTGCCACCAAGCTCCACAAATGAGTTCACATTGTATTTAATTACTCGACTCACGCCCAGGGCGTATCCACATGGACCAGCCTCCCATTCTTGTATATCAGCCCGTGGCCGCCCTGAAGGACTGTTTCTCATCGTGGCCATCGACCACTTTGCAAACTTGCGACGCTCCCAGATCTAGATTCTAAAGGGCAAAGATCCAACGGGCCAGAGGGATGTTCTTGGCAGTCCTAATTGCTGGTCTCGCAGTAAAACCAATCCTGGATGAGATGTAATAGATGAAACCAATTAATTTTTTCGACCGGACAGCCGAACAGGAAAAATCGATTGGGCAGTCCTGTCCGATTTTGAAATTTGTACGTTCGATGGCTATGAAAATAAAACAATTTTGCTTTTTGATTATCTACGTAAGAGCTTAAAAATTAAAATTGTTGTAGCTGACTTTGAAAAATTATTTTTATTATGACTTTCAAATGGATTTTTCAAAGGATTAGGTATTTCTATTTCAAATATACTTACCCCTGCGGATCTTTTCAAATGCTTCACTAAATTAGACCGCACTGCCAACCCACAACCCTCGTCTTCTTTTAATAGCAGGGGATCCAATGCGAAAAAAAATATTATCGACTCGTTACGTTTTCGAACGTTTCGATGATCGAAACGTCAATGGAATAGACACGTTTTTGGTTCTGCTAAGCAGCAGCAGGATCGATGACTGTATTATTTCGAATTTCAAACGCCAAAGATGTAGCTGATGGAAATCACGAAAAATTACAAATTCTGTTGCATATAATTCTTCTCAGCATAGGAAAATACTTGTTGGTTTATTATTGAACGGATAAAAGATATTGAATAAGAATATGGAAATTCAAACTGTCGATAACGCAGAAATCTACTAGTTCAATAGGTACAGGGTTGCTTTTAACACAACCTTCCAGAAAAGCTTCTCATCATTAAGTAGGCACGCAGCTTTAAGGTATGGGATTATCGTTCTCTGCTACTTAAAAAGAATTTTGGGACCAAGTTGATCGCGAAATCCAAGACGGCTCTGCGAAGGAATGACAGAGATCAGGTTGCCACGGACCACCGTCACGCTCACCGCAAACTTTATCCTACCTGTTTTCGCTAATTGAGCAAGTAAAGATGTAACTGGACCTTACGCCCCTGAGGTATTTGCACCCTTTTTTGCAGATACAATCTATTTTTCTTTCAGCAATCCTTAAACTCACGAAACACAATGAGTCCCACTGAGTGATCATCCACAAGGATGCAGTGCTGCCACTTAACTAAGTACAGAGATACCATTTTAACAAAAAGATTTCCTAGCCACCATTTATTCCCTAACTATACATGTACTAGATAAAAGTATTCTCTCTGGTAAAATACAACCCGTCCTCTCTACCATTCAAATTCAATGACTACCAGTTTATGAAACTGTTAAAATGTCATTAGCGAAATATTCGAAACGCGCGTGCCAGCATCGAATGCTACTGATTTCTTGCGTTAGCAAAGATGATCGTTTTAACCTAACAATAGCCCTAATAAGACGCCTACAGGGGCGGTCTTGTTGAGTTCAAGGAGCACATTGTATTCGTCTATTATCGCACAAAGGCGTTCGCCCGTTTGCATGATGGAGCTCAAAGCAATTTTTTTCTCAATCCTGGACATCATGTATGCTAATAGGACGGTTCCTGCTGTTGCTTTTAGCAAACGTAACAGGGAGTAGCAACAGCGATAGCCTATGGGCAAGAAACGAACATGATGCTGCCTACTATTAATATCATTTTATTAAAATCGCAGAAATTCAAAATCTTTTTTTTATTACTTCTTATCGGAATGAATTTTCATGGATTTATCATTGCGATGAAAACTCATGATGGATTTTTAGAACATTCAAAGATTCTCATTCTTTTTTCCTGTCAAAGGGATCAGTAGCAAATTTTTAGAATGAATAGATTTTTCTATTGATACTGATTCGAATTTCAATTTCGATTAGTTATTCTTGAATGTACTGAATTTCTTTTGAATATTGTTATAGGTCGGTCGAGTAGCGGATACCGGTTACACGTGAACCGTTTGTCATAATAATGATTAGCAAGAATCCATGTCAAGAGAATTTCTCTCTTGAAACGTAAACACGGCGAATGCTTCCTGATGGATCTTTTTAAAATTTTCAGAATACTCTTAATCGCTGTAACGCTTTTGTGTCAAGTCCTGAGTGTTATTTTGTGCTTGATCTCGTGAATCGGAGCTCCGTAGACCAGTGACTTCGTTTAACAAACATATGTTATATGAATGAAAATATCATGAGTTACGGAAACAAATCTTAAAATACATCGCAGCATCTGTAAGGCATATACGAAATAGCACTCATATAAAAATACCTTGATTCTTAAGAATTATTAAATTAAAATTAAATTGTAATTTTCAAGTAATTCACATATGGAATATATGATTTTTTTAAATACTCCTTAATCATTGATTGAAATTTTTCTAGGCAAACCAGACATCGAACGGATTAACAAGACCAAATTTAGGCACTAGGATTTGTCGTCGACTCCAAAGAAAATGTTGACGTCACGTGAGAAACGGTTACGCGAGTAACTCGCAATTATTTAGCCAGCAGTGACTGCAGTGAAGTAACGCAAAGGTGTATGACTAAGCACGTTAAAGTCAAGAGTCGTAGGTACAGGTAGCCCGCAGCTCACCCTCGTCATCTCCATCGCGCGACTCTTGGTTTATGTAGGTATGTATAATGGTTATGTGGCATTGGTATATAGGCGCCGGGCCACCTGTTGCAGTTCCGCTGGGCGTCCCTATGGTTTCTGGTGGGGTGAAACCAGCGTATCCTGATTGGTCCTGAGGCACGTGCTGCTCGAGGGTGCCCTGCTCCCCGAACGCATAAATCCCCTGGTTCCATCCGGGGCACGTCAGAATCTCCTCGAGAGCCGAAGGGTGCTTATCGTGTATCCTTGAAGCATTAAAAAGAATAATTAAAAAAAAAAACAAAGGTTAAAAAAGTATCTGGTTAATAAACAGTAACCAGGTCCTTACATCATCTTAAGTGTCTTGGACTGTCAATTGTGGACCGGAAGTACTTGTGCTATAAGGTGTAAGAGTCGTGAGTGTCATCCAGAAGAGGTCATCATCGGTGAAATGGAATTGCAAGAGATGTTCCGCTATGGGTATCTATTTCCACCTCAAGAGGACGTCGTGCCAACGTATCTTGAGCTACCTAGCTATTCTTATCTGAAAGAGAAGAGTAGTCTGCCACCGGTAACAACACTGACTGCACCAGGTTGTGCAGTTTATGACAATAACAGTGACGGCTGGCATACACCAAGTCCAGCAGCAAGTCTGAGGTCGATCAGTCCAACCACGACGTCGGTCTCATCAGAGTCAGAGAGTGGGGTCCTTACCAGTATGAGGAATCCGACGAGTCAGCTCCAGGAGAAGAGGTACAAGACTCATCCGATACCCATGAAGACAACAGAACATCAGACTGGTGTCCAGGAACCTGAGAAGATGCCATCGTCCAGACAGAGTATCGTCAGCAACGGTAGCAGCCTCTCCGACAGGATGGACCTGGAGGAGAGCGATGGTGCAGAGAGCGAAGTGGAGCAGGAAAATTGTGAGAGCAGAAGACGTGGAAAATACGTGAGCTCCACCGTCGTCAGGAAGAGAAGGTTGGCGGCCAATGCACGTGAACGACGCAGGATGCAGAATCTCAATAAAGCCTTTGACAGGCTAAGAACATATTTACCATCATTGGGTAACGATAGGCAATTGTCCAAGTACGAGACCTTGCAAATGGCCCAGTCTTACATTACAGCGCTGTATGATCTTTTGCAGTAACCTTATCGACAGTGGCGCCATCGGCGCTGTTGTCCTTATACTTTTCTATGTGCTCAATTTTTCTAATGTAAATATCAGTACTTCTTAAAGCCAGTTTTACATACTTGTAAAGTCTCCTGTGATACACCAAAAGAAACCTGACCCGCGCGCGCGTCCTTAGTATACATTATATTATATATCTAATCGCGAGAAACGATATATTTTTTCTAAGCTATTTATGTACATAGTTGAATGGGATATTTTTCTGTATATACATATATATATATATGCTCTGTTGTACCATAGTAACTCCATTATATCTATACATACTCTGTAGGGAATTTTAGCTTAAGCGTTAGTTAGATATTTATGATGAAAACGACTATGACGTTCCGTACGAGACTGAATTGCGCATTTACATAGAAGAATATGAATAAAAGTACCTTTTAAAATATTTACCTTGCATATTATTTACATGAAAAAAAGCCATTATCTAATATTATTAAATAATAAAAAATTATAAGTACCAAATAATCGGTTGTATCTCCAGATTCAAAATAAGAACTTACAACCAAAGTTGTTCCATTTCCTTATAATACTTAAGGGACACCGTAAAGAATTCCGTTTCCAAATTGGGACCCCAGCGACCAGGAACCCACGAATTTCCAAACCTTACCTGGACATTCTCCTTTTCCATTGCCGCTCTTACCACCCTAAACACCATCATTAGGAGCAAGGTAATGTCGCACTTCCGATGTTCCTAGGGTGTCTAATATCTTGGAAAGAAAAAAAAACTATGTAAGAACATAACATACAAAACTATATATAAGAACAAAGCAACGACATTCACATACCCATAAGCTTACCCAATCGAATCTTTTATGTATATCCATGATCTTCAAGTTCAACCCCTAACTCGTCATCACTGTAGAACGGAACGCGATATTTCTCCAGTTCGCTCCTGCAGTTCAACTTTATAATTTTAAAAAGGACAGATACTCGATGGAGAAGCTTCGTCATCGGTGGTCCGGTTGTCATCCGAAACCTGCGACGCGTCGGTGCCAGGTTTCATCATCGCAATTTGAGAGCCCATCGTCTCCCTCACTCCGTCTTCCCCTGTGTTTATTAAAAGTTGAGTAATATCCGGGCTGATTCTGAAATAAAAATAAATTTCCCTGTTACATATTTCAAAAAATTCATTTTTCCCGCCGATACTCATATTTCACCGAATGGCCGTTATTATTTGAATTCTGATTCCATTTTTTTACTGATATCACACCTGTATCTTGTTATTACATAGCGCAACCAGTTATACAGATTTATGAGTTCACGCGCGGGTGCAAGGTCCGCGTAATTTTACGATTCGACGAAGAGCCACTCGTTTTATGAGCTCTTGAAAACCATACGTAATTGAATGAATCGCAAAGATGCGACCACTTTACTGCCGCCTAATTTCCCATACGTCGTAGGGGAATTCATACTAAATGGTACATTACGGCTTTACAGCTACTATACGCTCTACAGCAGTGTACTTTAAATCTCCACTAGGTTTACGGCACACGTGAGAATACAGAAACTGATTTAATTTTATCCCTAGATTCCCCTATACAGTTTATCGACCACGATCACCACGATTCAATTAAAGACACCAACAAGCCATCAGAGATTCAAATACACTCTAATTAGTAAAAGAATGAAATATTTAAAAATCAGAAATAAACAGCACAACCGTCGTCTCTTACTTGTTCTTTTTCCTGAAGTGGTTCACAGTTGTAAATTCGCCCATAACCCCGTAGCATAAGTAGACGTACGCTTCGCTTCTAGTAACTTCGCCGCTGGTGGCTTTTCCATTGTTTTTCATTTTACCTTTACCATTTTTGCGGAACTTCCCGAGATCCTGCCTACCATCACTGCTAGACCGTTTCAGATGACTTATTACGTGGAAAGTTATGAGCACAGAAGTACGTTAAGTGTGCCGCAGCCACCTAACCTAGCGCTGTTCTTACACCGGAATGGGCCGCATTAGCTTAGTTTATGCGCAATTCATAGGCCGAGTAATCGTTGACTTTTAAGCTTGTCCAACACTTCACTACGCTTCACTTCACTTCCCTGGCTTACTGCTGCGTAAATGCACTCAACTGCTACAGTATCTCTTGCCATCATTTATAAATGCTTAATGAGAGGCACACTTTAACCAACAACCATGCAAGCCGACCGGAGTCGTAGTTCGGTACCAAAGTGCGGATGCGTTTGGTGATGCATTTGAATTCTTTTTACGCGGGAAATTCAAAATGAACTGTTTGACAGCAGAGAGATATTTCAGTGCCAGCAGGTCATTCGAACGGTCTACCTTGTCTAGAACTGATCCTGGGCTTTGTTAAGGGATGCTAAGGGATTATCGGTAAGGGTTTCTTAGGTAAGCGTGAAAAAGGTTCCGAGGGTTAAAAAAAGCCTAATATTCGAATTGGCAATCCTTTCTTCTTCTGGTTTCTCGAAATTCGTAGATCCAGGTTCTAGAGCGATACTTTGGCCAGTTTTTAATAACCGATAATTACAAAGCGCGTGGCGCAACCCACCCTAATCGTTCTGATGTGGTTCTGATCAACTTTAATTGCAGTCTTCCACCGATAGGTTCATACCTATTGATATCGTGACGAGTTAAATGCTTTTAACCCTCCCAGTCATCAAAGCCAAAATTCATCTAAAAATTCTATTTTATACCTAAATATTAAGTCTGTACGTATATCTACATCAGACATATGCCTTATACGTATATATTTGTAGACGTGAGAAAGTTCTCACTTGGAAAAATTTGACTGAGAAAAAAAAGGCATTAAGTATTAAGTTTCGCTGGTTTTCTCAAGAACAAACTCTCTTTTGAGTAACGCCAAAGAAAATCGTATCTCTTCATGGACTTTACATCATATATTGTCAAGAGGCTGTATGGACCAACTTCTCTATATTCATCTCCTTCAGCAACGTTCATTCCTCGCGTTTAATTACACCTGTCACACTAAAGACGCAGTGTTGCGAATATCAAATAAAACCTCGTGTCCGTTAGAATAAAAAAAAAAAGTCGTAAAACGTTTCTCGCTGAAGATAAAGATACAAGAGGAAGATGCAGAATCTCATCTCAATTTCACCGCAGACTGTTACGGCCCGAAGACGCGTTTCTCGCCTGTGTACCGCATGCGGAAATTCTTAAGAACTAACGTGGGAGTCAGTTCAGTGACTATCCGTGGTCGGAACACACACGAAGCTTTGATGTTGACGGCGAGGGTTGCTCACTGAGTATGAACAATGACGTCACGCAGTGTTACCCACAGGGGGTTGCAATCGTTGCGAGAAAGATACTCCTAGTGGCGCATCCTATCGTTCCAAATCGAATTCACTATTCGAAATTCAGCCCACGCACGTGTTGCGCAATATTCTTATATATATATATATATATATATATATATATCCCTATATACTTTGCAAACCTCAATAGGATACACAGCAGGAAGCTAATACTTCTAATCGGTTCTAATTTAAAGCCACATATATCATATTCGCCGTTAAAGATCCTAGGGATTTTCGCTGTTCGATCTGCATCGTTTTTAAAATTTTCCTTTCTAAAAATATCCGTGTCCAGTGACTTTCGTTGTTTCGGCAAGATCAAAAGTTACTAGATTCCTGTCATATTTATAATTTGTAATTTATAATTTTCTATGTAAACCTTCTTCGATATCTGGTTTATCGTGCATATCAATAATATCACTAGAACGTGATATAAGGCGATACCGTCGAATGAAATGTTGCGTTCATAAAGTCAATAAAGTAAGACCATCATTTTAGGCGGTACACGTACACTGTAATCAGTGGTCATTATCCGTAACAATTTTACAAGGCAGTATTATTAAATTAGAGTATACAAGGTTTTTGCGAAGTGGCAGTTTCAGTTGGTAATGAATGTTACCAATGGCTGATGTTACTTGCCTTATGATGATGATAGCCAGTGGCATATAACTTCATACGTATCATCGTGTCTCGGACAAGTGTTTACTTGACATCTCACTCAGAATCAAGAAAGGCTGGTGGTGTCCTGTGAACAAATTTTAACTTTACCTTTCGTGTCAGAGTTAAATTATCACTAGGGTTATCAAGGTACCCTTTTATTACGTCATTGAGCACAGCGCCGTTGATGCACATGAAGTGAGCAACAATTCATTTAAAATTACTTGAAATTGATTTCATACTCAAGTAGAGCCCATTTTATACGTGTCTGTATATTGTTATATGGTTACAAAGATATTTAAATTTTCGCGGTTTCCCATAAAACGTAATTTTTATGGCAACTAAAATTCAATACTTTCTTAACTATCTAGTCATCACCTTTCTAGGTAAGCACCAGGAGGTACAAAAATCTGAATAGCTGTCCTGTCACCGACATATAAAGTCAAAATGACGGGCGACCACATGGGGCGTAAAATATATTTCCTACCAAGAGAAATTCACTGCGGGAAACTATTTTCCCTAAGACAGGTAGCATACGTCGCCATTATATGAAGATGAGAGAAATTTGAATATAATTTTATGAATTTCTTGGTCAGGTTAGATATGTGTTCACTGCGGATTTTTTGACTAATACAATTTTGATTGATGAATGAATTTTTTTTTAAATCCTTTCAGAGTGGTTTATTTTTGTTGTAATTTAGGAATAGTCGAAATTGTAGGATCGAAAGGACAAACCAAGATGGTCACGTTGAGTAAAGAGGAGGTTAGGGCGCCAGTCGTAAATTTCATAGCGGGACAATCCGTCCCGAGATCCGCATCAGTTCTCGACGTGGAGTCTGTGGCCACAAAAGGGCGCAGTGCAAAAAATGCTAATATGGGGACGACTGTGTCCACGCGGTGCAGTCCTTTACTTATTTTATGGATTGTTTAGAGCAAATTACGTCTCGAGTTAATTTACTGGCCAGTTGCGACGTAAATCTTTCGACGAGGCACTTTTAAACGGTAATAACATCTCGGTTATGACTATTTGAGATTTAACTGTACTTTGCCGACTTCTGATACAGTCTTCTGATACTGTTTGTCATTAGAAATTACTGGCATTATGTTATAAGATAAATCTTTCATATACTTTTTATAATATATATATTTAAAACACTAGTCAATGGGTGTAGCTTTAAAATACATACAGTAAGTTATTACTTAAACGATATATCAGCCATTGAAAATATATAAGGTTAAAATCCACAAATATTTGTCACTATAAATTTTTATTGAATTCTCAAAAAGAAAACCGGGTTTACAGTATAAATCAAGTAGCTACTATAAACTTCCGGTTTGGCTGGTGCAGATCAGAGAACAAATAAAAGTAAAAAAAAAAACAAAAAATGCAGGTAAAAAATTTTGCCGGTATCCCAATGATTATTTCACAAAAGAAATATTTTCTGCTTCTACTTTTTGAAAAACATCTGTGACGATAGTACAAACTTCGAGGTATCGAAAGTTGGCGTTTCCTCTTAAGATGCGAAGATGGTGGCACAGAGTGGAAGCGCAAAAAGAAGGATCCTAACCGTGGTAGAAGGTTTTGTAGACGAAAAGGACGTAAATATTTTCGAAAGCAATGAATTCCGAGTCTGGCATGAGAGAAAAGCCGCGCGCGGACTGGTCGACTACGCGTGCTGGCAAAGCCACTGTCAAAATACTTTGGATAATAAGGATAAAGAAGAAACGCCGCCGCTGTGCGTTGTCTGATCTTGAGATTGCTTTATTTGAATCGGTTAAACACACTCCGCGAATATTTTTCGGTCCTGCCTCGAAACCTCGTCGCCCATGAGCACACAGAGGCGTAACATTAAACATCGAAATAATGCAATCTCAAAGGTAGGATCAACCGATAAATATAATCGGTCGTTGAAATTTGTCTGGTGCAACGTCGCGAGACTCTGACTGCACCTGTACCGTGCCATGAGACTATGGTGGCCGTGGTAGTAGTATTAATAGTAGTAGCAGCAGCAGCAGCAGCAGTAGTAGTAGTTTAGTTCCTTTCTCTCTTTTTCCTTTGATGGTCAGTTCTTCTTCTTCTTCTTCTTCTCTCTCTTCTCCACCTTCGACTACATTTCAGTCTCCTCGTTCCAGCTGTACTTTAAAAGCATCTACTTATGCAGCCACCGGAATGACGTTTTGGACGAGCTGCGATATAAATCAGTTACTTCCGACATCGGCCTTCATTCACGACAAAGTTTGCCCATTAGGGAAACGTTTAAGTAGATAGCCAAGCCGACAAGTTCGCCACAGCGTCGATTTCAATATCGCACGACCGATCGCCACTAATCGGCCGAGTCGCACTTTTGGAATCCAAACAGTCGCCAGGTTATCGATAAGAATGAAAATTCAATGTTGTAGAAAGGGTAGGTGCCGACAATGACACACCAGTGGCGCCGACCTGAAATCATAGCGATAAATCTATTTTCCATTGTTTCATAGAATCTCGGAAAAGTCAGTATCTCTTTTTTTATTCTCAACGACCATACGCAATCCTTTACGTACGAGAACAGAGGGGTTAACCAGCCCTTGAAATAATGTCAACGTTTTCAGGGAGACTTTTTGTTCTCGCTCTAAGCTACCTGAACGACAGACTCTCCACGTATATCCGAAGCTGCGCGAGACTAGGATTTAAATGGCGCGCGCCATAAACCACACACGCTAACCTTCAAAATGTTCCTGTCTGTTTGATCATCGGTATAGCAGTACTACAGGGTGGTCTGGCGGAAGTCCATTGAATGAGCCCCATCCAAGGAGTCCACATCGTTTTCCTTCTTACCACCAAGTTCCTCCAAGTCAATGGCACTTGATGCGTGCTGTCGCGAATACTTTTGGATTAGAAGCAGGTAGACAACACGTTCTGATCCCAAGGGACATTATAAGGAACATGGATGGTCCATTGTAGACTTTGTATACCTGCCAAATCCCTGCAGTTAAAACCAAACTGAATTTCTCTCCTTTTGCCTGACAGAATAAGTAAACCAATTCTATCGAGTTACGTAGTAGCACAGTATAATAAAAATAATAATATGCAGTATCGACTCACTCAATTTACATCACAAGCCATAGCGTTCATAACCTCACTTTGTCACAACGATCCCTTTGCACCGAAAGCTAACCTATAAATTTTCAATGCACATTCAGCAGCGTCCAATGTACTTTCAACGCTAACAGTCAATTGCATTAACTTACTTCTTAGAGTGTCCTGAGGGAATCCTTGGACGTCGGCCTGGAAATCAAAGGACCTCAGGGTTCCCATCGATTCAGAGTCCTCCAGGCAGGAATATAATATCACGCTTGTCGTAACGAGATGACGCAATGATACGGACGAATGGTTTGTTTGTATGTCGTAAATGAAATCCGCTTAGTACGATTGAGATGCTGTAACGTGTACCATTGTCAAATGGAAGGGTGGAACTGGTAAGCAAGCGGCGGTGAACCCTCGCTAGTGACACGTGTACTCGACACTCGAGACTCCCTCAATATTAATTCTATTTAATCAAACACCGGCGCTACTGGGATTTAACTATTGTGTTTAAGCACGGACACTTGAAGTTCTTTCAAGTGGATGCATTTATTTTGGTACTTATTTGAATCGCGTATTAGTCGTTTATAAATCTGGCCTATGGACGCCATGATGGTTTTAGGCATTAACTATGTATGGTTTATGAGTAAAAACAGACGCGTGTAAAAAGACGATTATTAGACGGTTTGCTAAGGGATTCTTTGGTTAATCAGTGTCTTGTTATTTTGGCAGTCCCTTCCTTAAGGGCCCTTTGACCGATCTCTGTTTAAAATTGTTTGGTCTGTTGTGGTTTCAGGTTGTCAATCGTTTTTGAAATTATTGACTTCAAGAATGGGAAACGACGCACTTTTGTGGACAGCGAATGTAAATAAAAATTGATTTTATTGTTACAACTATGGCGATTTAATTAGGTATTAAATACTTAGTGTTACGGGACGATCAGATTAAGACATGTAAATATAGTATTGAAATTATTGTATGTACTTAGGATTCTTTTATCGTACTTTAATTCTTATCAGTAACCTAGGATATGTGGCTCTCGTAAAGAATATTTATGTTCATACACTGTGAACGGTAGTATCTTATCAAAAGTTTATTAATTCTGTAAAATTTGGATTTTTAAAAACAGCCAGCAGTCTCAGTTTTAAAAATTGCACGTTTTCACTGGGAGAACAGATTCTAATGTATCTATTGGATTGTTCTAGATGGCTGGAAGATTTTCTTTTTAACCACTTTCACGGTGCTTCTTAAGCCAAGCATAATCCTCATCATCTCTCTGTGGTGCAGGCGTAGAGGGACAACTTTTTGATGTACCGCCATCTTGAATATCAACCAGCAGACTCTGTCTGCAAAGCATAGAAACGGTACTCATCTTACTTTCCTTATCCTTCCCACGCCTCATGCGCGCTCGCCTGAATTTATTAGCAATCTGGCTGAACCGACCGCTTGATTCGCGGCATCTCTTTGCCGATCGCGGCAAAGATTCACAGCCTCGACTCAACGACAGCCGCTCGTACGTGTCGGGATCTACGTTTATCATTCCAGCACTTGCCGATTTTATAAGATCCGTCCTGAGTATCCCAGTCGCTACGTTAAGATCAGATTCGGCCCTGGAGTCACAGGCGACATCGTCGAGACGATCAATCCTTGGATCGTGGGAATAGCAGCCTGGACCACGAGATAAAAAATCTTCCTTAGCTCTCTGGATCCTCAGAGCACGTAACTTCGAAGCTGGTTGATCATCCTCGGGAATACTACCAGAGTCAGGTCTGCGTATCAGTGTTGATTGCTCCGAAGATGATGAGCGTGACAGACATCGACCTTCCTTTCGTGCGACTGCAGTTGAAAGTGCAGTAAGTTTATAAATAAGTGCTGGTGATATTTTATCATCGGATCCTCGATTAACTAACAATTGATCCAGTTTAGAATAATTTTCACGCCTTTTATCAGCACTTGGAAGAGATCGAGTACCTATGAAGCCTGCACTTGTACTTTTGAGAATCTCACGTGTACGATGTGTACGTTCACCGGAACCGGAAGCTGATGTGAACTTGACGTCTTCCCTTATTATACCAGTGCTGGCACTTTTTTGAACGTCATGCTTGTGAGGACCTGCTATTGCTTTTCTTACTTCCTCCTGATACCTTTCCATCTGCGTGCGCACCCTTCTTTCGCTCGAGGGCGAACGCCATATCGGTGATCCACTTCTGCTACTGGCTGGACTTCCGGCGTCTTCTAACTTTTGATTGTATCTTTGTATCATTATTCGAATACTCGGCGATGTTTCCTTTGGCGATGATTTGTGATATTCTTTTCTTGAGAGTATAGGCGACTGGGGCAATGGCGGCCTTTTTGAATCCACTTCATGTTTTCTTCTGCCTTGCATACTGGGTGATGCCGAATTTGATCTGCTGTTATGTAAACGCATCAAAGCCTGCGCACCAAACTGCTCAGTATTTGCTGTTTGGTTGGATGCACTGACCGGAACACCTGTTTGACTTTTACCGCCACCTTCGACCTCGCTGGAATTGCATCCCGCAGCTTTCCCTCGGCTGTCCCTTCTGAAGGGTGAGAAGATCATGCGTTTCGTCTTCACGAATACGCTGCGTGCTCCGTTCTTATCTTTTTTTACAGGCGATTCTTGTGTGTCTGAGAAATTTCCACTGTTGCGATTTGACGAATGACCTGATGACGTTTCTTGTGAACACGACTCATTGTTTGCTGTACGGACTACTATTTTGTTCAAGGTATTTTCATTTATTCTTATTCTCTCCACGTTAGGAGTTTCTCTAAAGGCGGAAACTGTTAATGGTGTTGTCTTCACTCTTGTTGGCTCTTCGCAAATATCAGCTTGAACACTTGAATC
This sequence comes from Calameuta pygmaea, assembly GCA_031762395.1. NCBI lineage: Eukaryota > Metazoa > Arthropoda > Insecta > Hymenoptera > Cephidae > Calameuta > Calameuta pygmaea. The sequence goes on along the minus strand of JASANN010000069.1, from coordinate 189,795 downwards.
TTCCGGCTCGACTGGCCGCCATTTATAACCTACTTGTGTATCTGTTAATCGACGGGTTTTTAATATTTTCCTTTGTCGGGTATCCTTATCGACAGTGATAACGACATCTTCGTCTTCCGTGCTGCTCTTCCTTCCGGTATTTTTCATTTTTTCTTTTGTCTCTGACGTCTTACTGTTCTCGCAATTATCAACATTTCCCATGGCAGATGATAAAGGACTGACGTGTGGTTTTTCTTTGTTTTCTTCTAATTTTGATGCTTGATTTTCATGTTCCTTCGGCCTTGCTGGCGCAGCATCAACTTTCATTGGGGAACGGTCGCTTTCAGTTTTTTCGAGTTTACCTAAATGAAGAAACTGTGATAATTGCATTGCAGCGCGAAACTGTGTATACGGTTGTTCAACACATTTGAATTTACCTTGTAAAAAGTTGTCTTCTCCTGGTTCATAGATACCTGTAATAGCATCTCTTATGCTGGAGAGTAACATCTGCGCGCTCTGACGGTGATAATCGGAAACAGCTGGCGTCCTATTCTCTCGGCTAGTACAAAATGCATCTGCATTATCCTGCAGGCACTGATTGTACCGATACGCGAACGTGGACTCCAATTTCTTTACCTTCAGAGAAGTACAACAAAAATTTATACATTAATCATAAGTAAGATATTAGCTGAATTTTTCTTTTTATCAAAATTTATAATTTATCTATACGATTTACCAAACGAAGTAAACTTCTCTTTCGGTTCTCGTCCATATCTTTGGCTTCGTTAATTTTCTTAATCAAATTACTGCACAAATCCTTTTGTTGCTCTAAGGTACGTTCGAAAGATTTCTGAAACATATTTGCCTGACTGTAAAATACGATCTTGTTTTTCTACTGGCAGTGAAATTGAACTATCCAGTATTTTTTCTGCCATGAAAAAGTTATGAATTTTCTTGGAAGTATTTTCAATCGTGTGCTTTACACATCGATCGATATTTTTGCCGATATTTGTGAAACGGAAAATATGGAAGCAATAAAGATGAATTTAACGTTATTTTTGCTAGAAAACCGATCATGCTGTGATAAACACTGCACGCCATATGCATGTGGGTGGATTTCTTGTTAGTTTTGATTATGCGCACGATGTGTACTTTGCAAACCGGAAGTTGTACAAGCAACACGTTCGATTAATAACGATTTTGACGTTAAGGGTTTACAAATAACGCAACATTTTCAAAAATAATGTTTTCCACAAATGATAACCAGTACTCTAAAAAAAATTCCAAACTATATTCCAGACAAGTAACCTTTCTATTTAAAAATGTCTTTGCTATGAAAAACAGAAGGAGAACTTCCGGTATCTACCTTTAACTTCCTCTCCATCACGAAAGTCTCTTCCGCACTTCCTGTCCCGACTTCACTATCTCGTCCTGAAATCAGAACATTCTGCTTCGGATTTTATAATTTTAACTCTGAAAATATTCTTACCGGAAGTCTCAACCGTTTTCGAAGACACACAAGAGGGTTCTACAGTTGCTCGACGAATTTTTCTAAAAAAAAAAAATGAATATTTTTATTGCACACAGCAGTCAACGAAGAATCCATAACAAATAAAATCTCTTAGAAAAATTACCCTAATTTTTCCACATTATTTTCAATCTCTTTAAAAATTGTCAAGAAATCCTGACGTCCATTTGGATCACCAAATCCACCGTCATCTTCTTTAGATCTAGATGATACGAATGCACTCTGATGAATATTTTTTCTAGTCGCCACATCCGGCACAAAATCAGCTTCCTTATTGTCTGGCGTCGTGATGGAATCCAACGTGACAAGACCTTCTTCTTTGGATTCTTTGACCGTAGCTCGTGCAGCCATAGGATGAACCTCACCAGCTTCGACCAAAATGACTGGTGACGGCTCGTGGCTGGAAGTAACTGTACCCAAAGGAACAGCGATACTGGTCGTTTCACTAGCAGCTACACAATATATAGGAGTTTGATGAGGTTGAAGTTCAACCATTGGACTAGCAGTCTCTTCAATGACGTCTTCAATATCAACTATCATAGCTTCCGGTTCAGAATCATCAAGTGCAATATCTTCAACATTCTCTTCTGCAATCATTGAATCCGAACACATTCGAGAATCAGCTGCAGTAGAGAAGATCAGTTTTATAATTATGAAAATAATCATTTTTATTTTTCATTTGATTTACATGACGATCAAGTACCTACCAGCCATGCATTCTGCTTCTAATTCCTCCATGTCATTTAATGACAAACTTGAAGGCTGTCGAATTGGTGTTTCATCACGTTGACTTCCTTCCACTACGCTGCCCACAGATTTTGATCTTGTTAATGGTAAACGCGAGGCTCTCTCGTCTGTAATCAAAGAATGTCCAATTACCTGATATGTTTATTTTATTATTAAATGACAAAAATTAATGATCTCACGAGTAGCGTTCACTGTCATCACTCCTATGGGTCCTCTGTAGGCTGGATTTAGAAGACGGAAGGTTGATGATTCTGGTGAGATACCCTGACTCTTTTCCCATTCGTAAAGTTTCCTTGTAAATTTACGTGATATTCCTTCAAAACGATAAAATCCTGTTGACGTATGTACCAATACTTCTTTCTTTTGCGGCGACGAACCAACCACACGTCTTAGTTTGGATAATCTGTTTGATTCAATAGACACGATTAATTAATTTTGACCATAAGTCCGTTAAAATAATTTATTAAATAATTACCTGGCTTCCCTATCCAGTAATTTTTCCTTTTGCCTCTCGAATTTATGGTGCTCCCTTTCAATTTTACTCCATTCTCTTTCCAGTAACTGAAACTCTTTGTCTTCCGGCGTCTTCCAGCTTTTCCCAAGCTTCGAAGTGCCACTTCCGGGCGAAGTCCCCGAATCCATATCATCCTCAACACGACCAGCCTTTATCTTCTTCCATTCTTCCATCTTCTTAATGAACTCTTCCGACAAGTGTGGCTTATTATGCTCACCTTCAGACTTCGTTTCCGGTTTAGAAGTCGAGCGCCACAATTGCCAATCGGTAATACGTTTTCGACCAGCTTGCTGTTCACTGCCGATAGGACTGTGAGGACTTTTTTTAATTCGTTTCCACTCTTGCAATTTTTTCTTAAATTCCGGAGTAAGTTGCTCCTCGCCCAATAATTGCAAATTTGCAGAATCTCGTTCTCGCGCTGACGACCCTAGTCCACGTGGGCTTAGATCATGAGTCGGCGACACCGGTTGTAAATTACTGCTATGTGAACTCGCCTTTAGTTTCTCCCATTCTGCAAGCTTTCGATAAAATTCGGCACTCAGTTTATCATGAAGCAGTTGGTAGTTCCGTTGTATCTCAGCCTGAATATTAGGATTCGTCATATCGTTCTCCAAATTCTCAGCACTGGCGTTGTAGCTCTCCAAACCATCCGCTTCTGCAATTTTTAAGCGACGTAAATATAATAACAAAGGCCACCTGATAAATTACCATTTTTACATTAACATTATTTATGTTCATTTAGACTCGTGGAATTTGAAACAGCAACTATTTTCTCAGCCATTCGCGCAAATCTTTTGCATACACTTCTCTACCAGGGGACCCAGTCTATTTTCTTTTTTTTTCAGCAGCCACACTTTCTGCTACTTTTATCCAATTCTTTTGATTCACTTTAAAAACATGCAGTTCTCCTGCATTTACAGACATTTCATTATCGTATCAACAATGAGAAGCAAAACTCTTTTATACCGAGAGTCTAAACATATTGCCACGTGATCCATGAGAGATTTTAAAGTAGCATATTGAAAGCTACCCTAAACACCGATTCACCATGTGGCAAGACCTTGGATACAGAGTTATTTTTGTTATTACTGGAGAGGGCCGCAGAGTCTCGTTATTGCTAGCCGAGATTTGTGATCGTCATGAGAAAATGTAGTTCTCTAAAGTGTTCCACGAATCCGGGAAATATTCAACGTAGAGTCGATATAACGCACAGTACTATTATTAATACCTGATAGATTAGATACGTGGGAACTGATAGGAATAATTGAAAATTTATTTGATTTCATAATATCAATTCTATTAATCTGAATCATAAGATTCAGATTAATAGAATTGCAAAAGCTGAAATGATTTTATTTTTAGGATCAATAATAAATTTATAAGTGGTTTTTTTTTTTTCAAATTTTTATCTTCATTTATAACCTCGTAAATTGTCATGCGTCGAATCATTTATATGTCATAAAGACATCATGAGTTTTACATCACGCTTAAGTTTTTACGCCATTTTTTGTTCTATTTTGAATTCAATTACCGATTATAGGAATACAGGTATTCCGTATGCCGATCGAATTACAGTCATTTATTTGACTCCGTGTAACGTCATTTTGTATACGCTCGTTATTTTGAAATAACTGTCACTTTGAATGTTCAAGGAGTTCAAGCTTTTCGTTTAACGATCTGACAGCATGTTACGATCATGTTGCCACATAAATTTACAGTGTTTTTAATTCGTGAAATTTCAAAAATTGATAATAAATTTCCGTGCTTCAGTCGTTATCTGTCAAAAAGAATATGTCCTACGGAAAAAAATTCCTGTAAATTACCAAAGGAAAAAATTGGTGGTCGAATAATTCGTAATCGATGTATGGAATACAAAAAGTCTCTTGCGAAATGTCCAAAAAAATCATATCAGGAGTTATGCTGCAAGAAGCTTTTCGAAAAAGCGTTACCAAAAGTATCTGATGATTATTTAGAAAAATTTGTATTATATTAATAAATATTTGTATTATTACAACAGTGCGAAAATACAACATCGGCAGATGATTACAGGAAGGCTCTCGTGTCGATAAAGATTCGTGCGAATAAAATGATGAATTACGTGAAAGAGTCGGTGATGGGAATTCGCAAGGAATTAGAGGAGGGATTGGTAGTTTCAAGAAACGAAGAGACGTCGAAGATGCACAATATTTTGCAAAGCGTCGAATACAAAGCAGTGAGGTTGTCGGAAATGGATCCGCATTGTGGAATGTCCAAGAAAAAAGATATTCTAATGTTGAACGACAAAGCAAGGCGAGAATTAAATGTTTGGCAAAGCGACAGTGCTCCTGGTATTCGAAAAATCAAATCAGACCTGTCAAAACTTGAGCAAGATGCAAAATTCAAAGGAGAAACGGCAATGGCGTTGATACAGTGCTGTCGCAATTGCAGATCCCCGTTAGCTTTAAAAGAATGCATAAAGAATAATGCAGAAGAAGCCATGAAAATAATCGAAGTAGCAAACACCGAGGCGAAGAAACGTTTAGACGTCATTAAAGAATTGAAAAATACGACATTCAAAGAAAACCGCGCAGTAGCCTCCGAAATAACAAACTGGTACGGGAAAGAAATGATGGACATGTCAAATCACTTATCGGACTGTATCGAGGGTATTATAAAAGCACGACGCACTAATAAATCGACACGTTCATAAATATCGTTCTCACCGACTCTATAATATTTATTTGAATTAATAAGATTTCCTTATAGTTGCACAAAATCTTAGTTTTTCCATCTAGATTATAACCTGTTGTTATTATATCAAAGTTCGACTTGCCGTCAAAGAACGATCCAATTTTGCTTGGACTTGGCGGAACGGATGTTGTGTTGGTTAGAAAAGCCTTTTTCACTTTGTTCCACTTTGAATCGTGTCGTTGCATCTTTGGGGACGATGCCAAGGATTCAGCCCTTAATGATCGCTGAAACTTATCAATGATTCACATGAATTTTAGCATGTTTTTCATACAAATTTCATTTTCATATAACATGCATAGAGTTTTTGTATCCAAAATAACGATACCTGTCTCTTGTATTCTGGTACATCCTGACAGGTTTTTGACTTTGTTACTGTATAACGTGAACTAGATGATACAGGGGTTGTACCAGTTGACATACTTCTAGAAATTTCATATTCCTCCGAGGTCGAACGATCTTCTGCAGAATCTGGTAACAGGGTAAACAGTGGCGATGTCGATTCTGGGGATGATATGCTTCTTAGTTCTTCGCTAGATGGCACTGTAATCGTCAGGGTTGGCGTTAACCTCCTTGCAGCAAGGTCCACAACTTCACCACCAGGAGTCGACGGTTTTGGCGATAAGGTAGGACTTTCCGAAGTCACATGAATACGTGGTCTGCTGCATTCCGCCTGTTCTCCCACAAAAGGTTATCTTAAAATTATTGCTACACTATTGTTATACCATAAAAATGTTATATCTGATTGGTACCAGGGTAAAACCTGTCTACTTGGAATACTAGACAATGGATAAATAACGATTGTGTAATATCTGCCATTATCAAATTCTTAATTACAAGATCAAAGATCAATGAGTCTTGGCTGTATGCAAAATATAATTTTGAAATGTATCGCACTTTGACATTGATATCTCGAATCACTTAGAGGAGGTTATATTTTTAAATCCCAGTGGCAACGCAGAAGTCGAGGAATTATTGGCTGTTAACGAAGATCCGCCTTTGTAAGTCGAACTCAATCGTATTTAAGATGTAATCTGAATCGTGATAGACTATTCATATTTCTCAAAGCAAAATCATCCGATGACTTTTATAACACAATTATCTTTTACCATAAGAATCTTCAAAAGCCACCATTAAATGCTTCTCTCTGATCTTCTACCCTCATCTCTCTGGAATGCATCTAATATTGAACTCTGGCGTAAACAATGCTTGATAACAAAAACAGCATATGGCGGTATACAAGTGGGAAGTTACCTCCTGTAGAACTTCCGAGGATTCAAAGCTGGAAATTGAATAACCGTCTTCACTACGGAAGCTACCACGTACCGGATATCGTCGTATACTTTCACGACGTAAGTTAATCATATCCTTTACTTTTCCCCATGGCGTCTTGCATCCCTTATCACTTTTTCTATTAACACCGGTACCGTCCTACAAAGAAGTTCCGCCAAAAAATATTTCATGCCGAAATCAAGTGGTATTATTTGTGTTTAAAATCCTTTTTTTTTGGCTTATCCTAATTACCTTAACAAAGCGATTATTAAATGCACTGCTGTGGGACATTGCTAGATCGCCGTCAAGGGAACGACTTCTGCGACTCGAATCCTCATCTCTGACGTCATTCTGAATTCGTGTTGATAGTTGACCGGAATGGTTTGAAATGCTTTTCTGTACACCTGTTAAACGAGTTGAAAATATTTGCAGTGGATAAACGAGGAGGGATAACGTAAACTCTTTGGATTCTGTGCCTTATAATTTTAACATGAATAATACATTGAGATTGTATTTTTGCAGAAATTGATATCAAATTGGTATTCGTTATTCCAGTCATTTTTGAATCAACTTGTACTCACTTCATACATTGAATGGTACAAAGATTATATTTGTATCATGCACGGACGGATGCTTTAAGAAATATATCAGACCAGATATATTATTTTTAGTATCTATATATTATATCCGATTTGATATGTGGAGATCACGGGATAATGGTGTTAATTAATAACAAAAAAAAAGTATAAATTAATATACATATACAATAATTTTTACCAGGTGATACATCTTCCGTAGAAGAAGAAGATGACAGTGTACCAGGAGTAGGCGGTACAGACATTTCTGAGGTACGATGAGATGAACCGGAAGTAAGGCAGGTTTCTATATTTTCCGGTACCCTGAGGTATCTGATGACATCAGAATCTCCAGTACCACCGGTATAAGCTCTTTCCCATTTAAAGGCAGCTTTCACTTTTGTCCACTTTGACACCTTTGGCGCTCCGTGCACTAGGCTGCTACGCTGCTTCCTGGAGGTTTGATGAGCGAAAATACGTGATGAATCCGGACTACCAAAAACAGGCTGATCGACGCCGACGGAATCGCTCCTCTGGCGTTGGACCGATGGTCGAAAGTTACGTCTTTGTGGAACATCTGGACCAGCTGAGAGCATGGCACCTAGTAAGGACTCAGCGAACCCAGCATCCTCCTCAGGTATAACAGGATCTTCACCAGATAAAAGTGACTTCTCAGCATCCCTATGGGCAGTCGCGAGCGCTCTCAATCTTTCAAGCTCTCTGACACGTCTCGAGAGCTTTGCATTTTGTTCACGAAGATTCAAAACCTGTTCCATGAGTGTATACAATCGATCTAAGTGATCGAAAGCATCTTCAGCGCCCAGGGATGCTGCGAATGCTGACGCAGATCTGGATAAGGAAGCTGGATGCCCTTCTCCCGGAGTAGGCAATCCCATGAGATAATCAAGAAACTCTCCCTCTTTTTGAAGCGCTTCTGCATCAAGATGAGCTTTATGCTTCGAGAAAGCTTCTTCAAAGATATTCCCTTCAGGTATTGGATCTGGGGGTGGTGTTGGTAGCTGACCTGTGTCGACCTTATCACGACGAGCTTTTCTCTTCTCTTTACAGAAATCTCCAGGAGGAGACGACGTATCAGCTGTTTTACGATGAACTTTTTCCTGCCGATTCCCAGCATCCTCAGATTCGTGCCCTTTAACGCTGGTTGGTCCATCCTTGCTACCGGATGAACTCGCAATCGCAGAATCCTCAAGTTCACCAGGTGAACTTATCTTTTCAGCCATTTGAAATTCCTTCAAGTATCACGCAATAGCGCATGACTAGATACACTGGGCCATTTCACACTGTCTCACTGTCTTCTCTGTTCCCAAAATTACTCAGCATCCGGAAACTGTAGAAAATATCCCAAAGACACCTCACTCTCTACCACGAGAAAATGCACTTTTCCCTAAACACAGTTATCTTTCACATCATTATTAAATACCGGTCCAATATGATAGCAGATACAAAATCAAAGAGATCTTATCGCGAGATGAGAGCTACGCGTTTCCCTGTACCAAACTGACATCCCTGGCTTAGATCCAATTACTCAGGAACGTCCGGTAGCGCCCTCGACTCTCGCATACAAGCACTTTGCGCAAAAGCTTGCGCGGAACGTACTAAGCTTTGAAAGTTTGTAACAAAAATTTTTTTTTCGAATTTACATAAAGTTTCTAAAGTCAGACCATTCGATGACCATCTTGACGTGTAATTTTAGGTTCAAATCTCTTATTTTACTTTCGAATTTCCGGAAGACATCGACACTCGCAGTAGAGAATTCAGTAAGACGGTTAAAGAAGCTACGGAGAAAGTATTGCACTTTGTGTAGTTATTTTCGGCCGCAGCGCCGGCATTAACATATTTTCGTTAGGATGTAAGCTCAACCCCACCAATACCTTCGTAGATCGTGAAAGCATTCGGCCATGCTTTTCTCGGTTAGCTTTTACCGTGGCTTCTGGCGTTTACTAAGCGTGCGTGAATGCGTGCAATACGTTTTGGAAATAAGTGCGCATGCGCACACGAGAAACGGTTGAAAATAGATACGCGGAAGACGCAGACTCCGACGCCTGCAGAACATAGCTGGGTTCTTCGATGATGTTTATTTATGTTTAACAATATCCAATCAGTTTCGAGCTTTATTCCCTTGACGTTATCGATGATATCCAATGTGTTATTCCCAATCGCATCTTATCTCGCTGTATCATAACAATCAGAACTTCTGTTTTGGACCACCAGTATGTCTACGGTGAAACCATAAATTTCAACTAAAATAAGGACTTAGTTTTTAAGCAAATAATTTTTTATTTATGAATTTCAAAAAATTATAACATTTTTCATCTTGTTCATCATTCAAATTATTCTTGCATCGGTAACTTCGTCAAATCGGGAATTGGTATTGCTGTTATCGTTGCACCTAATTGTAAAGAAACAGCGTAATCATATTTATCTAAATACTCAGTAATTTATACTCGCCTATTATAAGACTGGACATAATATAAATTGTTGATAGACATGACATCTTCATGTAGAGTCTCATAAAAAATCCTGTCACGTGTGGAAGTATTCTCATCACACCTATGACAGTGCATCTGAATAAAATGGTTAATGTTATTGTAAATTATATAAAAATCTAGGATATTATTCTAATGGAATATCGTTACCTTACAGACGTTGGATAATTTTCCAAAATTGCTATATTTATTGACGTATAGCTAACTGCGTAAGAAGCTAATGTGAATATTGATAGTACGACACGTGTGACGTTACTTGATGCAAATACAAATGTAAGCAATGTTGTAGCCCCGATTAGACCGGATGATACTGTAAAACAGAGAATTACGGTTAGTCCTCACGTGTTAACAACCGTCATCGACGGTCAGCATTTACGAGATAATCAATGTGAAGTGAACATTTTATAAAACGAGAAATAACAGCTTGTCAACAAGACGCTATTTTTAAATCTATAATTTATGTGTGGCTGGCTGTGGATTTCGTTGGAAAATCACAAGGTGATTTCTGCAGCTTTTTGACATAAAAAATATCAAGTTTAACGAGCCTGTAATATCTTTGAACTACATTGATTGAATGGATGTTGAAATATTTTCTTGTTGGTTTTCCAATTTATGGGTAAATGCCCTGGAGGTTAGGTGGGCAAAAATAAGTAATATACTGACTTGTTAGTAATTTTCTTCCAACTATATCAATTCCAAGTACGAGAAGTATTTCACCGAGTATGTAGCTCAGTGACATAAGTAAAAAATATTTGAAACGAGCGTCATTGACTTGGTGACAATTTTCCAGAAATCCTGAAGCCAACATTCCAGAATCTGCTACACAGGACGTATCGTCCTTCAACGGATTCATTTTCAGACCTTTTGAAGTTTCTTGCAAAATGTGAGAGTCCCATAATGCAAGCCATATAAACCTGGATAGTATATTAATATAATTTTCTGTCATTACAGTAAATGATAAAACGCTTTATGTTAATCACCCAGGAAACAATAACAGTGAAGTCAAAAGTCCCAATAGCGTGATGCGTCTGAAAGGCTGTTTAAAAATTTTTATAATTCTTTTTATAGTCACAATGAAATATCTGTGGACATTATTTAACATCGTTCTTCGCTGCTCTTCGAACTCTTCTTCAGGTTCTACACAACCATCCAATTCACATGGCTGAAAGGAATGATTCATTTAATGACACTTGCATTGCTGACTTATTACGGCAATTAAGAAATTCACGATGGAATAATTGTATTCGTTAATTATTACTGTGAACGATAAGTGTTCCGGTTAGATGAAATCATTTTGTAATTCAACTTGCTGATTTACCGGATAATTATTGCCGTGCCTCGAATAATTAACTGCATATATTTGCTGAAGAACTGCAAGCGCTTGCTCAGGATACCGACGATAAAGTAGATACCGAGGACTTGGCGGTAATAAACTTGATGCGCATGCCATTATTAGAGCTGGTGCCCCACCTAATCCTGCCAGGACTCTCCAGGAACTTGGTCTAAATTCATTGCCAAGCATACGAACTACGGAAGGTACAAGAGACCAAGATACACCTTATTAAAGAAAAAATGAAGAAAAGTATTAGTAATATTTTGTAAACGTTATATAGTATAATTTGGTAAAATTTATAATCAAGAAATATGTAATGTAGTATAACTTGGTAATGTTCATAATTAATACTCTACAAGTTTAATTATTACCCAATGCTGACATATAGCCAATTATCCATAAAAGATCAATAATGACTAAGGAAGATCCTCTTCTTTTTGCAGGTAGACACTCTATTAAGTAAACTCTTAACACTGCATTGCTTCCTGCCACTCTACATAGAGTTTACTTTAGATTCTAATCATTGTAATTAATTTATCAGGGTTAACTTGCTTACAACTTACCCTACGCCAAGCATAAATATGGCAAGGTTTATAAAGAAGTATGTTTGCGCAAATGAAAGTCCTATGGATGCACAGAATATTACAACCATAGTGACTGGAATTGAACCTTTACGACCATTCATATCTGACAATGTTCCAAAAACAAAACCTCCTGCAGCCATACCTGGTCAAGATATAAATACATCTTGTGAATGATAAAATCAGAATTGATTAGGATGTGATTGCCTGTGCAAAGATTGTTATATAGAATTATCAAAATTAGTTTTTTTTACCGATTAATAACATTGCGTTCAGCGTCAAGTCAGTGTTTTTGTTGAGTTTCAGATCACATGTCAATAATGGTACGATTATGGGAACCATAAGGGATGCACTAGCCTCTGCCAAAGTGCACATTCCACATAGGACAATGAGAAAATAATTACACAGACCCCATCCTGTGAAATCAAATTGGTTAATAATTTTTAAATACTAATTACAACGCGCGAACCTGTTGTTGTAATTGCCGTTTCGCATTTATCATCCATTTCTTTGCAACAGGAGATCAATGCTGTTGTATTAGAAAATTTTCCAGTGCTTTCAATTCAAGGCTAAATTCCGTCATTAAAAAATTGCATAAATGACGCAGTTCACGTAATTGCGTTATTTGCTTTGAACGTAACGTTCAGAGCATTAAAAGAGAAATATAGGCAACCTGTTGATTGGTTTAGCCCTGTACTGATATTCTTAATACTAGGTGTGACTTTCTAAAGAAAAAAAAAACTACAAATATAAAAAAGAAACCCATTTATTGAAAGGAAATTAAAAAAAATATCATTTTCACAAGTACAGTCAAGTGGAATATCATCTCACAGAGGATTGCCAATTTTTGCAATCACTGATCTACAAAAATCTTTGTTCGTGACTTTTGCTTCTGATGAAAAGTGAACGTGGAACACGCAATCGCCTATTGAGAATATGTATTGCATAAGGAATTTTTTCCTTTACGTGTCCTTGAAATAATCCTTGGATGCATTAACATCAGGCTTCATTGTCTTCTTGCCTGGTTTCCAGCCAGCTGGACAAACCTCACCATGTTCGTCTGTGAACTGGAATGCCTGGACCAATCTGAGGGTCTCATCAACGGATCTAATAGAAATAAAAATAATCATTTTTCTAATTTCTAATTGAATACTGTTTTGTAAGTATTACTATGACTTTCAACATTGAAAAGCAAGCCATTTGCAAAAATACAAATTAAATAAAACCAACCTGCCAACAGGGAGGTCATTGACAGTAATTTGGCGAAGATTCTGTTTGCCATCGATGATAAATAAACCACGGAATGGAATTCCAGTCTCCTCATCAAGTACTCCATAATCACGGGCAATCTTAGTACTCTTATCTGCCAAAAGAGGGATCTTCATTTCACCTAGACCACCCTGCTTACGAGGTGTATTGACCCACGCAAGATGACTGAAGTGAGAGTCAGTGGACGCAGCAATGATTTCACATCCAATTGCATGGAATTCGTCTGCACGATCCGAGAAAGCGATGATTTCAGTGGGGCACACGAAAGTACTAGGCAAATAATGTTTATAAATTAGTCAGTTAGATGTTAAATAGTTGGTAATGCTATCGCAATGACTACAAAATGTCTCAAACAGTAAATTTAGATGATTGAAAATACTTAAAATCTTAGCTAATCAAATAAACTTCAATTTAGTAATCAATCTTATCGGTATAGATAATACACATGACAAAGATGTACTATATATTTAATACACGAGGTAAGCTATATAATAAGTATAAAAACATTAATACCATTAAATCGAATATTAAACTAACTAAATTAGTAATACAGGAGAACAAAATACTTACAAATCCAATGGGTAGAAAAACAGAATTAGATATTTGCCCTTGTAATCCTCAAGGGAGATATCCTTGAATTGACCGTTAACAACAGCAGTGCCTTTGAAGGCAGGAGCTGGTTTCTGTAGTGCAGGAATAGGCATGATGAATTTTCTATAAAAATAAAACCATGAACAAATATTAATATCCCAATTAGAGAAACTAATCCTTATCAAATGAGTTCACTGATGGTGCAATATAATGTAACCGACCAACGCTATTACGTAAATCATATCACTAACGTTAAAGCACTAAAATAAATAAAAATAATAAACATCAAAAATTTTCATCTCTAATAAGACTTTCCACGATAGATAAACAATGATGGCCTTTGATTTCTATTTACGGCAGCTAATTCCATGGCGTCGATATTGACAATATTTAAACGAACACTGATCATAGCAAGGAATGAAGCCGGAAATAATGATACGTTAAAAGAAGAACGTAACTTAGACACGTAGGAAATGGTTAGTAAAAGATAAAAATTCATGAATAGAAAAAAGTATGACGCCGGTATGTTAATGATGGTAACTATGTATAAGTCATCCCTCGGAACATATAACAAAAAATGCGGTAGAAAGATAAAAGTCTGCGAATTTAAAGTGATATCTGATCGGGATGATATTCGTTTTAAACTATCGGTTGGACACCTTTTGCTTATAGACTAATAATTATCGGGAACCTTGAAAATGATGCAAGAAACATCGAGAACCGCCTTAACGCTTATACCCAGCGCCAAGGAAAAGAGATAAAACCTAATATATATTAAACCTTGAAATCAAACAATAAAATAGCTAAAGAACGTACGCATAAAAAGTTGACTGATTACGCAATTTATGGAGTCAGTGTACTAAAATTGTGTCAAATTTTTCTTTGTACGTCATGCTGAGCCCTAAGGGGATGTATCGTTCTCAAAAAAAGGACCGTTACAATTTAGAATTTACAGATGGCTGTGCTCTCGAGATTAATTTGTAAAACTGATGAAAATTGAATTGTTGCATGCTTCTTTTACGTCATTGTAGTCATACGATTTCCCCAAGGCTCTGTATTAAAATTGTAAATAACCAGTAATATTTGTAAGTAGAACAGGAATGTTGCTCACCGGAGTTTTTGAAGCTGGAGAAGGACCAACCGTTCGCTTGAAGATCTCGAACAAGAGTGAACTCCAGCAAGCAACCGGTTACGAAGACAACTTACTTGCCAATTTAATGAAAGTACTGGATCACTGTGACGTATTTTACTTGTTCGGACTGTACGGCGATATAATTCGTGGCAACGCTGCTTCCGTCCTGATATCTTTTGTCCTTCTCTTGCCGTCACTGTGATTGCGTATTAGCTTGCGCAGAATACATCATATTTGTATACCAGGGTTGCAACGGAAAGTCTCTAGAGGAACAGTGATTCTAGGTTATCCTATGTTGTATTTGAGCTTTTACATTGCTAATAATCTAATTAATTCTTTTTAGATTATGACTTATTAATAGTTTTACTTAATTATTCTGCGGTGGGATTAGTAAAATTGTTATTGGATTATATACAAACATGAGTTCATGAAATTTTAGTTTGTCATGCTGTTTCATTGTGTACAAAGTTACTAGGTACTTTTATGTAAATTAAGTAGTTGTATGTACAATAGCATATAAGTACAGGTGAACTTTAGTTGTTTTCTATACTTGGGCGAAGAAGGAATCATCATTTATTAAAGTTTGAGTAGAGGCATTAAAGCTATAGGTCAAAGACGATGAGTTCGATTAGTTAGATTTGCAAGAAATTTAGTGTAATTTTACAATTATGTGGAATTGAAGAAGATTCTAACCATTTTCTGGAATAAATAGTTTCATTAGTAATGGGCTTTGTAGTTGTTTTTAGTATTGTTCGTTACTTCTATTATGAGATTTCTTGTTCAATCATTTGATGTATGTCAGAGTGAAAACTATAAAACTTTTTTAGTATGTCTGGAATTGTACAGTATGTGATTGTTCGTGGTGACCTTTTAAAATCACTTGGGTGGCCTGTTGGCGCTGTGATTGCTCAAGCATGCCATGCATGCTGTGCCGTCACACATCTTTTCTATAATGATCCAGATACACAAAAATACCTCGCTGATTTAGATAATATGCATAAGGTAGTGTTAGAGGTAAGTTTCTTAATAAGGTAGCTTTCATAATATTTTACTGTATTATATTCTATTAATATTCAACGATAAATTTTCAGGCTCCTGATGAAAAAAGCATCAATGATTTAAAAACAAAATTGGAGGAAAACAACGTTAGCCATAAGCTTTGGATAGAGCAACCAGAAAACATTCCAACATGTTTAGTCGTTAAACCATATCCAAAGGAGCAAGTACAAAAATATTTTAAGAAATTCAAATTGTTTAAGCACTAATTGTACATTTAGGATTTTCAAGAAGAATAAAGGTGCTGCATATTATTGAAAATAGAAAAATCTAGTTCCTGAATATGCATTCAAATTTAATTATTATTACTTTGCTAATTAAGTACTATTATAAAGACATTTTTATAATTATACAAGCACCGCCAGGACGTCCCGAGGGACGAAATTTAACGCTATAACCTCCGTCCCTTCCCACCGAGCAAGCTCAGTGAGTTAAGTGTAAGAGACCGCTTCAGTGCTTCTAAATATTTTTGGCCAGAATTTCTGCTTTTCAAGTGTTAATACTTTACTTCATTGATTTACTTCATTATTTTAATATTTCAAAAACTTCAGTTCACTAGTTGATTCAGAGATGGCGCCACCTATCACTCCCAGGAGGCGCTGCCCCCTTATCGGCAAAAATTCGAGAATCTCTGCCCGCCCAAGCTACACGTTCGTGTTCAGGTTTAGTTCGGCTACGACGGAATACGCGTTATCAACGGAGGCGATGATTTTGGTAACGCCTAAAACCGTAGCGTTGTGCATCTCCTTACTCATTTCTGCGATATCCAGGCCTCCCTACCTCTCTGTATAAAGTATTTTGTACAATCTCCGTTACCTGGGGGATACGGTCAGTAAACTGTGAAGTGTATTGTATAACCTAAAAACTCTGAAACGTAACTTAAAGTCGTACGTATAACATATAACATTATTTCATAATCTGAACATTGTGTTATGAACAGTACGAAAATATTTGATATTAAACATTTTAGGCACTAAAGTTAAGCCAACAAGATGCCGAAATATTATTGTGATTACTGCGATACATATCTGACGCACGATTCTCCAAGCGTAAGGAAAACTCATTGCCAGGGTCGCAAGCACAAAGACAACGTAAAGTATTTCTACCAGAAATGGATGGAAGAACAAGCACAGCATTTAATTGATGCGACAACAGCAGCGTTCAAGGCTGGAAAAATTGCATCGAATCCATTCGCAGCAAATAAGGGAGCAGCAATTCCACCACCTCCAAATCTAGGCCCAAGGCCTGGTGTGCCGCCACAAGGTCCACCGGGAATGATGCCACCTCCAGGAATGCATCCAGGTGGACCAATGGGACCTGGAGGGCCAATGATGATGGGACCACACGGGCCGATGCCACCAATGATGGGAATGAGACCACCAATGATGGGACCAATGGGTCCTATGGGTCCTATGATGGGTCCTATGGGTCCAATGGGACCTATGAGACCTCCTATGAACGGACCACCACCACCTATGGCTGGACCTCCACCAATGAAAAAGTGATAACATTATCTGTCTATGTGGATTATCTTCATATTTTTTGGATTTCGTCTTTCTTGTATTGTGGGTAATTGTGTTGAAGTCGTATAATCTTCATGTTAGACATATTACTTAATAATAAACTATACAAGTCTTTGTGAATGAATGACTGTAAATAAGATTATGTTCAGTAAATCGAAGACATATGTATTGTTTCAACACTGGAATACATAATTTTTAAAATTTCTATGACAAATCATTTTTAATCTATCATAATATAGATTAGGTAAAAGAATAATCGTAAAGGACTTACATAAAAGCGTTAACAATTTATTTTACATTGTTATACATTTAATTATTTTCTGGTATATAAAGATATCAGTTATTAAGAAGTTCTCAATCAGTAGCATCAACATTGGGGCAAAATTCAACTTTTTTTACTCCTAATGCTCTCAAAATTCATTGACTATATACAGAAAACTTACTTTGTGACTAATATGAATGATCAAATTGTTCTTTATGATCCAAACTCTTAAGAGTAACAGTTTTACTTAATATATATATATATGCAATAATATCTATGTATTCGATACACTTTTGTAAGTATTGTGTAACATGCATAGATAAAACAAAAACAAAATAAAAATTGGTACATGTTACTGTAGAAGTAAATTATAACAAAATCTTTCAAGGTAGACATTTGGAATTCTTAGAAAGAAAAATTATTTCAGTAGAGAACAATCAAATTATATTTCATATTACTTATTCTTGAATCAATGATAAGTATTATTTATTTATTTGTCATTAACAGGTTTTACTATACAACCGAGGCATATTTAATGCGGAGAAAGTTTTTGACAATAAACAATTTATGATCAACTTATTTCATTAGGTCTCTGTTCTTAGGTGCAGACCATTTTAAAATTAACTGGTTAAAGGAATTGGTGTCTTTTTCTGTGATGACACCAGCATTCAATTTGACTTTTAATGCATCAGCTGCTGCCGTTAAACTTGGTATATTTAGATTTTTAGCTATTTGGATAGCAAATCGTGCATTTTTCTTTATAGCTTTCTTCCTTATAGGATTCTTGTTATTTTTCTTTTCTTGAATTAACTTGTTTTGACGTCTTCTCTCCAATTTAGCCTTCCGTCTTGCTTTCTTTGTATTTAATATTGGCTGTGAGTTAGGTATCATATTAGATGTATTTGCCATATAAGTTGGTGGATTCTGATGTTGCATTTGCGTTGACTGAGCATTGTCCTTGAGTTGATTATCATCAAGACGGACAATCTTATCAATTATGATGTCTTGATGTGAAAAACTACCTGTGTGAAGCTGATTCATTTGTATGCTATCCTGCGATGCATTATTATAATAAAACTGATCAGGAGTACCCTGAATATTATTTGAGTGACTTTCGTAAGGCAATTTCAGTGTATTAAAAGGCTGGTACTGCACTCCACTACAATTACTAATCCCCGTTGAAGGTCCAGCTTGGTTTAGATTTTGTGGTGGCACATTGTAAGGGTTATTATTATCGGTATGAACAAATCTTGCAGTATCCAAAGGCAAAAAGTTTTCTTGGCCTACATTGTTAGGCTTTGCGAAGCTACTGTTGCTCATGAAATTAACGTTGCAAGGATTCATTAAGGGAGGTGGCAGTGGTAGCAGCAGCTGCGGTGTAGCATGAATATCAAAAATTGAAGGAATTGGAGCTACCGTAGCTGCACAGGTCGATGGAGCTTCAATAGGAGTATTACTCGTTATTGTATGACTCGAATTTCCAGTATCACCACTGCACGGTGTTTTACCTGTATAACTTGTTTCTTTGTTAGATATCAAAGGATCCTTTTTACCAGCAACTAAATAACAGCGAGCAGTACGTTCTGGATTTCTACGTAATACTTTCTCTCTTTTTCCTTTCTTATTATTTTTATTAATCTTGCGTTGCTCCTCAATATAGCTCGTCCCATCATCTTTTAGTTTTTTAGCTTCGTTCGGTACGTATTGTCCAAAGAATTTATTACACAATACTACAATGTTTAAAAACATTCCAATAGGTACGGTTTTACTTCCGATTTGACGTAAATTATCAATTATATTAGTTATAGGTGATATTTTTGGTTTGTTAAGTTTCCCTTTTGAAGATTGGCATTTTAATTTCATCACCAGTTTACTTTCCAGTTTCAATAAACGCGTCGTCGCAATTTCACTTTGAGTATTACGTATTCCGTTTCGATGAAATTCCGTGATTTGGTTCTTCAAACTTTTTATCTCAGTTAGCAGATCTGCAGGATTTCCAACAGTTACCTTTGCCTCGTTTAACTTGTTACACAACACATGGATCATCTCTGATTTTTGTAGTGGTAGTTCTTTCAAGATTATATGATTCTTATCGACCTCGTCACGAAGCGCCCACATCCATAGCATAGATTTAATATCTTTATAATATTTCTGTTCACATCTCCCAGTAAATTTTAGATAAATTTCTTCACCACTAGAGATAGTGAACTCTAGTGGGACTAAATCACCAATATCCTCTAAAAACCGTGGCATCACACCTGCATCCCTAACGCATTTCATATCTTTATGAATTTTTTTCCACTTATGCTTCCACACACGCGGGTTTTCAATTACATGACGAGAAGTGTATGAATATATAATATTCTCTTGTGCTTCGGTATGATTAGGTACTTCTTTCGGTTCAGCTTCTTTCTCGCAAATGATATTTTCGTCTAAATTTTGCTCATCATTTTCATTCACAAAGGATTCATCAGGGATTTCTATGACCTCATTTTCTGTATTATTAATATAATGTGGACCATCTGTGTAATTAGTTACGTATGACGGTGTTGGAAAATGTTGTGACCATCTATACTTAACGCAATCCGTATAATCATGTCCACGTCGAGCACAATTGCAGCAATGCAATTGATTTGCAGGTTTCATTATCGTATTATTGTCTTCAGATATGTTCACCGTTAAGGTATTTGTCTGAAAAATAAAATAACAAATCAAAATGATGAGTGATAAATTTTCCTGTAATCTATTACAAAGGTATCATTTTTAAACTCACGGTTCGGTGAAATCTACGCCACAGGTCAGGACACGTGGATTTTTCATGACCTTTCGAACCGCAGGTACTACATTTTAATTTTCGACAATATTCGCAGGTTTTTACATACGACGATGTTGCTCTACCACACTAAAAATTTATGAAATCTTTTATGAGATTGTTGATTATGACTTAATGAACATTTTAAAAGCTCGATGCTTACAGTGAGACATTTTTTTTCAGGACATCGTGGTTCTGTGTGTCCTTCCTTTCCGCACATGTGACAGCTAGGAACTTTTCTTGGAAATGGACAAGCAGCCTTATTGTGTCCATCGGAGTGACACTGTTTGCACTTTTGAGTGGACCAATATCTTTGTCTTCTCGAAGGATTACATAAATCAGAATCTAAAATTGCCCAATGCCGCGGATCCTCTACATAGAAATATAATTGTCGTAAAAATTGTTTCCACAGTTTGTAAAATCCAGTCAAACTGATTTAATTATGAATCTAGTAATTGACTTACTCGGCATGTCACCTTGAACCTGTTGGATATCAAAACGTTCTCCGCCCCACGATTCATTGTAGAATAATTTCAGCTCATCGCTCATAGGTAGGAAGAAATAATCGGCTGCGCAATTACGATGACTTGGTTTTTCAACATTCTTTTTCTTTGGTGTGTTAAGTCCCACACTACTTGGTCCAGCCTCCGCATCAGAGTGTCTTGCTTGTTTAGAACTAGTACTTGGACTAATGATAGTATCTGATAACCTTTTTCTCTTATTTGGTGATTTTTCTTTGTTACTTGTTTTAGTATGAGTTATTATGGGATCATTTTTTTCAGTTGATGTTGCTTCCGTAGGTTCAGACTGTACTACTGGATCTTCCATTATCGCTTGTGCAAAATCTGTAGAATTTGCTTCTTGATTATTAAAACCCTCTTTAAAGTTAAATGTTACACTACCAGAGAATTCTAAAATATTATTTTCCTTGGTAGCATCATGAGATTCCTTGGTGGAATTGTCACTATTTTTTTTGCTTTTAGTTTTCTTATGTTTCACATTTTTTGAATTGTCAGGAGCAACTTCATTTTCTGATATCGAGACACGTTCCATACTTCTTAGTGTTTCACTTTCATTCAAACTTATTCGACTTTGAGCTATTTGACCCCAATTGTCAGCCTCGTTTTCGGTCATGCTATCATCGCTGCTTACTTGCTTAGATTCCGCTGCAGCAGACATTTTCTTTATTTCTTCCAAGCTACATGCTCCTCTTTGGATTCCAGTACAATTTAAAATTATATTGTGTTCTTCGGTTTCAATAACAGGTTGTTCTTCTGGTGTCGAATAAGCAATACTAGGTAGGGTTGCAGTTGAGTTAGTTTGTAATGTGGTATCATTCAACACAGTTTGTATTACTGGTTGTGAATCATTACTAATTTCAGGAGATGTAGTTTCAAAAGTAGGTACTGGTGTGTCAAGAGCATCTATTGATGATACTGTCTGATTTGTATCTGCGTCAGATATCGGTAGTAATTCAGAATCTGCATTTTCGATTGCTTTTTTAGTTGCCAACTGATGATTACTAATCAAAGAAGTAGTTGGTGAATTCCGTGAATTTTCTATTTCCCTAGATTCATCATCAGAATCCTGTAAATTAATTAGTGGCGGTGCAGGTTTTGGTGGTACTGGTACTTCAAGTATAGAGTCGTCGGACTCGGAAGTGATGTAAACTCTGGAACGTTGTCCCTCTTTTATTTTACTCTTCTTCGAAGAAACTTTGTACTTGCTATGAGTTTCTGTTATTGTATCTGATGAATCTGAGGATGTAAGTATGATTGTGGATATGATATTGTTATCTTTTTTGCACTTAGAAGCCCTTTTTCGCTTTTTAGATTTTTTAGATTTTTGTAATGTTTCCTTCTCAGTTATATTAGAAGATGTTGTTTCTACATTAGCACTTTTTGAATTTTTATTTTTATTTTTTGAAATCCCTTGTCTCTTCGGATTAAATGTTTCCTCTGTAGCTTGTTCAAGTACAGTTAATAAACTAGAAGGATCACTTCTTGCTGGATTTTCATAAATTATTCTTTCGTTCTCTGAAGCTTTATTTGTAACACTATCTTCTTCAATCAGTCGCTGCTTGTTATTATGTGACATTTGTTCACTTGGGGTAGCAGGATTGTTTTGACAGATTTTTGACTTTTTGCTTCTTGGTCTTTTGTTAGCTTGATTTGTTACGGTACCTGTATTATCATTATTGATAATGCTTCCAGCCGATTGACACTCCAATTGCATTTTATGAACTTGTTCATTTTTTCCCTCAGAAGCCTTACTCAATGAAAGAACATCACTTTCTTCTTGACTCTCAATAGTCACAGATTCTATATTGTGGCTTTTCTTTTTTTTAGGCGTATGTACTTTCTTTGAATTAATTTTTTTATTAATATTTTCTGAATTGGTTTGTTTGAAATTACCATTATTCTCATCAGCTTGGGAAACTTCAACATTATGACATCTATTAGACGATTCTCCTAAAGCAGGTTGCAGCTTATCTATAATGTTCTGAGATATTTTACTATTTGTAGTAGGATTATTAGTTTTGAAACCTTCATCTATATCTGCGATATTTCTCCAATGATTTTTCACATTATTAATAGCTGTCATGCTATATTGTTCCTGTGGAGGAGACACTTTATCAGGAATTTCATTAAAATAATAAATTTCAGCATACAATCTAGCTTCAAGTTCACTATTAGCTTCCCCTTCTTCTCCTTCTTCATTCATATTACGATTTTTCTGTAACAATGGCAATTTCAAATAGCATGCATCAGTAGAGAAGAGAATAAGAATATAATATTCATATGCAATACCATTAATATGTAATATTATTAAATGAATGATAATGTTATGTAAAGATAAAGTAAGGTTAACTCATACGGTTTTCTCACCATAACTACATCGCTATCCATCTCTTATTTCGCTTCTTCTTGTTATAGCCAATGAAGAATAGTTCGAAAAGATTTATACACATTGAACAACAATTGTATTTCGATTTGCCAATAAAATATAAGAGTCACATTAATAAGCTTTGTTTCTTTCTTACAAATGAGCACATGGCCGAAACTTCAAGTTTAGTATGAGAACAGGAAGGCCCCTTACCGTTACGTTAGTTTCGCAAAGATGCGGTTCGAACCAAATACAAGAAAGTATTACGCGGAGTCAAAAGGCAAATAAAGAAAAAAGCTTTAGAGGTACCAAGAGTAATTAATTTAATTATTATCTAATATACTCAGAGAAATTAACATACATAGGTAAAATTAAAAGATACGCTCTCTGTACAACGTGCAATTTTATTTTTAGGTACCTCGAAAATTGTATACAGAATAGATATAGCTTTTGGTATACATTCTTTCCATAGAATTTTACTAATATTTAAAGTGAAACTTTTCGAAGCATTTTATCAATTATTAATTGACAGTCAATACGAGTGTATACTTGTTATGTTACTTTATAATAACAGTTTCTCGAAGTAATATTCGAATGCACCGCGCATGATACGACAATAATTGAAGATGATGGCTGCCGGAAGTAGACGTCACCAGTGCCAACTGCCAACTAACTTGGCTCTCATCTGAGCTGCGCCTTTCATCGGAGAAAATATATTTTTCTCTGTTTCTCCTTGTACCCGCACATATTTCCACATTGGGTAAATATACTTTTGGTATTATATAATAGTTTAAGGATATTATAACAATGATATAAGTTTCTTTGGCTGGCGAAGAATTCTATGTTTTTCTGATCGTAATTGATACTTCTCTCTTTCTGTTATTTTTGGAGCATAGGTGTCTGGGCTCGTCCAGACTTTTTGTTGGTTCCGCAACAATATAATAATACTGTCACTTTGTATTGTTCTGGATTATAATTCTTTTATTCGAGTGATTTACTCTTATGTAAAATTCAAAGGGTTTTTATGGAACCTTAAGGTACTGTGGAAGGGTGACATTTTTTGACGTATGTGTACCTTATTTTACGATTCAAGGTTATCACGTATCTAAAAGAATATTAATCTCTTCATTAAACCTTAATTTCTTATGCGTCGTCATTTATTTTCTTTGTCTATTTGCAGAGTCATTCAGTAGTTAACATACATAGTGGGCCTGACACATAACACTGAGAAATATGTTTATTTGGGACTGGTTAACTGGCGTTTTGGGTTACTTGGGTAAGTAAAAGATTGATCGTTTTATTAAAATGTAAAGAATTTTGGAAATTGCGATAATATACAGCATTTTATATATTTTATCTATATAAGACCATATGTTGGAATATAAACAAAGGATCTTATAGGGTCTTCTTTCATAAGATTTAATATACCTTTTGGTATCTAAGTTAATATGATTTATAATTAAGATCAGTAAACAGTACATGACTTTATTGAGTACATTGTATTTTTTTTACTTTGTTGATTTTGTTATTGCATTTAAGATATAAGTACAAGCTTCGTAGGTATGCCATTGTCTGTTTGTCGCGGACGATTTGCCATTCTTGGTTTGCCAAATTCTGGCCGACATTCATTACTACAGGCTACTTCAGAAGAGCATCTTATCGATCCTGTAGCATATCTTGAAAGTAAGTGAATTTTAAAACACTGCATGATGCTTGTTCTTCTATATTTCAGGCCTGTGGAAGAAGAGTGGCAAGCTCCTGTTTCTTGGTCTGGACAATGCAGGCAAAACAACGCTACTTCACATGCTCAAGGATGATCGACTAGCTCAACACGTACCTACGTTGCATCCAAGTAACTAACTCCTTTGCTAACCCTTTCAATGCCTTGTTAGATATCTTTGGGTGCTGGACATACTATATTTTCATGTGTAGTTTAAGTGTTTGATTTTGGCTGACAGTGTGGATGACATCACATATAAGTGATAAGTCATTAACCATGGAAAACTAGAAAAATGTTAGTATCTCACAGTATAGTTTTCCTTTTTGAATAACTCTTCATATCAACTGGGTACATGATATGCAATCCCACATTAAGCAATGAAAGGATGCCACTGAATATTGAAAGAATGCGAAATTTCATTACACATTTCATAGTATATGGAACGTAAAGATATCTCAGTGAACTTTGATCCTAGTGAATGACTTAGCATGATACAAAGCAATACTCACGACATCCTACTATTAAATGATTACTTCCATGCCAATGAAATAACTCAAGATAAAATTTAAGCAAGAAAATAAAAAGAATCACTAGAAATAACAGATCAATAAAACCAATGCTCTTTACTCAATACAATAACATTTTTTATTACAGCGTCGGAAGAGTTATCGATTGGCAATATGAGGTTCACGACGTTCGATCTTGGTGGCCATACTCAAGGTACATAAATTCATATATTACTTGACTTCTTTAAGTCCCACAGTTTTAATTAATTCAATTTAATATTACAGCCCGTAGAGTCTGGAAGGATTACTTCCCAGCAGTAGACGCGATAGTGTTTCTCGTCGACGCAAGTGACAGATCCAGATTGTCAGAATCAAGGGCTGAATTAGACGCCCTATTAACCGACGAGCAACTCAGTGCCTGTCCAGTACTCGTTCTTGGAAATAAGATCGACAAACCCGATGCAGCGTCCGAGGACGAACTCAGAAATTACTTCAATCTCTACGGCCAGACAACTGGAAAGGTAAGCAATAAGAAACCAGTAGTACATAATTGCTCTCACACGCTTGCTAGCGCACGCAATCGCATACAGGAAATATGCGCGAAGTAAACATTCAGCAAATTCATCATCGTTCTGCTTTCCATTGCGCAAATAATTGCGCATCATAGTTTTGATCGTCCGTCAGCGACACAGCCAACTATCTTCTTTACAGGGAAAGGTTGCACGCAGTGACATTCCTGGCCGCCCCTTGGAGCTGTTTATGTGCTCAGTGCTGAAAAGGCAAGGTTATGGCGAGGGCTTCCGCTGGCTCGCCCAGTACATTGACTGAACGCACGTAATCACAATCTAAACCAATCTAAACACTCCAATTTCCAACAATTTCCCAAGTATATTCCTTCCTACGAAGGTACCAGTTTACCCAGAACGTCTCTAATATCAGGGGGTTCCTATCCTTGCGCAGATATTTTCATAGACAGTACTATGACCTCTTAACTGTAGACTGTCTACAGATTGAAAATATCAATTATAGGACAATTCATTGTGATGTTTTTAGACAGATCCTCAAAGGAATGTGTAAGAGCCTAGAAGGAACGTGTATTGTATAGCCATGGGCAATGGACCTCCTTGTTACTGACGTTAACGTCATCCTGAACCTATCGTTGACTTCATTTCCAAAAGTTCTTTCAATCCCCATAGATATCCTGCCACCGTTTTAAACAAATGTTACTTCAGTGCTACGTGATACGTCGATACCGCTGAGGAGTGATATGAAAACCATTTTGATAAATAAAACACGAATAAAGTAATTATTTAAGAAGTGCAAATCTTCGCGTGGATTATTTCTTTATTTAATTTCGACATGTGGCTCGATCATTCATAATCGGGACATTCATTCGTTGGATGTTAATGAGTTTTGAAGATTCTTTGTAATCTCGTTACAGGTAGTGCGTTGCAGCTTTTTTATGGTCGATGTTATTAAGTACTTTTTAATAACGCTTTAGCGAACTTGTCTTATCTTTTAGATACAGGGTGCGATTATTTTTTACAGAAATGGTCTCAAGGTCATTCCTTCTCTTGTACAGTTGTACTCAATTACTTTAAAACCATAAATATTATATAATGATTGTTAGTCTTTTCTTCTCTTTTTTTTTTTCATCAATTGAAACTCATGCTACCACTTTGCAGTATACAATGTTAACTGTATTATACAGTTAATTTAATCTTTCATTATTGCATTCTCGTGCATCTGCCATTTAAATACGCTCATGCCTTTATGCCAAATTGATTTTGCTACATCTGCACACGTCAAGTTAGGTTCATATTAAATGAGGATACAGGAGTGATAATGGATTGATAATAGCGACTAATATTCAGATTAGTCACGTCCTGTCTCTTTTCCTCGTGGGATGTGTCCAAGATGGACTAATAAGTCAGTTAGTTTAATTAACATGTTGCTTAGCTTCGTTAGTAAATGCATCGTAGCTGAAGATTTTAATAAAATTATATAAATTTGAATAGGCTGCTACTTATTGCTGTTTGATTATCCTTGATCTTATCCTCTTCTAATATGAGCCTAGTCTTTGGGTCTCTAATTGTAATAAACTAACTTTTTAATAATTGAGGTCCAAGGTTTAAATTTGTTATCATTATTTATTTGTAACGGGTAAATAGTCTATTCTAGTTAATTCAATCCCGTTTAACAGCTGTTTATAAAGTTGGGTTTCTTAGCTCAGTCAAAATATTCACACAAAAAAAAAGAATGAAGTATCTATTATACAGATAGTGATAGTTGAAAAGAAACATTCTTTTGTGCGCTGCTGTAGTAAATAAGTACTTAACACTATTTTGTTGGTTGGTTTTACAAAAATAAAAAAGGAACACTGCATTTGTAACTCGTCTAATTATTATTCTGCTATATCACATCTGTTACAATAATTACAGATGTGAACGGTCTGAATAGGAATAATTAAATCAAGCTATTCGATGTTTAATGAAGCTTCACTTCCATACATGCTTCGAGGATGATTTGATGTTACGAAAGATTATTCAATATTTACACAACTGCAGTTTCAGGTTTCGCTCACAACTGTAATTCTTTATTTGCTGGTAGCAATTCGAATCTCTGTTTAACACTTTCATCGGTGACTTCCTGTAAGGTTTTTGGATTCCATTTTGGATTTTTGTCTTTGTCAATCAAAAGGGCTCTCACACCTATAAGCACAAAGATTGATAATTTTCTTATTTACAGTAGACCGAGCTTCTGGTTGTCTTTTTGGATAAATTATTCTACGTACCTTCATAAAAGTCACTAGTTTTTGTCAATGTTGAGCTCACTGCTCTGTATTCCATTTTTAGACATTCTGCTAAGCTTAACTGGCTACCTTTGTCATAGCTGTTTTTGGCCAGTTTCAATGAAGTCGGTGACATGTTATTTAATAATTGTAACACATCCTTCGCCCAATCAGAACCGTCTGCTTCCAGTCTGTAACAAATTTTAGTCAATAACAATTCGAAAACAATATCTAAAATTTAAGACATTGTATTATTAGAAATAATTTTGCTTTTTAATTCAATGATTACCTATTGATTATTTCTTCGACTGTTGGAGCAGAAAAGTAGTTATCAATTTTACTGAGATATGGTGCCAGACTGAATTCTTTATTAAGATCTTCCGGTTGAAACTTTTTTATGGTACTGTCAATGTCGATATTCTCAGTTGTTAATAAAGCTTTGGTTAAATCTTCGATTCTTTCAGAAGGGACATAATGCGTGGCAATACCCACAAGAAGAACGTCGACACCTTTAAATATATTAATGTATAGTTACAAGATATATTCCTCAAATTGCTTAAATTATTTTATTTACTCAATATATGACCTTTGCTTTGCAACCCTTTACCTTTTATTCTCTGTCCAGTGAGTCCTAGGAACAGACCCAACTTTCCTTTTAGTCTTGGCAGAAAGTAACTGGCACCAACATCCGGTATCAGACCAATCGCTGTTTCGGGCATGGCAAAAAGTGTATTTTCAGTTGCTACCCTGTACTTCCCATGCACAGATATTCCTACCCCACCACCCATTGTTATTCCATGAATCAATGCTACATAAGGAATCTTGTATGTTCCAATTAGATGATCCAAACTGTAAAGCAATAGTTTCACACAATGATTGTATATCATTTAATCTGACTCTTTTCTTGCATTGACTGATAATAGTACTGAATTAATTTACATACGTATATTCAGCTCTGAAGAATTCTTGACCTACTGCTTCACCACCAGGTTCGTTCAAAGCTAATACAAGAGACTTAACGTCCCCACCAGCACAAAAAGCCTTTTCACCAGCTCCTTTTACGACTACCAATTTTTTCGATGATTCCCATTCTTTTAGAACCGGATATATTTTGCGAACCATGGACAGGTTTAGCGCGTTCAATGCTTTTGGCCGGTTGAGGACAATTACTCCTTTGTCACCTACCTAGTTCAATTTAAAATTTGTAATTTATTGGTCCTGTAGCGTACTGATTTTATTATATACAATTATTTATTATATTCTAAATTTATCTCAAATCACTTACATCTTCGATCAACACATCATCCTCGGCCTCAGATCTTGCGTCCTTATCACTTCCCTTGGTAGGTGCTGGAATTTCAGTTGGGGGTACAGATACAGGTTGTGGTTGTGGAAGCATTGGTTCAATTATAGGACCTAGGTATTTTTATCAATTTTAATTTAATGCCACTCTTTAAAACATTCTTGTACCTACAACGTTGTATGCTTTCAAACTTGTGTATCATATAGGTATGGTGCTAGTGATGACGTAACTTTAGTTACCAGTCAAATGTGTTTGTACAGTGAGAAAAACTCATAGACCTGGTATTTCTGTGAGAGGAACATGCGTAGGAAGCGGCACTCTTGGCGCAGGTGTCTCAGGAATTGGTTCCGAAGGGACTGGTTTGTGCTCTGGTTTGATCAAGTTGCTGATTATCATTTGCTTACCTGAACTACTGTGGACGGAAAGCATTATTGTTGACTTGCGTATTGCGCGAGTCGTAAGTCCCACAGGTTTCAGCTTTGAGGTTATGCTGCGAATCTGAAGCAAGGGATTAATAAGTAAATCCTATGAAATAACCATACTTTATGATTAAATTAGTCGTTTTACTATAACTCGTTACCATTTTGATGAGTGAATTTTGTAGGTTGGATTTTCTTTCACGTATACGTTTCAATATGTCATTTGATATTGCACTTGTGGATTGAACGAAGTTTATTGTTCTAATCGTCTAAACGGTCTTGCGTCGTCACGTGTTAATTTCTGATCTAAATATGGGCATTAATTACATAGCTATGAGTTTTGTCGGCCGATAACGTTCTGGCATTTCATTGGAGGATTTGGTTTAATTTTTATCCTTTTTTTTGTATGCTGATTATTTGTGACACTTTAACTGTAAAATGAGTTTTTTTTATCTTCGAAGAATGATGTAACAAGACGTTCGTTAAGTAAATTTGAGCATTTCTTCAGTGCATCGGTCATAGGAAGTTTTTTTTTTTTATTCAATATAAATTTTAGGTTCATCTTTACGACAAACAAAAGTATCGATGCTTCTATTTTCCTGCGGCTTTCTATTATCAAGTGACGATTTTTTATCGTGCAAATAACTACTTGTTTGCGGGAACAACTAAGATCAGTATCAGACACTTTATTCAAGTTATCATATGTCAGTAGATTTCTTTTGATAACCATTTTAATTCGTTTATATCATGTAGACGTTGCTTGAGCGCCATTTTTTCCCACCACGACATATATCCCACTGTATTCAATATAATTTCTATTAAATCAGGGAAATATTGTTTGATAGCTATTATCTCTTCTAAGCGAGTCAAAAAATCTGAGTTTATCTCTGAAATGGAATTTTGAATTTTTACCGCGCTAGCGTGTCAACGTCATCCAGGAAATATTTTCCTGTTTCCGTTACACTATCGTGAAATTCGAAACGCATGAATTTTATTTATCTTTCTCGTCCTTTTTATTCCAATATCGATTTACTCTCAATGTGCAAAATTCTCCAATTCTTTTTATACTTTTCGAAAAGACATTCGGTATTTCGCGAAGTGACTTGAAGTTGGCTGCATGCATTCAGTCGTACCAACATTCATTTCTGTATGAAGACACGTCGCGCAACGTAACCTCTTGTGCCGCGTAAGATTCCATCCGAATTATTTATACCAAAACTATGGCGACGTTACGTAGAATCTTAACAATTATTTCACCTCATCGCGTTATGCCAATGAGAAACAATGCGAGGTCAATGAGTTTTCACAAACTAAAAATAGCTCTTCGAGGCTTTTGGCGTTCGGACAAGGAAGCTCCCGTCTACGGTCACATCTGTCAGGTTGGCGACCCAGTGCTGCGCGCGCAAGCTATGCCGGTAGAACCGGAAATCATCAAGACGAAGGACTTTCAGGCGGTACTTATGAAAATCATTACCATTGATACTTATAAAAAATTAAATTGGTTTCCATTCGATTTAATTTAATAGCTACTTGGACATTTGAAAGACGTCATGAAATGGTACAAAGCCGTGGGATTGGCTGCGCCGCAAATCGGACTTCCCTGGCAGATATTCGCAGTGGAAGTGACGAAGAACCACCTTAAAAGTATTCCCAAGGAAATGAGGGATGCTCAAGGCATGGAGGAGATACCTTTTCAATTTTTTATTAATCCCACCTTAAGGGTCACGGACTATACGGTGCTGCGATTGCCGGAACGCTGCGAAAGTGTTCGAGGGTATTCCGCGGATGTTCCGAGATCAAAGGAAGTCGAGGTTAAGGCTTTGACTGAGAAAGGAGAACCTGTGACGTGGACAGCTAAAGGCTGGTCCGCAAGAATTGTACAGCACGAGTATGATCACTTGCAGGTAATTATCTATTTTTTTTGTTTCAAAAAATGTTCAATTAAAATACATCTCTCATGTCGTTGACTTGATATTAATCCATTTTCTATTACGTTGCAGGGTAGAGTCTTCACCGATATCATGGACCCAAAAACATTCAATTGCACTGCCTGGAACGCAATTAACGGTCGTCGAGGTCGCATCGAATTAAAATATATTCCGGAATAGTATTAACGCGTCTATATCATATTTCTTGTGTAGTTCTTTTGCGTAATAAAAGTACGGCTGTCTTCAGAGACGCGCAAGGGAGATACTTGTTGACTTGAGTGTACGGGGAATTTGTTTGGGAGGGTTTAGGACAATTTGCGCTATCCTAAAAAATAAGATATTTTTATTGATGCATCTTCCAGGATACAGTCATAGCCGATTATACGATATTTGAATTACAACTTATGGAATTTATTCTGACGTAATATCGATTTGATGAGCCGGGAAGAAAGGAGGGAAGGGAAAGAGGCCAGGGCAATCGGATAAGCACGATAACGATCGGCGTGAATTGAAAATTATTTTCTTTTTTTTTCTTTAAGACATAAAATCTTAATTTTATTTTCTACGGATATTAATGTTTATCGATAATCACCACGTCGCCTCTGTCACTTCTCTCGCGTTATTTTTCTTATAGTAATTTCTTTCTTTTTTCTTTTTATCAGGGCAAGAGAATTACGCTCGATCATTGTGATAAATACTTAGCGAACTTAATGATTAATCATTACGTGTCTAACTTAGCCTGCTTATCATTAACATTTTCTCTCTCCTTTCTTCATTAATCGTCATATCGTTAGATCTCACGCGATCCTCGTTCTCATGCATCGTAGCTATTAAGTGCATCGTGCCAAATTATACTGCAGAAATTTTTCATCATTTTTCATAACGTCCGTCAGCTCGCAGTACTACAGGTAGGACGACGAGAGCATTGCGTAATACGAGTAATGATATTTTAACGTGAAATAGGTAAAGATTAAAGTCTTTCTGTGTTTCCTCAATGTTTAAGGATTCAATAGAAAATTCATTTAAACTTCAGGATTATCTTGTTGACTCGCTTTTTATCTGTCTATTTATCTATGGTACGACCTGTTATGAAATTATCGAAAATAGACGTAAACATATGTGTCGGTATAAGTTGTCAATCTAAATTCACCGTATACCCGCCTGTACACTTACTCTTACAGACTTCAATGCGTTATCTTTAATTACAACAACTATAACAGCACCTTTATACACTTATGTTACTCCTTAAAAAGCGTTTGATTTTCCCAGAGTATTTTTGCTCCGCAGTAATAGCTGAGAATTCGTACTGAAAACATTACCAATGAATCTTCGGATTAAAAAATTTTCAAAATTTTTTTTTTCTTTCTTTCTCTCTCTCTTCTTGGACATACATTAACGTTCATGTGTATGCATATATGTATGCTTGTTATATATATGATTTTTGGTTCACTCGTAAAATAACGTCTGACTAGATCTCTCGTGGTTGATTATAAAAATTGTATTTAATATTGCGTCGCGCCATTTTTTCATTTTTCTTTGACTACGAAGCGATTTTGCAATTTTTATTTTTACCATATTTCGAAATCAAAGTCTTTGCCACTTAGTACCAGCGGGACTCTAATTGTAAGCTTTTAGGTTAACTCCTCGTCGTCTTCTTTAAATTTACGAGATATAGCTCGCGATCGATTAACAATCAATGAGATCGAATTGAATTGATTTTCGAAAAGCTTTACATATATTTTTTTTTTTGAGACCAGCCATTATTTTTGAAATGTATTGTAATTCGCCCTGACACGTCATAAGACAAAAGACAGTGGATACCCGAGCTTTGTCTCATATCGAAATCGATTGAGTATCGATAGAAAAGTTCGTATACCCTTCGATCAGACTGTAATTCTCTCCGGCTCTTTTTCGAAAGTTCACCATTTTTTTTTTACTCAACGACGGAGCTTCCTTTTTTTGGAATTTTTTTTTCTTCTAATTCTATCACGGGGGAGAAGCTTTT
The DNA here is from genome assembly GCA_031762395.1 of Calameuta pygmaea. Lineage (NCBI taxonomy): Eukaryota > Metazoa > Arthropoda > Insecta > Hymenoptera > Cephidae > Calameuta > Calameuta pygmaea. The sequence continues at coordinate 155,829 of JASANN010000069.1, read as the reverse complement.
TTCGGACTGGTTAGGCGATGTAGAGTCGATTTTTTTTTTCACGATGCGTTTATATCTATACATTTTTTTAATCATTCGTTAAAGGTAACTACACGACTATAACGACAAACATGGCGACCGATCTAAATACAGTAGTGCGCAATTGAAGTGGAACACTTTAATTTTTGTGTATTTCTGCGAAACTATAACCGATTTCAAAAAAC